>ONZH01001648.1:0-109186 GCA_900303285.1 Rhinella marina
CTGGCACATTATTGGGGTGAAATTTTGGGGGCACTTCTGGCACATTATTGGGGGGTAGTAAACTAGTAAACTTAGTAGTAAACTAAGATTTTTTTCTGTCAAACTGCAGAGATGAGAAATGGCTGAAAAATGGCGTCTGGTCTGAAAGGAGAAGATGAGGAAAGAGAAGATCTATCTATTAGAGGAGACGACACTGGATGTACGAGGTATGGGGCGCTGTATTATACTGGATGTAAGAGGTATGGGGTGCTGGATTAGGCTACATTCACACGAACGTTGTGTTTTGCAGTCTGCAAATTGCGGATCCACAAAAAAAGGATGATGTTCCGTATGGCATCTGTTTTTTTTTTTGGCAGATCCACTGTAACAATGCCTATCCTTGTCCGCAAAACGGACAAAAATAGGAATGAACATACAGATGTGGACAGCACACAGTGCTCATTGAAGTGAATGGGTCCGCATCTGAGCCGCAAAATATGCAGATCGGAGGCTGCAAAAACAACTGTCGTGTCAATGTAGCCGGGGGGGGGGGGCCCAAGCTGAACTCTTGCACCAGGGCCCATGAGCCTTTAGCTACGCCCCTGCTCCTCGGGGGCCCACTCAGCCGCTGGCTTTTTTTTAATTTATTTTTTATTTTTGCTGCTCCCTCCCGAGTCCCGTCCCACTGAGCCGCTTTAATGCCGGCTCCGAGTCCTCACTCACCCCACTGCCCTTTAACAGTGCCCAGCCACAGTCTTCTCCACGGCTCAGCGGGTGCCGCCTACCTCCTTGCCGCGCTTCAGCTGTCTCCTCCTTCCCACCGACACCAGCAGAGGAGGAGACAGCTGAAGTGCAAGGGAGAGATGAAGACTGAGGCGGCGCCATCTTAGTGGCAGGTGCAGCGACAGCAGCCCAGCAACGCGGTGCAGTAAGTAACTTGCCCCAGCCAGCCCAGTCTGAAGGGTCATTTTGCTTGTATTTTCATCTCCAGCTCTGGGTCATTATTGAATAAGGTCATCTTCTGTACTTCTGCATTGCAACCTGGGGAATGTAGGTCTGATGGGGGCACAAGACGCCAACCTGAGGTCTAATGGGGGGGGAGACCCTGATCTGAGGTCTGATGGGGCACAAGACGCTGACCTGAGGTCTGATGGGGGCACAAGACACCGACCTGAGGTCTGATGGGGCACAAGACACCGACCTGAGGTCTGATGGGGCACAAGACGCCGACCTGAGGTCTGATGGGGGCACAAGACGCTGACCTGAGGTCTGATGGGGGCACGAGACGCCGACCTGAGGTCTGATGGGGCACGAGACGCTGACCTGAGGTCTGATGGGGGCACGAGACGCCGACCTGAGGTCTGATGGGGGCACGAGACGCCGACCTGAGGTCTGATGGGGGCATGAGACACCGACCTGAGGTCTGATGGGGGCACTGGGGTGGGGGCAGCGAAATTTGCCTGTAGGGGGCCCCGAAATTCCTGATGGCAGCCCTGTCGCCGACATTCTCCTCCTCTTCCTCCTCATCCTCATCCCCCTCCTCCGATACGCGCTGAGAAACAGACCGGAGGGTGCTCTGGCTATCAAGCGACGTATCTTCCTCCACCGTCTCTTGTGACAAGCGCAAAGCATCCGACTTCATGCTGAGCAGTGAGTTTTTCAACAGGCAAAGCAGCGGGATGGTGAGGCTGATAATGGCGGCATCGCCGCTGACCATCTGTATTCAAAGTTGCTCAACACCTGGCAGATATCAGACATCCACGTCCACTCCTCATTGTAGACTTGAGGAATCCGAGTGACCTGACTACCAGTTCTGGTGGAAGTTGACATCTGGCAGTCTACAATCGCTCTGCACTGCTGGTAAACTCTGGATAACATGTTTAATGTCGAATTCCATCTTGTGGGCACGTCGCACAACAGTCAGTGAGCGGGCAGTTGTAGGCGGCGCTGCGCTGCCCTGAGGGTGGCAGCATCTGTGGTCGACTTGCGGAAATGCGCACAGATGCGGCGCACCTTGGTGAGCAAATCAAATAGATTGGGGTATGTCTTGAGGAACCACTGAACTATTAGATTGAACACGTGGGCCAGGCATGGCACATTTGTCAGTCTGCCGAGTTGCAGAGCCGCCACCAGGTTACGCCCGTTGTCACACACAATCATGCCTGGCTTGAGGTTCAGCGGTGCCAGCCACAGATCGGTCTGCGCCGTGATGTCCTGTAATAGCTCTTGGGCGGTGTGCCTTTTATCACCTAAGCTCAGCAGTTTGAGCACCGCCTGCTGGCGCTTACCCACGGCACTGCTGCTGCACCTAGAGCTACCGACTGAAGGCGCCGTGCCCACGGATGGTAATTCGGAGGAGGAGGTGGAGGAGGAGGAGGGGTCGGAGGAGGAGGCATAGTACGTTTGAGAGATCGTGACCGAGGTAGGCCCCGCAATCCTCGGTGTGGGCAGTACATGAGCGGCCCCAGGGTCAGTCTTGGTCCCAGCCTCCACCAAGTTAACCCAATGTGCCGTCAGTGAGATATAGTGTCTCTGCCCGGCAGCACTTGTCCACCTGTCCGTGGTTAGGTGGACCTTCTCAGAAACAGCGTTGGTCAGGGCACAGATGATGTTCTGTGACAAATGCTGGTGTAGGGCTGGGATGGCACATCGGGAAAAATAGTGGCGGCTGGGGACCGAATACCGAGGGGCAGCCACCGCCATGAGATTGCGAAAGGCCTCAGTCTCTACCAGCCTATAGGGCAGCATCTCCAGGCTCAGCAATTTGGAGATGTGGACGTTGAGGGCTTGGGCATGTGGGTGGAACTGTATTTCCTCTTGCGCTCCAGTGTCTGCTGTAAAGACAGCTGAACGCTGTGCTGGGACACATTGGTGGACACTGTTTAGGATCGTGGAGGCGAAGGTGTGGTTTTCCGGCGGGAGGCGCTCGTGCCAGGGTCCAGGGCAGAGGGTTGACTAGCAGAGGCAGCGAGTGACACAGGGGAAGGAGCAGTGGTGTAACCCGCAGGGGTTGAACGGCCTTGGTTCCATTGAATGGGGTGTTTAGCACTCATATGCCTGCGCATGCTGGTGGTGGTTAGGCTAGTAGTGGTGGCACCCCTGCTGATCCTGGTGTGGCACAGGTTGCACACCACAGTCCGTCGGTCATCCTCGCTTTCTTTAAAGAACCTCCAGACTTGCGAACATCTAGGCCTCGCCACGGGAGCTTCACTACGTGAAACAGTAGCTGCTGAAGCACTAGCTCTGGCCCTGCTTCTCCCTCTGGCCACACCACTGCCTCTTCCAACCTGTTCTGGTGCAGCACTCGCCTCCTCCTCAGAAGCACTGTCTTCACTCGGCTTATCAACCCAGCTTGGGTCAGTCACCTCGTCATCCTCCGATTCCTCAGTCTGCTCCCCCCTTGGACTTCCTGCCCTGACAACAACTTCACCACTGTCTGACAACCGTGTCTCCTCATCGTCCGACACCTCTTTACACACTTCTTCCACTAAGTCAACATTGTCATCATCATCATCACCCACAGACTGCGACAGTTGGAAAACTTGGGAAAACTTGGCATCGGGAAAGAGGTCAGCAACAACCTGAGAAGTGGTTTGTGACTCTGGGAAGGGTCCAGAAAACAGTTCCTCAGGGTATGTCGGATCGCATTCCAAATTTTCCTGGGAGGGGGCAGACTGGGGGGAAGGAGGTTGAGGTGGAGGAGCCAGAGGAGTGCTCCCTTGGGTAACGTGGGTGGACTGCATGGAAGACTGACTGGTGGACAAATTACTTGAAGCATTGTCCTCAATCCACGACATCAGCTGTTCGCACTGTTGTGGTTTCAACAGTCCTCTACCACGTGTCCCTGTAAGTTGAGACATGAAGCTAGGGAGTGTAGCTCTGCGGCGTTCCCCTGCTCCCTCATCAGCAGGTACTGTCTCACCCTGCCCAGGACCATGGCCTCTGACCCCTGCAGTAATTGAATGCCCACGCCCACGCCCTCGTCCTCGACCCTTAGCCCTGGGCTTCAACATTTTCTGTATATAAGTGTATTATATAAAAAAATTAAATTAAATGGGCCTGCTGTACTGAAACCCAAAAACTTGTTCAATCTGAACAAGAAAATATATAGGTGGATAAGTTAGAGCAAAATTACGTATGTTATTATGTACCGTGCAGTATGGAGCAATTACACTGAAACTATTAGATTAGGCAGACTTGGTCTGCTTAAGTGCAACCCAGACAAATGTCGCACAGAGATTTTTGTAATGTAGCTGTATCAGTGAGAGCAAAAGACCTTTTTTACTGACGTGACGTACAGAATGGGTCACCTGGACAGAAAATACGGATTGTGGTGACTGGACAGCTGAACTGTGACACACAGAATGGTTCCAAACAGCTGTATGAAATGGATTTGTATCACTGAGAAAAACAACAAATAAACTATTTTTTTAATATATATATATTTTTATATATATATATATATTTATATATATATATATATATATATATATATATATATATATATATATATATTATTTTATTTTTTTTTTTTTTTAACGTGACGTGCAGAAACAATCAGAGAGCAAACTCAGCCCCTGCTGACTGTGGCTATTTTGACTGCAACCCAGACAAATGTTGCACAAAGATTTTTGTAATGTAGCTGTATCAGTGAGACCAAAAGACCTTTTTTACTGATGTGACGTACAGAATGGGTCACCTGTACAGAAAATACAGATTGTAGTGACTGGACAGCTGAACTGTGACACACAGAATGGTTCCACACAGCTGTATGAAATGGATTTGTATCACTGAGATAAAACAACAAAAAAACTATTTTTTTATATTTTTTTATATATATATATTTTTTTTAACGTGACTTGCAGAAACTATCAGAGAGCAAACTCAGCCCCTGCTGACTGTGGCTATTTTGACTGCAACCCAGACAAATGTCGCACAGAGATTTTTGTAACGTAGCTGTATCAGTGAGAGCAAAAGACCTTTTTTAATTACGTGATGTACAGTATGGGTCACCTGGACAGAAAATACGGATTGTGGTTTGTGGTGACTGGACAGCTGAACTGTGACACACAGAATGGTTCCACACAGCTGTATGAAATGGATTTGTATCACTGAGATAAGACAACAAAAAAACTATTTTTTTATATATTTTTTTTTTATATATTTTTTTATATATATATATATATATATATTTTTTAACGTGACATGCAGAAATTATCAGAGAGCAAACTCAGCCCCTGCTGACTGTGGCTATTTTGACTGCAACCCAGACAAATGTCGCACAGAGATTTTTGTAATGTAGCTGTATCACTGAAAGCAAAAGACCGTATTTGATTACGTGACGTACAATATGGGTCACCTGGACAGAAAATACGGATTGTGGTTTGTGGTGAGTGGACAGCTGAACTGTGACACACAGAATGGTTCCACACTGCTGTATGAAATGGATTTGTATCACTGAGTTAAAACAATAAAAAAAGTGTTATATATGGCGATAGCTGCACTACTAGTGCCAGCCAGCCCAGCCAGGAGACAAAAAAAATGTCTTGTTTCCCTTAGAAGGGCTGTTGGGTTCTTTTCAGATCACTCCTGCCTAACAGAGAACTAAATCCAGGCCCTAACACTCTCCCTGAAATGCAGCAGCTCTGTCCCTAACGACATCCAGACAGCATCTGAGCGGAGCACCGCGGGCAGTCACTAGTATATTCCAGGGTCACCTGATCAGGCCAGCCAACCCCTGCTATCGACATGTAAGGGCCCCACGTGATGCTGGGTGTACCACAGAGTCTCCTGGCTTGTGATTGGCTGAGTTTATAGGCGCCAAAAATTCAAAATGCGGGAGATGCCATTTCCTCGAGCATGGCGAGATACTCGTCCGAGCAGCGAGCACTTACGAGTACCGTAGTACTCGAACGAGCACCAAGCTCGGACGAGCATGCTCGCTCATCTCTAATTAGGACTCTTCACCAAATTTTAAATCAGCTATATGCAGGGTGAGTGTATCTCGGTGTACATCACTGTGCATTGCAGCAACATGCATAAGTAGTCCTATCTGACAGTGAAACAGTTACTGTACATCAGTATGACAGGCAGGTGACAGACGTCACTTTTAGGCTCAGTTCACACTTCAGTTATGTGGTCAGTTACGGGTCAAAAACACAGAACAGGTGCAGATTTTTTCATGATAACTTATCTGAGAGTAGAATGGGCTCCTGATTTTGGCTCACCATACAGTAACTGCTGGAATTAACTGATCAAATATCTGAAGCCAACCTTACAGATCAATGTGAGCATTAGGTATAATGTACTTAACTGTGCAGTGGGCTAAGATTATATAGTGGGAAAGAGCTGTCTCATTTTACACCGTCTGCTGCTTCCACATAGGTTGATAAATAGCCTATTTTACAAGTGATACAGTAGTGTCCCCATGACAACGTGGTGAGGGTGTCAGCAGTAAGTTTATGATGACATGAATGGTCCCTTCTTCTGATACGTCAGAAGAACAACCCCCCCCCCCCCCAAAAAAAAAAAAATCCTGTCTTTTGAGCATCCGCCTTCACATATGTATTTGGTCAGGAATTGATCAGTATTGGTAGGGTAAAAACAGTGGATCCAAAACATAGATGACACACTATGGAAATATTTGTGTCACGACCGTAGACAGGGAACCCAGCCCACTGACCATGCCTACTTGCAGAACAAGCCCTAGGTGGCAAGTCCATAACTAGTTGACCGTCCCTATACTGGTAAGTGCAGGGAGCCAAACCAAGTGCCCACGGTAAAAACTGCAGGGACCTGCTCACACACTGGAACCCAGAACAAACAAACACACAGAGAAGAATTATGCAGAAATCAGTCAAAGCCAGGAGGTCAATACAATACCAAATCACAAAGCGGAAGGAGGTCTAAAGTAGCCAAGCCACGGGTCAATACCAGATGGGAAAACAGAGTACAAAATCGCGAAGCAGAGAGAGAGGTACAAGTCAAGCTTAGGTCAAATCCAATAGCAACAATCAAATACACACATTAGCAACAGAGCACAGCAAGGGAAGACCTAAAACTGGCAAGAAGTATTGCCAGCAGATGCTTTAAATAGAGAACAAATCACTCCCAGAAAGCCTGTGCGCTTACATCACAGGGGGGAGTGCCTCAAGTGTCATATCACCAGGGGGCGTAACTAAAGTGTAGCATCACCAGGGGGAATGGCTAAAGTGGTGCATCACCAGGGGGCATTGCTAAAGCGGGACTTCGAGAGGGGGTGTAGCCTAAGTGCCGCCTCACCAAGGGGCATGTCCTAGGCGACACATCAACAGGGAGGCGCAGCCTGGCAGCGCGTCTGACACTGCACTGCAGTGCCCAAACCCCAGACTGCGCCGCTGGAGCTTGGACAGGCAAGTTGGTGACATTTGGCATGTCTTATGTGTTTTGGACCGACTTCTGCTTTTGGCTTCCAAATCATGATCAAATCCTGATGCAGAATATTGACTGTGTGATAGGAGCCTCATGCTCAATTTGTATGAGTTTTGGACATTTGCCTCTGAAATCTGTTTTATTGAGACGGAAAAGAAGTCTCTATTACACAGCCAGTATTTGGTCAGTTTTTTGCATCAGGATTTGATTAGTATTGGTAAGCTAAAAACAGGAGTGGGTCCAAAACCGAGATGACACGTGATGGAAATATTTGCATGTGTTCTGCACCTGCTTTCTGCTGTTGGCCTCCAAATTATGATGAAATCCCAATGCAAAATACTGACTGTGTGATAGAGGCCATATGGATGGAACTTTAAAATTATTTTCTTTTTAGAGAAACATTAAAAAAAACTCTGCAATTTTAACATTATTTTGTGAAATTTATTTTTATGGCATTAATTGTGTAATATAAATAACATGATAAGTTTATTCTATTGGTCAGGATGATTATGATGTTGCCAAATTTATTTTTTTTTATATTTATTATATTTTTATATATCCTATACTGTGAGCTGTCAGCTCCCCCACTACCTCCCTCCCCCTCTCATCTTTTAGGTTAGCTGAGATCAGAGTCAGCTGAAGGGAAGAGCGCTGCTTAAACTCTTCATATCTCGGGCTTGGTAGCAGCTACAGATATGACAGTCTAGGCTTTAAAAGAAGATCAAAATTGAGAAATATAGGTGTTAGAAATTGGGTCAGGAGTGAAGGCAGCTGAAACCTTGTTTTCACTTTCAGATGTAATCATTCCTGACTGATTTCTACCAGCTATACAGTGCCTTGCGAAAGTATTCGGCCCCCTGGAACTTTTCAACCTTTTGCCACATTTCAGGCTTCAAACAAAAAGATATAACATTTTAAATGTAATTTTTGGTGAAGAATCAACAACAAGTGGGTCACAATTGTGAAGTGGAACGAAATTTATTGGATCATTTAAACTTTTTTTGTAATAATAAAACTGAAAAGTGGGGCGTGCAAAATTATTCGGCCCATTTACTTTCAGTTTTGAAAACTCACTCCAGAAGTACTATGAGGATCTCTGAATGATCCAATGTTGTCCTAAATGACTGATGAAGATAAATAGAATCCACCTGTGTGTATTCAAGTCTTCGTATAAATGCACCTGCTCTGTGATGGTCTCAGGGTTCTGTTTAAAGCCCAGAGAGCATCATGAAGACCAAGGAACACACCAGGCGGGTCCGTGATACTGTTGTGGAGAAGTTTAAAGCTGGACTTGGATACCAAAAGATTTCCCAAGCTTTAAACATCCCAAGGAGCACTGTGCAAGCGATCATATTGAAATGGAAGGAGTATCAGACCACTGCAAATCTACCAAGACCCAGCCGTCCCTCTAAACTTTTATCTCAAACAAGGAGAAGACTGATCAGAGATGCAGCCAAGAGGCCCATGATCACTCTGGATGAACTACAGAGATCTACAGCTGAGGTCTGCCCATAGGAGAGTCTGTCCATAGGACAACAATCAGTCGAACACTTCCCTAAAGTGGGGAAAACTGGCTTCTACCTCACAAGGTTTTTTTTGCCTTCCTCTGGATCAACTTGTAGGAAAACAGGCCGAACTGGATGGACAGATGTCTTTTTCCGGCCTTATAAACTATGTTACTATGTTACTATGTTACTCTCCAAATCTGGCCTTTATGGAAGAGTGGCAAGAAGAAAGCCATTTCTCAAGGATATCCATAAAAAGTCTCGTTTACAGTTTGCCACAAGCCATCTGGGAGACACACCAAACATGTGGAAAAAGGTGCTCTGGTTAGATGAAACCAAAATCCAACTTTTTGGAAACAATGCAAAACGATATGTTTGGCGTAAAAGCAACACAGCTCATCACCCTGAACACACCATCCCCACTGTCAAACATGGTGGTGGCAGCATCATGGTTTGGGCCTTCTTTTCATCAGCAGGGACAGGGAAGATGGTTAAAATTGATGGGAAGATGGATGGAGCCAAATACAGGACCATTCTGGATGAAAACCTGTTGGAGTCTGCAAAAGACCTGAGACTAGGACAGAGATTTATCTTCCAACAAGACAATGATCCCAAACATAAAGCAAAATCTACAGTGGAATGGTTCAAAAATAAATGTATCCAGGTCTTAGAATGACCAAGTCAAAGTCCAGACCTGTATCCAATTGAGAATATGTGGAAAGAGCTGAAAACTGCTGTTCACAAACGCTCTTCATCCAACCTCAAAGAGCTCAAGCTGTTTTGCAAGGAAGAATGGGCGAGAATTTCAGTCTCTAGATGTGCAAAACTGATAGAGACAAACCCCAAACGACTTGAAGCTGTAATTGCAGCAAAAGGTGGCACAACAAAGTATTAATGCAAGGGGGCCGAATAATTTTGCACGCCTCACTTTTCAGTTTTATTATTACAAAAAAAGTTTAAATTTAAATGATCCAATAAATTTCGTTCCACTTCACAATTGTGACCCACTTGTTGTTGATTCTTCACCAAAAATTTTAAATGTTGTATCTTTTTGTTTGAAGCCTGAAATGTGACAAAAGGTTGAAAAGTTCCAGGTGGCCGAATACTTTCGCAAGGCACTGTACTGATAAAGCGGAGCTTTTAAGCCTAGGTGGTCTACTAGAGATGAGCGAATCATTAAAAAAATTATTCGCCGAACATTCGCCGAACTTTTTCTAAAATTCGTATATTCGACGAATAGATTCGTTGTATTTGTGTACAAAATATACGTTATTATGTGCTATTAGCGAACATTCGCTCACTAATAACAAACGTTCATTTACAAAATGTACGTAACTTCTTAGAAGACGTATGCATGAGCGTACAAATAGCTTACGAATCTCAGCGTACTATTGTCTAAGCGATTACGTAATACGCAGGCACGTACAAGGAGAGGCCGCGGCGTGCACTCCTCAGAGGCAGAACGAATATTCGAGACATATATATGGTAAAGTGCAAATACATTATTATATCATCTACCTAGTATGCTCACGGACACGTTTAAGTCTCTTTTCTTCTGACGCTTGTCATAGAACTGGAGCAGAGTCCCAAACTCAGTCGCAATTTGTAATCCACATAGGTAAAATTGTAATCCAAATGGGTAAAAAAAAAGCAGCAAAGGTTCCTTAAAAAACCCTCTTTCAAGGGGCTCCCCAAATAACCTGAAAGCATCGGAACAGGTAGTAGGAGACACCAGGGATTCTCAATGGGCGTCTCCTTCTCCCTGGCTGTAGCGCTGTCCAATCGCATCGGAAAGCGTCACAGCCAGGGAGGAAACCTTCTCCCTGGCTGTGACACTCTCTGCTGCGATTGGACAGCGCTACAGCCAGGGAGAAGGAGACACCCATTGAGAATCCCTGGCGTCTCCCCCTCCCTATTCCGTTGCTATGCATTAGCATAGCGTGCGCTTGAACTTTGGAGGCGCAGAGCGGGCAAACGGAGCGGCGCCCTGAAAAAGTAGTAAGTGATCTGGCCTCCACCCCAGGGGCGGACACAGACAGCAGAGGGCCCTTGTGCAAGGAATGTGTTTGGGCCCCCCCGCCGTTCCCAAACCAAATTCTCAACCTAACCTATGGTGTCCTAACATTACATACAGCAATACAAAACATACAGGGTAAGGCTACTTTCACACCTGCAGCACTACGCTCCGGCCACCTGATTTGGCAGAGAATGCAAGAAATTGGCCGGACACAGACTCAGTCATGCAGAGGTTTGTGTCCTGCTGATTCTCTGCATTTTTGCCAGATTGTGGCCGGATCTCTGCCTGACCCCATTATAGTTAATGGGGCCGGCGGGCATTCTGTCTGCATCCAGCAGTGCCAGAGCCGGTGAATTCCAGAAGGCTGTTCTCTGCTGGACCAGCCTGCCAGAATCACCAACTCAGATGTGAAAGTAGCCTAATACAGGTCCACATACCTCCTACATCCAGTGACGTCTTCTTAGATGTAGATGTTCTCTTTCCTCATCTTTTCCTTTCAGACCAGACTGCCATGATGATTTCTTCCAGCCATCTCTTCTCTCTGTGGAGTTTGACAAATAGACATCTTAGATTCCTACTTTTCTATCATTCTTCCACCTTCTTGAACTCCTCATCCTGCCACTCCCCAATACTGTGCCCGCTGTGCTCCCCAAAACTATACTGCAGAAACAGTCCCCCTCAAATACTACCGCCTTCAGTAATTAAAATAACTGCACCCAGGAAAGTGTCCCTGACACTAAATTATAACCAAAATGTTCCCCAAAAATAACTGTGCTAAGCTGATAGTAATAGTCCCAACAATAGAAATAATTAGTGCCCCCGGCCAGCCAATGTCCCCATAGTGCCCTCATAATGTGCCAATGCCCCCTACTATGTACCCAAAAAACCCTCTTAGTGCCCCTATACAATGACCCCAATAGTGCTCCTCTCCCCCCCTTCTCCATAGTGCCCCCATGTCTGCCAGAATATAAGATAGGGCCCCCATAGTGATCCTCGCCCTCCATAGTGCCAGTATATATATAGGGCCCCCCATAGTCGTCCTCCTCCTCCAGAGTGCCCCCCATAATGCTCCCCCTCCATAGTGGCCCCCCATAGTGCTCCTCCTCCATAGTGGCCCCCCATAGTGCTCCTCCTCCATAGTGGCCCCCCATAGTGCTCCTCCTCCATAGTGGCCCCCCATAGTGCTCCTCCCCCATAGTGCTCCCCCTCCATAGTGGCCCCCCATAGTGCTCCCCCTCCATAGTGGCCCCCCTAGTGCTCCCCCTCCATAGTGGCCCCCCATAGTGCTCCTCCTCCATAGTAGCCCCCATAGTGTTCCTTCTCCATAGTGGCCCCCCATAGTGCTCCCCCTCCATAGTGGCCCCCCATAGTGCTCCCCCTCCATAGTGGCCCCCCATAGTGCTCCCCCTCCATAGTGCTCCTCCTCCATAGTGCTCCTCCTCCATAGTGGCCCCCCATAGTGCTCCTCCTCCATAGTAGCCCCATAGTGGCCCCCCATAGTGCTCCCCCTCCATAGTGGCCCCCATAGTGCTCCCCCTCCATAGTGGCCCCCCATAGTGCTCCTCCTCCATAGTAGCCCCCATAGTGTTCCTTCTCCATAGTGGCCCCCCATAGTGCTCCTCCTTCATAGTGGCCCCCCATAGTGCTCCTCCTCCATAGTAGCCCCCATAGTTTTCCTTCTCCATAGTGGCCCCCCATAGTGCTCCTCCTCCATAGTGGCCCCCCATAGTGCTCCTCCTCCATAGTGGCCCCCCATAGTGCTCCTCCTCCATAGTGGCCCCCATAGTGTTCCTTCTCCATTGTGCTCCCCCTCCAAAGTGGCCCCCATAGTGCCTCTCCTCCATAGTGCTCCTCCCCCATAGTGCCCCCACTGAGTGCCAACTTAAATAAAAAAAAATTAACAGTTATACTTACCTCCTTGCCTCTGTCAGCGACGCGATGCAGGCCTCTTCCGGCCTGTGTCCCGCGCTGTACGGCTCAGGCGGCGCGATGACGTCATCGCGCCGCCTGTGCCGGCCTCTGATAGGCTACAGGCCTAGTGCCTGCAGCCTATCAGAGGAACGGGGAAGGGACACGCCTCTCCCTCCCTTGCCCCGCATTATCCATCTGTATCGCCGTCCTAAGGACGGCGATACAGATGAATATAGAGATGAGCGCTTCCAAAATGGAAGCGCTCACATCTCTACCTGCCGCCGGGAAGAAAGGGCCCCCCTCCGGTCCCGGGCCCCGGTGCAGCCGAACCGGCTGCACCGCGGTATGTCCGCCCCTGCTCCACCCCACATGCCCTCTATAACCTGGTACTTAGTAGACAGAGTCTGGACCCATGAAAGGTCCTCTTTAAGGTACTATATTTTTATCCAACATTCACCTTTAACGGCAGAGCGACATAACACGTTAGTGACATTGTAAGCAGCTGAACTCTAATTACCATAGCCTGAAGTAGAATATACTCAGTGATATTAGCAATAGGAATGGAGTAGGCTGGAACTGGCCCCCAGGGGTACAGATGAATCCCTGGGTGGACCCCTAGTCTCTCACACCCTACACAAGTGACAGAGATGACTTCTAGGTACAACAGGTAGGCCAGCCAGTATCCTCCTTCCCTATGGACCCGTCTTTTCAAATTCGCTGGAGGGACCCCCACAATCAATCATCTAGTAGCATCTTGCTGCTGTCTAAGCAGGTAATATTTTAATGTATCCATGCTGTGGTCCACCAAATTAAATTGTAGTCCAACACTGGAATGAAGTGTGGCCAGACCACTTTCGTCTTTGTGATGGCTGCCACTCTGTAATAAAATGCATGCTGGCACAGGTACCTATGCATAGAGTATCAAGCTACCTGTGGATTTATGAATCTGAGGTCTATTTCTGGACTTAAAAGCAAAAATTGTCCAAAAGCGAAATTATTTGTCTAAAATTAAAACACAATATACTCACATATACTCCTTTACACAGTTTGTCTCTGGACTGTCTGAAGTGTTCTCTCATTGAAATATTAGGTCTAACAAGTTTCAGTTTCTTACCTCTTTCTTGAATATTTTTAGATCAATATATAATTTTATATATTGAAAATGACTGTCATAATATAATGGAATGAGGCTGGAGTGAATATATGTCTGAGCAAAATCAACATCATTTCAAGTCAGTGTATTATGGCATTAAAGTAGATGTAGCTGTAAATAGCATTGGTCTCTGCATGTAAACGGGGGTCAGCAAAAGAAACGAGGTAACTGAATGTACTGAATGTATAAAGAAAGACAATTGTGATAAAAGCATAACAAATTTCTTCAAGTCATTCATGCATTATATTGCTATCCAGTGAATCATACCTCAACGATGAAGGGTCTGTGAGCTTTGATGCATATAGAAAAGTGAATTATGTTGAGCTAGGGTGTTATATGGCTTATCAATCAGTATTTGAGTCAATGGACAAAAAAAATATCTTTGAAAATGACATAAGCAGTTGGATGAAGAAAAATGGTTGACTGTATTGGGGCTAAAGATCCTTTTATTTCAGCATATTTATCAGGCAAATTATTAAGCACGAAACATTTTTTCCTGATAATTGCCTGATCGTCAGGGAGATGAGAACTGTATTTATATGCGGCAATCATCTTTTCTCTATGGGGATGAGCAATCACTACCCTAATTGCGTGTACATGGGACCAACACAGATGCCTTCAGCTGCTAAGTGCACATGCAACAGGTCAGCCAGTTTCATATGTAGAAATCTGCTGACAGATGCCCTTTAAGTCTACCAGAGGGGATATGATATAGGGACCACCTTGCAACTATACAAAACATCTGCGTATCCCCATATATGGTATTGTAAGATTTATTGAACCTAATCTGTACTGTTGTACATGAAGCTTTTTATCATTTTGGAACCTAGGCCTACCAAAAGTGTCTCCTGTCCTCTGGTGGGTTAGTCTAGGGTGAGACTAGGGTCACATGGTTGTTTAAGGCAAACTCAACAATCGCTATATTGGAAACCCAATCAAATTGAATCTCAGCAATGTAGCATCTCAAGTACTGTTCTAAAGCTTGATTAAGACATTCAGTTTGACCATTGGATTCTGGGTGATTTACCGAGGAGAATGATTGACTGATTCCTAACTTCAATTGAATGGCTCATTCCTATACACTTGAATAGGAAGGAGCCGTCCCATAAAAGTGAATGGGACAGCTTCTTTAGTTACAAATGCTCACCGCTGCTGATGCAACAGCGAGCAGGTAAACAATGAATAGAAGGCTGTACTGGCACGGTGTGCACCTTCTCTTCAACCAGCTGATAGGCTGGGGTGCCATGTGTCGGGTCCCCGCCAATCTGATATTAATGGCCGATCCAGAGGATAGGTCATTAATAAAAATAACTTGGACAATCCTTTTAAAACACAAGGCTCTCCAGAATCCAGTATATAGTATAGTAAATATAATATCCTCTGGGAGACCTTGGAAATGTAGAACTTGGTCAATAAAAAAAAGGGGACACAACTTTAGCTCTGGGTAATTTACTCAACAGTACGAAGTGGCACATCTTGCTGAATCTGTCAATAATTACCCATACCACAGTTTTTCGTTGTGAAGCTGGTAATGTCCATGGATAAGTGGTACCATGGTTTTTTATGGATGAGTAATGGATACAACTTTCAAGCAGGACATGTCCTAAGAACCTTAGACTGGGTACAAACCTCAGAGGCTGAGACATAAGCAATAATATCTCTAGACATTGTGGGCCACCAGAAACATCTAGAGATCAACTCTTTGGTACATACGATTCCTTGAATCGTGACACTCACCCAGAAGACACAGATGAAGATGGCTTAGGGAAAACAATTTACCTTCTGGACGATTCCCAGGGGCTAGATCTTGGCTTCTTTCAGTTTCAGATGTCAGATTGGGTGAAATCACAATGCCCTCAGGTAAAATAGGTCCTGGGTTCAATTCTGGAGGATGAACTGCACAGAAGCTTTGAGATAATGCATCCACCTTAACATTTTTAGATTTTGGCATAAAAGTAATCACAAAATTAAAACAAATAAAAAATAATGCCCACCTCGCCTGTCTGGGGTTCAATTGTTTGGCTGATTCCAAGAATGTTAAAGGGGTTGTCTAAAGTTCTCAAACAGCCCCCCCGCCCCATGTGCCGGGCCCCTCACAAGTAATATACCCTGCTCCCCACTCCCGGTGCCGCTCCTGGTCCCAGCACCGCCACTGCTGCTTCTCCCTGTACACGAATGAAAACATCCGGTGTCGGGGGGAGCAGCCAATGGCAGGTGAGGATGGGAACGAGCCTCCCTAGTGTCACCCACGATGAAGTGTACAGGGAGAAACAGCAGTGTGGGGACCAGGAATGGTGCCGCAGAGGGAAGCGGGATCAGTATATTACCTGTGAGGGGCCCGGCACATGGGGGAGCTGTTTGAGAACTTGGATAACCCCCCCTAATAAGTTCTTGTGATCTGTAATCACAGTTACTTGATGTTGAGTTCCTTCCAACAAGCAGCACCATTCTTCAAAGGCCCACTTAATGACAAGAAGCTCACGATTCTCAAAGTCATAATTCCTTTTCACAGCAGAAAATGTATGCAAAAAAAATAGGGCATGTGCAACGTGCTACCCCCTTAGGGTAAATTGTGTCTCAGGTTTTTAGGAATGCCAGTGGATATCGTCACTTCCCAGGGTTGGACTTCGTACCAATAAAGGGGAGAGTGATAGTTGGTGAAGAATAAGTAGAGTCCAGACTTTCAACAGTTCAACAGCTTTACCTGAATAAACTGGTATCCAGACAATAGTTGGTCTTTCTCTTGGCTCCAGCAGGCTTTGGGGTAAACTGACAGGCAAATTGGGATACCTTGCTTTATCTTTCTATGCTGTGCTAGACTCTATAGCCGTTCTGGTACCTTTTCAGCAGGGTAACTTTGGTTGTTGACCCCCTTGTGATACTCTGTATCTGTAAGGAGTCATGGTGCACTATAATCTGCTTCCCTTTGGAGACTCCTGTTGCAGTAGGGGCTCTATTTCCCTCACTGCCCCATGACTTGACTCGTCTACTTCCAACTTCTAGACTTGACTAGACTTAACTTGACTATAGCTTCCTATAACCCCTCCCTTAGTAGGAAGCAGGACTAGCCCACTTCTGCCCAAAGGGGGAAGAATGGAATGGTAAGTTCAATTCTATCTAAATATACTCTCTCTGTCAGATACACTGCCACCTGCTGGTGAAACGGGCACAGTACATGAACATAACAGTCTCATGGCAATATTATGAAAGCACAGTGTAAGAGGACCTGGAATAAATACACTGATGACATTATGGGTTAGCCATTAGAGACAGTAGCAGGGTGTAGGAATGGTAGTACCCTCTCTGGGGTACTGCATATGGTCTTTTTTAAGGGCTCAATTGCATTAATAGCTTCAAGTCACCAGTGATGCAAATCTGCCCCCTTCTTAGTCATGTCCATGAGCTGTTTAACAGTTATAGAAACATTTTAATGAATTTCCAATAATAATTTGTGAATTGAAAAATGGGTTGTAAGTTCTTGAGAGACATGGATTGAACCCAATCCATGATTGCCTAGATCTTAGTAGAGTCCATTGTAAAGGTTTTAGGTATAAGGATATAACCCAAAAAAGGTATCTTTTGAACCTCAAGCACACATTTTTTCTGCTTTAGCATATACGTATATAGCAAAGTTAACATTCAAATTCTTAACTCAAATTTCTTAACTCATATGATATCTGATAAATGACATGATATACTGATATCCCAAAGCAAAAGACATTGAAAAGCAATTGAAGCTTAACACAACTAGTTTAGTTAACACATTTAGTTAAGCATGTGTGTTAACTGTACTACATCTGTAGCTGGTTCTCCCGGAGAATCTACCACACCATCCTAATATGTGATATGTGTGATTCCCAATAAGGTGAATAAAGTAGTATATCATCCAAATACACTACCATACATTTCCTTATATGCTCTCTGCAAATATCATTTATCAGATTTTAAAATACTGCAAGGCTATGCTCAACCCGAGTGGCATAGCCAAACATTCAAAATTGCAGCCCCCTTCCCCCCGGAGTATTAAATGACTTTTTCAATTCATCTTCTTCCTTGATACAAATGAGATGGCAAGCACCCCTGAGGTCAAGTTCGGAGAACAACTAAGCCCCTATAATCTGGTTAAATAAATCTGGGATCAAAGGCAACAGGTACTGATTTTTTGTCATGATTTTACTCAATTCTCTATAATCTATGCATAGTCTAAGAACCCTATCCTTTTTACTCACAAAGAAAAATCCTACCCACAAAAGAGACACAGAAGGTCGAATATGACCTGTAAACTTTCTTGTATATAACTTCGCATGGCCTGACATGAGAGATTATAAATATGTCCCTTGGGATATTTTATACCAGTTAGCAAAACTATTGCACAGTCATAAGGTCTATGAGGTGGCAGGATCTCAGAGTCAATTTTAGAAAATATGGCAATAAAATCCTGCATATATTCTGGTAGATACTCAGATCCTATTGTCACACTAGCCACAAACATAGCTAGACAGTCACTGGAACATTTGGGTCCCATTTCTCATACTCACCAGAGGTCCAGTTAATAGGTGGATTATGCTGCTGGAGCCATGGCAGATCCAAAATGGCATTTGCTGGCAATCCATCACAAATAAGTAACATCTTTCTGAATAAAATACCCCTAAGGTTATGGAGATACTTGAGGTACAATACTCTATAAACCCCTTAGCCAAAGGAGTGGAATCTACCGATGTGACCCGTCCGGGGTCCAGAAGACTATAGCAGGGAATCTCAGTCAAAATATTAAGTCAATAAAGTTATCAGCAAACCTTAAATCTAGGAAAGCTCGCCCAGACCTTTTACATGACTTAAAGAAAATAGACACATGGAGCAACTCATTTTCAGGAGGTGGTCAGCACTACCACAATAGAAACAAAGGGGGAGATTTATCGAAACTGGAGTAAAGGAAAACTGGCTTGGTTGCCCATAGCAGCCAATCAGATTCTACCTTTCATTTTTCAAAACTCCTTTGGAGCCAGTTTTCCTTTCCATCAGTTTTGATAAATCTCCCCCAAAGTCCTTTCTTTTTTTCTGAGGTTTCTGCAATCTTGTAAAGCTAGAGAAGTGCCTAGCTGTATAGGTTCATCACCGGAATTCACAGTTGGAAGATAAAGGTGACATTTCCAGGCTGGAGAATGGCATTGGTGAAGATCAAGATATATCACCAAAGACATAGTATTGTCAAGTGAGTCAAGAGAAGGGTAATATACCAGCATGTGTTGGAGAGGCCTTGGTGAAACTGACATCTAAGGGCAGATTCTTTCCAATTAGAAGCCACACACCATTTTCAAAAATCGACCCAATAATACTCAACAGGCCGAGGGCTTGTTTTAGGGAGATTAATTGTGATTCCACAAAGGTATATCTATCAGGTTCATCATATAAGATATCCAATCCCCAAAAAAATTAATCAACCTAGCGTGGCTAGCTTAGAAAAAACGATGGGGAGAGAAAATGCTCACTCTTGTGGATCCCCCTGAAGCTAGGAAATAACAATACTGATGCTTTGCGATTCAGAACCAGAGGAATAGGATCGTAACAGAAAATACAGCTTACAGCTCTCCCTGAAAGTCGAAAATTCTATCCCCAGAAAAACGTTGGGAAGGTTAACCTGAGGTTCCACAGATAGAGAGGAGACCATCACAACTAGTGCTACCTGTTTTTTTTCCTGATGTCGTACTCTCACAGCCAGATCGTGAACCAAATGCGTAAGACATGTGTAAGATTGTGCATCTGGTCTGATAGGACCCACATGGGATCCATAACTGTCAGCACAACACCAGGAAAAATATATAAGGCCTGTGAATCAGTGAGCCCTTTACTCCTGCCTAGCAATATACCTTCCTATTTGCACCATCCGCGCTAAATGGCAGTTCATAACTGGGTGGAAGTCCCTTTTTTATATAAGTGCAGGGCTCAAATCAGGAAAGGGAACAAAAGAAGGCAAAAATAATAAACTAGCAACAAATCTGCAGCCGCAGAAATAGGAGTATAAGGAAACTGACAAGCCAGGTCAAAGCCAAGAGAGACAAGACTGAATCAAATCAGGAACCATAAATCAGAGTCAGAATGATGCCAAAGTCAATACAAGGAGAACAGACAGGGAAAAAACAGAAATAGACAAATCAGATATATACAATAACAAGCCATAGTCAAAACCAGGTCAGGGTCCAAATTCAGAGGTCGAGCCTAGTAAAATTCTCAGAAGAAGGCTAGTGAGGAAATTAAAAGACATAAATCATTCACAGGCAACCTGTGACCAGCAGGTTGCCTGATTAAATAGGCTGTGCTTCCTGTTCACATGATGCGCTAGGCGTCATATGAACAATGATGTCAGTGCACCTGATGTGATAGTGCCAGCCCTGATTGGCCAGTACTCCTTCCAGAGAGACCCGACCATCTCCCTGGAAACATGATGCCGGCAGCCCTGCAAAGGAATGCGTCTGCCAGCACTATACGTCACATCACTGACCTGGAAAAGGTAACAGATTAGTATTAGTCATAAGGAAAGCAGTGAAAAGCAAAACCCATAAAACTGTTGTGTTTTTTTCCAATTCATTTAGATTTTTTTTCCAGCTTCCCACTACATTGTATTCAGTACAAAACAGTGCCAGTAGAAAGTACAGCTTGTCCAGGAAAAAAAAATCCTTCATACAGCTATGTGAATGAAAAAATAAAAATGTTATGGCCCTGGAAGGGCAGGGACTGAAAAACGAAAATGCAAAAATGAAAAAACTTCTAGGAGTGAAGGAGTTACACCCTTTCCTGACATGGCAATTTTTCATTTTTGCATTTTGGTATTTAAAGGGGTTTTACCATCTCAGACAATAGGGGCATATCGCTAAAACAAAAACTGAGCAGGAAAATGAACATGCGCAGCCACCCTCTATTCATTTCTATGGGGCCGCCAAAAGCAGCCGAGTGCTGGCTCGGGTATTTCCATCTGCCTCATAAAAATGAATGGGAGCAGGGGCCATGCATACGTGGTATACTCCCATTCACTTGTATGGGAGCAGCGAGGAGCAGTGCTTGGTGGTGGATGAACCCCGGGAAATCCAGGGTCCTCCAGCCACAGCTCTACTTGCTCCGTTCTCGTTGTAGGTGCAGGTCCCAGAAGTCCCGCACCCGCACCTATCAATGGGGTGTATCCTAGCGATATTCCCCCATTGTATGTGATGGGAATAGCCCTTTAACTATTTTGCCATTAAGCATTTGAGAGTTTATATTTTGCTACTTGGCACCATTTAATGTTGCACACGATGTAGTGGGAAGCTGGAAAATAATTTCAAATGAAATTGAATTGAAACTGCAATTCCACCACAGTTTCATGACTTTTATTTTATGTTGTTCCCTTTGTGGTAAAGCTAACCTGTGCCCTTCATTCTGTTGGTCAGTACGATTACAACTATATCACATTTATGTAGTTTTAATAATGGAAAATAAAAACTTTGGAAAAAATATAATTTTGCCATATTCTGATCCCCATAACTTTTTAAAGTTATGTCTATGAAGCTTTGTGAAGGCTCACTGTTTGTGGGGTGATCTGTAGTTTTTATTGATACCATTTAGGAGTGTGTATGGCTTTTTAACACATTTTGTTCAAATTTTTGGGTGGGTGAAGTAGCAAAAAAAGGTAAATTGGCCATTTTTTTATATTACCATTTTTGGACAAGGCGATGCCTATGATGTTTATTTTTTATTGTTGATTTACATTTTGGGGAAATGAATGTTATTTTTTTATATTTTTAAAAACTTTACTTATACATTTTTAGACTTTTTTAGGCCCCCAAGGGACCCCAACATTCAATTTTTAGATTTGAAAAATCGCTGTTAGCAGACACTAGCCTCAGGTGTTTACTGTTTGAAACAGTAGGCACCCAGCAGCTATGATGCTTGCTCTGCTCTGAAGCGGGCGTTGTCATTAAAGATCCAACATCTACTGTGGATGTCGGGGACGGGTTAAGGGAAAGGACATTGCGAATGATAATAGTCTTTCAAAAGCTCCCATAAAGCACAGCAATAAGTACTGTAAGTACCGTACAGTGCTTATATAATACCATCATACAGTATCTAACTATATTTGGCTTTTGCCCTTTTGTATATTTCTGTAGGTAAAAGATCAAAACAAAAGATAATATGCAGCCTAAATGATTAAATGGGTAGTTAGTCACTATGCAATCTAACAATCATCTCTTTTAAATTAATTTAAACAGGTTTCCAGGATTAGAAAAACACGGCCGATCCCTTCCAAAAATTGCATCATATCTATTTATTGATTGTGTCTGATATTGCAGCTCAACTCCATTGACTGTGTGTACCTCAAGGGACCAAAATATATGATTAACCAAAAAAATGAGTCTTTATTTGAATGCCGCAGATACATACTGTCCTATATGGCACTCTTTTACAGCACTCTAATCCATCTAGGGTAAGAACCTGACATGGATTAAGGAACAAATATTACAGTGTACATCATAACCAATACTGTGAATAGTGTCTTGAAAATCATTTTGACATATGTCGCATTAGAATTGCATGGAGCTGAAGAAATAAGAAAATAACAGCTCCATTATGTTTGCAAATAAGTAAGCACAACTTTACTTTAATGATGATTAAAGAATTCTAAGGATGCCAATTACTCTCATAATTTGTTTAAACAAAACATTTTTCCCACTCGGCGGGAAGAAGCAATAAATATATGACGCTTGATGTTCTCCTGTCTAAAAGCCCCCTCAGTGTAGCTTTCTTTTTAACATATGCAAATAACATCAAGATGGATTATAATGGTGGTAACACAACTTCTTTTTTTACAAGTGAAGGAAACTGACAGCTAAAAACATGGTGATTTAGCTAATCCCATAGGTTTTCAATGGGATTCAGGTCTCGAGAAAGTGCAGGCCACTACATTTGAGTTATCCCAATCTCCAGCAGCCATTCCCTAATGATGTAACCTCGATGAGCTGATGCATTGTCATCCCTGAAGATGAAATTAGGACTGTGTTGTCCATGCAGAGGCACAATGACTGGATTAATGATGTTATTTAGGTAGTATGGGCTTGTCACTGTACCATTCACAAAGTGTAGGGTGGTTCTGTATTGACTAGACACCCCTAAACACACTGTAACACCACCACCAACACCACCACCAAAGGCTTGTCTGGTAACAACAGTGGCAGATGCATAGTGTTCTCCTTGATGTCTCCATGATTGGCGGCCACCATTTTTGCTCATCGTGAATCGACTTTCATCAGTGGACAGCACTGAGGCCCACTGGTCCCTTGTCCAGCGTAGATGCTCCCTGGCCTATGCAAGACACCTGTGCCTGTGGTAGAGTGGTCAGGTACCCTTGCGGGTCGTCTAGCATGCAGACCATTCTGATGTAAACGGTTTCAAATTGTCTGACTAGACACTTAGGTGCCTCCCACCTCCCTTAAATATGCCTGGAGTTGTGTGGCATTCATCATTCAGTTCAGCAGGGCATTGTTCACAATGAAGCGGTCATCAGTGGGGCATGTGGCCACAGGACGTCTATTTCTATGCTTTTCTGTGAGTGAGACTTCCAGTCTCTCTGTATCTCTTTGCAACCTACTGATAACACTCTAAGCTCAGGGGTCACTTCCCTCTGAGAACATCCTGCTTGAAGCCTCGCAATGGCGAGGTACGGTTGATCAATTGTTAGATGTCGTCTTGGTCGCATGATGTGAAAATGTGAACAGCATGATGAGGAGGACTGTTTAAATAACAATTGTAATTGAACCAGGAAATTTATTTGGTGATTCATAGATCAAACACCTGTTGTGAATTTTGCCGTTAAGCTATTAGGAGCAAAAAATACTGAAACATTGAACAGTTGGACATGTGCATTCAAAAGTTTAGAGAAGGTCAAGTTCACATGTAAAGGTTAGAGAGCATTTTACAGTAGGTTCATCCTGAAATTTCACCCACAAGCCAAATATCCCTAACGTTTTTGTGAGATATATATATATATATATATATATATATATATATATATATATAGGACAAAAGCGAGGCAGCACTCCAATAAAGTGAAAAATTAGTGGACTCTTTATTCCCAGGATGCAACTTTCGGCTTACTCCATGAAGCCTTTCTCAAGCAATGAATAACCAGTGTGCACAACACTTTAAATAGGCAAAGTGGGTGGGAGCATACAAACATGTGATCAATTGGTCAAATCATGTGACCATATAGTGTGGTCATGTGAACTGTCAAATGCAACTAAACAACAATATACATAAGGCCACATCAGCAGTGGCAAGAGCAGTACACGCATGTGTGAATATCACAATAATCAATATTGTTTAAACCTTATATGTGACATAGTGGAAAAAGTGTAGCAAGTTACAATATACAAATGAATTAAAATATCAAAAATCAAAATTAAAATCACGACGTCCAAAAGTTGTTGGATCATCACCTGGTGCGATCATATCATCCGATCGGGGATTCACATAAATAAGATGAGTAGCAATGGCGTCTGTGTCCGGCAGATGCGATCATGTATAGCAGGGCATCAGGTGACTCACACGATCATGTGAGAAGATCATGTGAGCCGCGACGTCAGAGGAGCTCAGTCACAATAAGCGCCGCCTCTCCGTCAACCATCAGTGCCCTTATCATTCATTACATCCAAAGCGTACGCATATGTCCATGCATAACGTAAAAACATACGCATGTGCCCACACACAGAGAAAAACGTACGCAAATGTCTGGACACAGGAAAGGAAACCCAAAAAGGTGATCAAAGGCTGCAAATACATTATATACAAATTGTAATAACAGCAGACACAATTATAAAACAGGTTACACATACTGGATAATGGGGTGATGGACCCCTATAGGTCCCATGTATACACAATATGCAGTAGGCAAAGTAACCCCAATAGAGGTATCCCAAGGACCAGAGATCATCACATCGGGACAACCCCAGTTCCATGGAGGCTCAGATGATCAAGGGTTAGCCCCTCAGTTAACCGTGGTGCACAACCCAATCACATGTGGTTAGTGGTCTGCATCCCGTGCCGGTCGCCGACCACTACCACCAATAGGTCACCCGGAGCTCACATATACCATTCCTGAGGACCCGCCTACAATTATATCAAATGACCAACTCCACCCCTATCCAGTCATAACCAGTTTAATAATACTGAAAAATCACCATAGTCCAATTCGCAAGCCATGTATCACATACATAGAGGTTTCCATACACCGAGCACAAACAAAAATTACGATACATAAACAAATACTCATATAAATATTCAAATCTCCAGTGATTCACCATCACGATGATCATAGACCGCACCAAAAGGATGACGAAGATCTATAAAACAAAGAGAAAAAGCAAGGTAAGTATAGACAATTATATTACACTGGTCAAAACCCCCCATCAAGATTGGCGAGGACCAGACATCTCACCAGGTGTGTCAGACACGCCAAGAGGAAAACTCCCAAGTTAAAATCAACATTAAGTCCATTAGGTCTCAATGTATCCAACCTATGAATCCACTCTAGTTCCTTCCTTTTGAGTATGACTGGATAGGGGTGGAGTTGGTCATTTGATATAATTGTAGGCGGGTCCTCAGGAATAGTTTATGTGGGCTCCGGGTGACCTATTGGTGGTAGTGGTCGGCGACCGGCATGGGATGTGGACCACTAACCACATGTGATTGTCACATATAAGGTTTAAACAATATTTATTATTGTGATATTCACACATGCGTGCACTGCTCTTGCCACTGCTGATGTGGCCTTATGTATATCTTGCATTTGACAGTTCACATGACCACACATGACATGACAGGTCACATGATTTGACCAATTGATCACATGTTTGTATGCTCCCACCCACTTTGCCTATTTAAAGTGTTGTGCACACTGGTTATTCATTGATTGAGAAAGGCTTCATGGAGTAAGCCGAAACATTGCATCCTGGGAATAAAGAGTCCACTACTTTTTCACTTTATTGGAGTGCTGCCTCGCTTTTGTCCTTTATATCCAGTGGGCATATTTTCCTAAGCCTGGAGGGATTGCACCCGCTTGCTTGATTGACTTGTGCTGCTGCTGTTTTTTGTATTTTCATATATATATATATATATATATATATATATATATATATATATATATACTTTTACACAAGTTTTTGATGGCATCTGATGACCATCAAATCTTTGGCATTTCTATTGCAAGGGTAATTTAGGCTGATGTTTCTTCTTTTCTTCTCCCAATGGATGTGTATCTCTGAAGATATCTGTCAATTGCTCAGCTCTCCTCCCACCAAATATGCATGTAAATGGAGGTTTGCATGGTGTGCTAGAATCTTCAAAGCAACTTTCAGACCAGCAGTTACCAAACGTCAATAGATAATCCCCGCATCAGTCTACTGCAGGCATGCTCAACCTGCAGCCCTCCAGCTGTTGCAAAACTCCAACTCCCATCATTCCAGGACAGTCTACAGCTATCAGCCTACAGAAGGGCATGGTGGGAGTTGTAGTTTTACAACAGCTGGAGGGCCGCAGGTTGAGCATCCTTGGTCTACGTCTATATTCTTCTCTGTCTATGCTCCTTTACATCTATTCCTCCCACCAGCCCAACTTAATATTTCTTCCAGTTTTCTTGCCTCCAGATTTCTTTCAGACCTTTGAGCCTTGATGTCTGCTTCCCAGCTCTACACCTCAATTTCTTTTCTTTCCCTTAATTATTTCTCACCGACTCTCCCATTACAGACTAATTATGCATGTTAATTAAGCCCAAATGTTAATGCATTTTTGCATTATTAAGACATTTTTCAAAATGAAACCAAAAAATAAAAACATTCCACCTCCTGATTCCTTAATTAACCCTTCTATAATATTTAATTTCATTTTATTGGAACTATTACCATTTCGATGAATATTTAAATTTGATTGCCGCTTTATGTGAGATTGTATTACAAAGAGTTTGGAAATCCTGGTGAGTCTTAACAGAAATGTGATTTTTATTTACATTTATCAGAGAACAGGAAGAAACAAAGGGTTCCCCCTGGAGTCTCGCTTTAATATTTTCTCATAATCAAACTTTACCCACTGTGTACGCTGCTGAAGCAAAAAGTGAGTCCCCCCTTCCATTTAGGTGAATTATTGCCTTATACTGCAGGATGGTTTTGCTATATTTGATCTGTGTACTGCTTAATCCCGACACAGAAAGGTCCTCAGCACAGTATGTGAATATTTTCTTTTGAATGACAGTACCTGTGGGGTGTTAATATATAATGGAGTCATTAGGAATGCTTTTATATACTACTAGAGCTTACTTTTTAACTCATACCAGTTTATTAAAAACCAGCTGAAGACGCATTACTCTCACAACCACTTAGTAGTATTGATAGCAGGGCTCATGCACACGACAGTATGTTTGGTCCGCATCTTTTTTGCATCTTTTTTTGCAAATCAGATATTGAACCATTCACTTCAATGGGGCAGCAAAAGATGCAAAAAAAAAAAAAACAAAACCATAGAACATGTCCTATTCTTGTCCGTTTTCAGCATGCACATAGCCTGGACTATTGCTGCAATGTGCTTTTGTTGCATTATTGCATTAATCCAGTCAAAATAATGGTGGCATCATCTGTATATTAACTCCTGAGCCTGTTTTAATTTTTGCATTTTTGATTTTTCCTCCCCACATTCCAAAAGCTATACCTTTTTTTTTTCCATTCACATACCCATATGAGGGCATTTTTGGGCACAAATTAATTTACCATGTCTTGTGGGGGGGAAAACACAATTCCTGGAAGGTTTTTGGGGTTTTTACATTATGGCAATCATCTGCACTAAAAATGACATCCTTATTCTACAGCTCAATATGATTACAGCAATACCAAACTTGCATAGTTTTTATTTTATTATTTTAAAAAAAACCTTTGAAAAAAAATCAGGGCCCTCTGCAGTACTGAATTCATTGGAAGGTATATGGTGCTGAGGAGAGAATATGGGTGCTGGCTTGGCATGTTTATGCTCCTCATTTAATAAAAATGTTTAATCTCAAATTTCCATCAAAGCCTGCTCCCTATGTTGATGGTCTGGTGGTCCCTCTATCACAATCTACCTGTCCGGGCGAGATCAGCTTTGACATGACCGGACCAGGAGAGAGGCGCTGCTAAGCCACGTCCCCTGGTATTGCAACAGCATCCTTTGCAACAGGATACAATGCTCTTTCTCCCCACAGTGGTGGAGGAGATTAGGATTGGGATGATTGCTCAGCTGCTCTAATCCTGTGTGCTAGTGTTCTGACTAATGGAGTGCTGAGTCATGCCCTATTAGGTTCTGATCCTGGGACTCGGTGCTCTCTTTAAACCCCTTCCTGGCCATATACCAGTGCCAGTGATAGTCTTGTTTGTGCTCACTAGATGTGTTCCAGGTTTTTGGATTCATTTGGACATTTTGGACTCTCTGTATCATGTGATTTGTACTGTGCATCCCATCTGTTATTTGATCTCAGCTTGCCTTTGGACTACTCTCTGCCTCTCAGTTTTGTACCACGTTGTCTGCCTGGTTCTGAACCATTTTCGTATGACTATCCTTTAGTGTTTTTTTTTTGTCTCTTGGTGTTTGTCTGTCTCTGCACCTTAGTAGCATAGGGACCATCAACCACCAACCAGTATATATAAAAACAATAACTTTTAGTCTGGGATCTCTGATACACTCCCTGCTGAGCCATGCCTTGTGCACACCTTAACAGGCAGGTTACTATGACAGCCCTGGGAAGCTTTCTGAGGCCCCAGGCTGTCATGGTAAACAATCAGAGCCCTGCAATTTCATTGTGGGAGCTCCAATCAGAAGGCAGAAGGAGTCATATCCCATGTATTACACAGCCGGCAACTGCTTTATATGGAGCTGGGTCCCATACAATTCCCTGTGCATAATGCTGTAAAAATGCCCTATTCACTGCATAGTAATACTTTACATGAGACAACCCTTTTAATAGGAAGATTAAAGGGGATTATCTAGGAACCTACACAAGTCTCAAGTTTCCATGATAACCAATTAGCACTCCACAATTTTGCCATGCAAGGGGGTTACACGATAGGTTATAGAGAGGGTCTGCTCCATATACTCCTTCCACCGTTATGATATACTACATCAAATGTTGAGCAGTGATTAAATAATACAATTCTGTCTGCCTGCAGCAACCACTATGAGCTAACTGCATGCATACATACATACTTAAAGTGTACCTGCACGTTGAAAAAACTTTTTTGAGTGCTAAGACTTCTACCAATTGCTAAACCAAGAGCACTCTCGCTTCTCTCCTCGGACTTCTTCCAATCACAACTTTTGATATGTTCCTACTGTATTCAGTAAGATCGGTGAAGGTAACCTGCTTTTTATTATTTATCACTGGCTATTTTGGGCATTTCAAGCATTATAAAGATATATTTTGAAATGAACCGGTAAATAATTTTGTACCAGATGTAGCAGAGTTAACAGTCACACTTAATGAGTTATCACATCTAGTTAATGCTCTATATCTAGTAAAAAAAAAAAAACAACAACAAAAAAACATGGTGGTCAAGGGTCGACATTCACTTTAAGAAGCTGGTGTAAACTTCTGTTTGGTATCTATTCAAAGCCTATATCCAAACCCCTTATATCCACATTTCAAGAACAAGCAGCAGCACTAATCTGTAAAGTGTCACCGAGTACACAAGATTGCAGTGTTAATAGGGTTTTATTGACTTTTAACATCAGCTGAATAAAGGCTTGATCGAGTGCTGGCCCAGGAAATGAAGATACACGGGGCTGTTAACTTGCTCTATTTCCAGGGTGTCGTAGGAATGGGCTGTTCTCCATGTGAATACATCTCTTTTAAATGAGCATCTTCCTTTTTATTTTTGTATCTTTTTTTTTATTTCTTTCTCAGACCATTAGTGTTTCTGCAAAGCTATAAAATCAGCAGTTTTTTTTTAGTTGGAAGAAGGATGAAAATGTTGGGACACACTTACTAGCAAGGAATGAACAGGCCCTGTGTGCAGGGGATTATTCACATCAGCACCCCTGGAGCTGAGCCTATTGTCAACTTTTCCTCCTCCCTCCCCTCATAGACATACACACAGACTGGTCAGATATAGATGTAACATTCCCCCCTCCTTGCAGAATATTTGGGGTGACTTGAATAGTCCCATGACTGATGCAGACAACATGCCTGCACCATTTTACTATTTGCACGAGTTTGCTATTAATTTATCAAACTAGATGAAACCTGTGGACAAAGATATTTCTGCAAAGCTGGCAACAAAGTCCCATTTTTATCAAACCGGAAGGCGAGAATCTCGTATTTGTTCTTGTTGGAGGATAAATTGCCTGCTCTGTTTTTATATTAAAATTTTGCTCTGTTATCTTCTCTTTATTATGAGCTGCAGTGCTTTCAATAATTGTATATGATTATGCCCCCCCCCCCCGTACTCCAGAGGAATTAATTTGACAGTTTTGCTTAATATTTGTCATTTACAGAAGACAGATCTTTGTTGACGTTCATTTTTATGACTGGCGTACTTCCATATTTATTAGAATAGGATTCAGTTTATAGGACAGCATTATAGCCCAGACCCCATTGAATATGTACAAGATTATAACTACCATGATCCAACACCCTATGTATAAGACTTTAACTACTATAAAACTGCCACCTATATACAAAATTATAACTGCTATAATACTGCCTCCTATGTACAACAATATAACTACTATAATACTGCTCTCTATGTACAAGAAGGTACCTACAGTCATTAACAAAAAAAATTTTTTGGCAAGTCGCTTGGGGTATGTCTCTATCAGTTTTGCACATCTAGAGACTGAAATTCTTGCCCATTCTTCCTTGCAAAACAGCTCGAGCTCTTTGAGGTTGGATGGAGAGGGTTTGTGAACAGCAGTTTTCAGCTCTTTCCACATATTCTCAATTGGATTCAGGTCTGGACTTTGACTTGGCCATTCTAATACCTGGATACGTTTATTTTTGAACCATTCCACTGTAGATTTTACTTTATGTTTGGGATCATTGTCTTGTTGGAAGATAAATCTCCCTCCTAGTCTCAGGTCTTTTGCAGACTCCAACAGGCTTTCATCCAGAATGGTTCTGTATTTGGCTCCATCCATCTTCCCATCAATTTTTACCATCTTCCCTGTCCCTGCTGATGAAAAGTAGGCCCAAACCATGATGCTGCCACCACCATGTTTGACAGTGGGGATGGTGTGTTCAGGGTGATGAGCTGTGTTGCTTTTATGCCAAACATATCGTTTTGCATTGTTTACAAAAAGTTGGATTTTGGTTTCATCTGACCAGAGCACCTTCTTCCACATGTTTGGTGTGTCTCCCAGGTGGCTTGTGGCAAACTGTAAACAAGACTTTTTTATGGATATCTTTGAGAAATGGCTTTTTTCTTGCCACTCTTCCATAAAGGCCAGATTTGTGAAGTGTTCGAATGATTGTTGTCCTATGGACAGACTCTCCCACCTCAGCTGTAGATCTCTGTAGTTCATCCAGAGTGATCATGGGCCTCTTGGCTGCATCTCTGATCAGTCTTCTCCTTGTTTGAGATGAAAGTTTAGAGGGATGGCTGGGTCTTGGTAGATTTGCAGTGGTCTGATACTCCTTCCATTTCAATATGATCGCTTGCACAGTGCTCTTTGGGATGTTTAAAGCTTGGGAAATCTTTTGGTATCCAAATCCGTCTTTAAACTTCTCCATAACAGTATCATGGAACTGCCTGGTGTGTTCCTTGGTCTTCATGATGCTTTCTGTGCTTTAAACAGAACCCTGAGACTCACAGAGCAGGTGCATTTATATGGAGACTTGATTACACACAGGTGGATTCTATTTATCTTCATCAGTCATTTAGGACAACATTGGATCATTCAGAGATCCTCAATGAACTTCTGGAGTGAGTTTTCTGAACTGAAAGTAAATGGGCCGAATAATTTTGCACGACCAACTTTTCAGTTTTATTAGTACAAAAATATTTCAAATGATCCAATAAATTTCGTTCCACTTCACAATTGTGACCCACTTGTTGTTGATTCTTCACCAAAAATTGAAAATGTTATATATTTTTGTTTGAAGCCTGAAATCTGGCAAAAGGTTGAAAAGTTCCAGGGGGCCAAATACTTTTGCAAGGCACTGTATGTCTTATGCTGAATTGTAAATGATTACAGATGTCGTCTGATTAGACACTGGTTCTTGCCACAAGAGGGTGCAAACCTTGAGAGGGGGTGCATCACTGGAGATGCAGAATGGTTGTTTTGACGAATCATCCGACAGCTAGGCCATTCTGACCTAGCTGTTAGGAGGTACTGGAAGCTGTGATTACATGAGAGCATGAACACCTGAAGAGAATATCGTTTGATCCGCAGACAAACACAGTTTCGTTGTCCTCCATCCAGACTAGAGATGAGCGAATCATCCAAACTTCGCTTCGGCGAATAATATGCAAATTTCTGACAAGGTTAGTTCTTAGTACGAATTTATTCGGTCGAATTTGCGTTAAAAAATAATTGTTGTTTTGCGAACATTCCTACAAAAATTACGAACATACAATCAGTTTTGTTAAGAATACGCAATACGTAAGCATTAGCGTACAAAGTTCGTACGAATCCTTAGCGTACTAGAGGTAGAAAAGTAAGTTGCTACCTATCCGGCTAAGTGCATAATTTACTAAAAAACACCATACAATAAGTGCATAATAGGACACATTGCAGTACCTGAAAAAGAATACACACAATGGGCTAAAGTGCTTAAACATTGCTGAACCTGTAAAAACATTAATGCTAAAATACAGAAAAGATAATTATGCAAACATTTTAGTGCAATTTCACATTTGCAAGCATAAAAGGCTCAGATATAAGTTTGAGTCTCTCTTCGTGGTTGCTTGGCATAAAACACTGGAATACAGTCCAAAATTCAATTGTAATCCACGTGAGGTTATTTTGTAATCCAAACAGGTAATGTGTAATCCACATAGATAATATAAAATAGCAGCAATTAGAGAACCCTCCTTGCAAAGGGGTCTCCGAAATAACCTGAGAAGGGGGGGGGGGAATAGGCGCGCTTAGGTGCAACTGGCAATTTTCTGCAGAATGGGGTGGGGGGGAGTTCTGACAAGCCATGTCTATCTGGGTGAAAGTCAAACAGGGGGCAATACAAACTAAACAAAACAAGTGCCAACTAGCTCTCACCAGTTAGGTGCATGGTGTGGCTCCCATAGGTGCATGGTGTGGCTCCCATAGGTCCTCCTGAGGTGTCCTTTAAATCAGCCAGTAGTAGGGTTCCTCAGATGACTCTGAAGTCCTCCTCGCTTGAGCTACTGCTGAATGACATCAGAGGACGCTCCTGCCTCCTGTAGGCCAAGCTTGTTGCCATGGTGGAACTCCACTGCCCTCTTCTTCCAGATGTCGGACTTGACCGTGTCTGGGTGGTGGTCACGCTGGTGAGTGCTGCAGCCACTTGTGCCTTTACCGGGACAGCAGGGGTAAGGACTTCTGGCTGCAGCGGTTGAGGTAAGGTTGCACCCAGGGAAGCAGCTCCAGCTCCCCTGGCTGCTGCTGGCTTCATCTTCCAGGGTAGTTGGTACTGGTGGATCACCGTGGACTGGAACGTAAATGATGAAGTCGTCAGCTGACCCAGCTGAAAGGACTGTGATGGTGGTGGCACTGGCAGTCCAGGGATCAGAGGCTCCGACTGTGGCTTCTCCCTGAAACGGAGGGTGCCATCTGGTGACTCCGGAAGGCAGCGCAGTGGTACTTCACCTTGTAGTTCCTCCGGCCAAACTTCAGGTGGTGATGCAGGGACCAGGGGCTTAGGTAATACGGTAACCCCGGTAGCAAAGGGGCCTTTCAGGGATGCCATGGGGGTGTATTCCACCTGATCCCCCACGTATAGGCTGTGACGGGCTTGGGGCAGATACGGCCGTTTCACTGACCTACGGCCCACAAAGTACTCCTCACTCTACAGAAAACCACAGGATGGTTCCCTTTCCCCACTCCAGTATAGGGTCTCCCGGCCTTGGATGGTCCAGTACTTGGATGACCTAGTCCTCCACTGCATTCTTGTAGTCCCATAGGGTCTGGGCGTGGGCCGTCCCCGATGCTGGCACAATCGGGTTCTACCGAATGGAAGGTGTTGTTCTCCTCCTGGGCGGTGAAGTGGATGCTTCAGCCGCCTCCGCCGCACCAGCCACCTCCGCCGCACCAGCAGGCAAGGCGAATATGGAGTCAGGAGCCGGTGAAACTCTCTTGCACAGTTGTGCCGCTCTTATTTCTGGAGCAGGTGGTGGTTTGGGGTACTCATTCCCAAAGACCATCTTTCCCCACTTGGGTCGCAGTTCTTTCGCCATGCTGTTTGCTGTGGTCTGACTCTGGATCTTGTTCACTGCTGGCTTGAACTGGAGAGGAGGACGGAGTAATAAGGGAGGAGTCTTCACTCCCTATACGTGCAAATAGTCACTTCCCAGTGGGCCGGGCTGGTTTTTCCCGCTTCTGAGGGGGTGTATTGTCATTTTTCCACTTCGGGGGGCCGGGAGAGGGGGCAAGAAGAATGCATACATTGCTTACATTGTGTACGTTGCGTACGTAGCGTTAGCGTTCAAAATTTTAAGAACATTTACGAATAATATGAAGCGAATCTGACAAAATCCAGATTTGCTTCGGAGTAGGAAAAATGGAGGATTTGAAACAAATCTACAAAGCGGTGAATAGATTCGCTCATCTCTAATCCCGACACATTTGGCATCTTCATTACACACCTCAGACTCTGCTCAGACCATTTCCAGATGCTCAGCAAAAGGAAATTTGGTGTTACGGCACCCATTAATTCTCCTGCGATTGCCAGCTGGCCACTGTGTCCTGTCATTTGCAGTGGTGTTGTGGACTAGAAACTTGGTCTCCTATGGACAAGAACCATACTGTCTTTAGCAACGAATCCAGGTTCTGTTTGGGGTCTGTTTGACTTTCAGGTTCAAGTATGGAGCCTCATGTTGATCTCTTCAATCCCTAGTAGTGATATGAGGGACACCAATAGCTCAGTGTTATGTGCAGAACATCCTGTGGCCACATCTATTGCCTCTCATGGCAGGGCTCCAACTAGCATTTTTAAGCAGCATGACTGACGCAAACTGAAAGAGCTTCCTAGGAATGTCTCCACCACATTGTGACACTTCATTGTCCTGCTGGGACACCAGATTTATCTCCAATGAAGCATTATGGGACTAGATGGAGTACCAAGTTCAGCAACTTATGAGTGTGCAAGATCTACAAGCCCATTTACACATCTGTGGACAACTGTGCTGCAGGATACCATATAGAATCTACATGTTTCCATGCACAACCATTTCTCACATTGGTGCTTCTGTCAAGAACCTGGAAATGGTACCCAGCAGGGCACCAGAGTCTTCTTTCAATTGTATGGTTTTCTCCAATAAACTTATCATTTGTCTCTAATATTGTAATCATGTCATGTATCATCATTACAGTCACACAGATAACGTTAATTCCATTCCAAAATTTCCTTCTTGGTGGGTTATTTTTTTGTCAACGAATGTACTATAATACTATGCCCTATATGCAAAAATGTAATTACTTGATAGTGCAGCAAACCCCTGAGGAGAGGATGGGAGTGGTAGTGGCCCTGGTGAGATGTAGTGTCACAGTGTACTCCCTCAGTACTTCCTTAGTCTATTTTTACAAAGTGCAAAATATAAATTGTGGTACATCCAATAGCAGCAAATTTAGATAGAAGTTTCTGGTACCAGTTGAGGAGGTACGGAGTCAGGTTGGATAATCTTACATAAATACTTACAAGGAGCAGGAGCTCTTGAGTGTGCTTCCTCCCCTCTTGGTAGCTACTTAGCAATCCCCCTCCTTGCAGGAAGCAAGACCAGCTCCTCCTACCAAGAGTGGTATCTATTCCTCCTCTGCTGGAATATATAGCCAAAATATAACATACATAACATTACACAATATAATAATAATAATAATACTACTCTTTATTTATATAGCACCAACATACTCTGCAGAGCTTTACAATCAGGGAGTTTATATACAGTACAAACAGTCATAAATAACACAGCAAAAAACGTCAACAATTAATACTAGACAAATGGGGGCCCTGCTCGCAGGAGCTCACAATATTTGAGAAGATAAAGGTGACACAGAAGATAACACGTGCTTGATATGTACAATGGTCCAACCATCTGAACACAATAGGGGAGTAGATATAAGGCTGCATGAGCCAGTCACCAGCCAATATCTGCAGTGCTTCTAAGTGTGGATATTTGCTGATGGATCAGGTTCAGAAGAATGATGATGAAGGGGGAAGGGGGAAGTGAATGACGAAGAGTTAGACTAGGTAGGCCAACCTAAAAAGATGAGTTTTTGGGGAGCGCCTAAACTGTGGATGTTGTGAATTAACCTAATTGCTTGGGGTAGGGCATTCCAGAGAACTGGCACAGCTTGGGAGAAGTCTTGGAGACGGGAGTAAGAGGTTCTGATTATGGTTGATGTTAGTGGTAAGGAAGGATATGTCAGAGGGTGCAGCACTGTGGAGAACTTTGCAGATGAGAATGAACAGTTTAAATTTAATCCTATACAATATGGGCAACCATTGAATGACTGGCACATGTTGGAATCATGGGAGTAGCAGATAGACAGATAGATCAGTCTGGCTGCTGCATGAAAGGGGTTATCCAAGTTCTCAAACAGCCCCCCATATGCCGGGCCCATCACAGGTAATATACTTACCCCGTTTCCGGCGCCGTTCCTGGTCCCCCCACAGCCGCTGCTGCTTCTCCCTGTACACAGATGAAAACATCCAGTGTCGGGGGGAACAGCCACTGGCAAGCAGGGGCGGGGACGAGCCTCCCTAGCATTACGTGCGATGCTAGGGAGGCTCGTTCCCGTCCCCGCCTGCCATTTGCTGCTCCCCCCCCGACATCGGATGTTGTCATCCATGTACAGGGAGAAGCAGCAGCAGTGCGGAGACCAGGAGCTGTGCCAGGAGCAGGGTACGTATATTGCCTGTGAGGGGCCCGGCACATGGGGGGGGCTGTTTGTTTGAGAAGTTGCATAACCCCTTTAAGGATAGATTGTACAGGGGAAAGTCTGGTGAGGGGGAGACCAATTAGTAATGAGTTACAGTAATCATGATGGGAAACAATGAGCGCTTTTGTAGTTTCCACTGTAGGAAAGGGCAAACGATTGAGCTGGCAAGCAATTCATATAGGGGGTGAGAAAAAGATCAGTGTCAAACATAACACCAAGACAGTGGCCGTGCTGCCTAGGCATGATGGTAGTTTGACACACTGAGGTGGAGATATCAGGTTTAGGTAGGTTCATTTTCAGATAGAGAGAGGGCATGATGTTAAAGACAAAGGACAAACAGTCTGTACTACAGCAGGGGTGATGTCACGGGTTGAAGTGTATAGCTGGGTGCCATCTTCATAGAGATGGTACTGAAACTCAAATCTGCTGATAGTCTATCCAATAGAGGCTGTATAGAGAGGAAAGAGGAGAGGACCAAGAACTGAACCCCAGGGAACCCTGAAAAAGGATAGATATCGCTTATTAATATCAATAATTGTTATCAATAGCAATATCTCAGGTTACTGGTGTGAAAAGGGTGAACTATTACCAATTATCAGATGACAACGGTCAATATTCCCTTTTTCCCCCTAGCTCGTGGGATTGTTCACAGCTTATACCACAGCTACAGTATGTTGCCTTGGTATCACCAGGAATAACACATAACTCTGCAGATGTAACATAAGACACCTTTACTGGACTACAATGTAATATAAAAAACATATACAAATACTTTCAATATCATGGTCATATCAGTATACATACACCATGTAACTGGCCTATAGTCTAACAATATAGACAAAAGATACTTAGCCTTAGCATGTATGGTCGTCATCCATCTAAGACCTCACAGGAAGCTGGTCTCCCCTCACATGCCCCAGTGGCCAGGTATATTCACACCTGCCTCCCCCAATTTCTTGTACTTGTGATGTAAGCACAGGAAGGGGCGGAGTCAAGACTATGAAATCACATGGCAAAGTGATGTTAGTCACACAACCATGTATCCAATTTAAATATGAAAACAGGGCTGAATCTTGGCCCTGTAACATATCCCCCTGAATTACTGATTATTAAATTCATCAGTAATTATAGGATCACTGTCCAAACTACACCTTGTATGTATACCAATGTGACACATGAAAACAAAAATAGAGACTATGAAGGAGATAAAAAAAAACCTTCTGTGTAATTGGCGCACAGTAGGAAAAAACCTCCTGCATAGTGGAAAAGAGAGAAAAGTAGGAAAAGAAACACAAAACATAGAATTGTCCATCTTCATCTTGATATCATAGTCCTTTATAGGTGTTTGGTCCTTTTATGGTGTCCTCCTCCATCGCACCGTTGAGAAAGCCAGCTCTACATCTTTCCTTGGTGTCTCATGGCCGAAGCTCAGCTGTGTTCCTGGGGCACACGATGTTCCATCTGGAATACAAGACTAACACCAGTATCCAAGAACCAAGCATGGTTTTCACAAACACTTCATGATTCCCTTGTCTCAACAAACTCAATGAATATGCACTTCCTCTATTATATTACAGAGACATGGGTGTTTAGGGATGACGCCCCCCTGTAAAACTTATGGAATGACGTCCTGCAAACTTTATGGAGTCCCCCTGTCCACCTTACCTATGCAGCCATATGCTTGCTACACAACATACAGTTTATTAGATATGGACCCACCCATTCTGTGCAATTCCATATTATTGGAGACAGGTATTTACCACACTGAGATATCCGGTTTGTGAGGGAGCAGCTAGTCCTTTATATGCTAATATATGGTGCCACATGTAAACAAAGACACACATGTACACAAAAGGACACAGACAGACAAGGTGTTAACCATAAACAGCACCTTGGCACCATCTTCTGGCCTAGACAATAGTTCCAGGACCAGACTATTCACAAGATGAAGCTGCATTAGAATGGTAATTTTTCCAGAAATTACCACTGTATTGAACCTTCTCTTGGCCATTGTCTGTTTGTATATCAGACACAACAGGCTGGGAGGGACCCTTTTTCCCGCCATAATGCATGTGCCTGTGACCATTTCTTGGAGAATAATGTTTCTTTTGTTTCCCAGTCCAACCAGGCTTATCATATGTTCTCTGTTTTATATTAACTACAGATTAACAGTTTTTAGAAATATGGCCATTTTTACCACAAGAAAAACATTTTACAGAATTATATTTTCTGTGATTTTCATTGCTGTGAGATTTACAACAGGCCTTTAACCTTCTAGCACTCAAAGCTATGCTAGCACTGTATCCTACAATGGGCTTAGGGCTTTTTACAGCGCATATCTCACTTTTAACAGATTTTCTGTACTGCTCCATAGCTAATGATGCACTTTTAACAATTTTACATTTTCTCCAGGCTTTCTTGTATTTCTTAGATTTCTGTCCCACACCTTTTCCTAAACCAGGACTTGGGACATTCAATCTCATGAACTGTTTAGTCCCCCTGTTGCCCTAGTTGAAACACAGATTTCTTTAGAGGGCAAACATGATGGTGGATGTGAGCTATGGGACAAGGAAAAGTCTGACACCATTTTGGATAACTCATTAATGCGGTTCTGCATACTAGTCTCCAATAGTGACCTAGCAGCAAGTTCATGCCTCAACTCACTGATCTCAACATAACATTGAGTCAGTTTCTCATCAGTGTCATTACAATACTTTTCCTTTCCCCTTAACTGTAACTCCAACATACGTATCTGCCCATCTTTATCAATGTTACTCTGTGTTTCCTTTTGTAACTTTGTCTCTAAAATATGGACATGTTTTTCCTCCTCAGAACAGCAAGGGCAATGGGAATTTTGAAAAACATTTGCATCAGAAGCTATTACCTTATCTACAACCATCTCTGAATGTTCAGGCTTCCAAAGAGTATCCTCAAAGACAGATACTAATTTGGCAAGGACTTGAAGCCTTTTGGTTGTCTTATTTAAAACTGTACGTTTGTCTATATATACTTTATCATGACTATAGGCTTGCTTGAGCAAACATGACCATAGGTTTTCAGCAGAGCTATAACTGCTAGGTACAACCGGATTAAATGTACTATGCTTGCTTAATTTTTTAAGATTAAGTAAACTAGTACTTGCCTCATATAGTTCAGGTGCCATAGTTTTTCTGCAGACCTCGTATTCCTGTCGATGCTTTGTCTTCTATCAGCTGCTTGAGAAAGATCCTATTGTTCCAGGAACGTCTTCCTCCGACCAGCAAGACTTTACCAAAGTCCGTAGCTGCACGAAAAACTGAAAAGCAAAAACGTACCACAAGTATCCTAGGAAAACTTAAGAAGGTTCTCTGTAAAATCAATATCTGCACTGGGCCTCAGATGTATATGTGCTACCTGCCTGAACTGCAAAGCCTAGGCTGACAATATAACTTTACACTACCTCGTGTTCCTATGTTATATGTCCAAGCCTCTCTACTTATCTAAGTTCACAGTATAGCCAACAAATACTTCACTATATCTCAAATGCAAAAATATTAATTCAACAGTTGGGCCTGGCTCGCCATTGAAAAAGGATAGATATCGCTTATTAATATCAATAATTGTTATCAATAGCAATATCTCAGGTTACTGGTGTGAAAAGGGTGAACTATTACCAATTATCAGATGACAACGGTCAATATTCCCTTTTTCCCCCTAGCTCGTGGGATTGTTCACAGTTTATACCACAGCTACAGTATGTTGCCTTGGTATCACCAGGAATAACACATAACTCTGCAGATGTAACATAAGACACCTTTACTGGACTACAATGTACTACATACAACATATACAAATACTTTCAATATCATGGTCATATCAGTATACATACACCATGTAACTGGCCTATAGTCTAACAATATAGACAAAAGATACTTAGCCTTAGCATGTATGGTCGTCATCCATCTAAGACCTCACAGGAAGCTGGTCTCCCCTCACATGCCCCAGTGGCCAGGTATATTCACACCTGCCTCCCCCAATTTCTTGTACTTGTGATGTAAGCACAGGAAGGGGCGGAGTCAAGACTATGAAATCACATGGCAAAGTGATGTTAGTCACACAACCATGTGTCCAATTTAAATATGAAAACAGGGCTGAATCTCGGCCCTGTAACAAACCCCAACAGCAAGACTGAGTGGAGGGGAAGTAGAGGCAGTGAATGACACACTGAAGGATTGGTCGGAGAAACAGGAAGAAAACCAAGAGAGAACAGTGTCCTTAAGGCCAAAGAAATAAAAAGATATACATTAAAATGAATGCCAATATTTTTATATCTGATGGGAGTTGTTCCACACTTATGCTTACATAGCTACATCTGAGAAAAAGTAAAATTGTATTCACACGTTTTTTTTAATGCCTTTAAACACTTTAAGGGATTTTCTGAGATAATTAAAAATCTTGGACAACCCCTTGGATGGCACAATTCACTGATCTGCTGGTCCTATACTTCTGCCACTGCTTACAAATAGCAGCTGTTTCATGCCTGGATTTGGTAAATGACTGCTGTAGCCAATCACTTTTGTCAGAGGTCACACAGTGATCTCCTGGATACAGCATGTCATCTCTGCAGCCAATCGCTGTGCTCAGTTATAGACCTCTGAGGACAGGGATTGGCTGCAACAGTCACCTACCGAATCTAGGCATGTCACTGCTGCTGTTTCTAAGCCAACAGTTGCAGGAGCACTGGACCAGCAGCTGTTTTGTTTTTGTTTTTAATTATCTCAGACAACCCCTTTAAAGGATTTTAAGGTTTTCTAGTACTTTTTTTTTTTAAGTTCGCAAACAAGTAAACCTGTCACAAGGCCCAAAGTGCATTGCAAGAATAAGAGTAGATGGAATGTTAATGAAAGACTAATGAGATACAAGTCTTACCACTTTCTTGAGCATCTCATCCTGTGATCAGTGCTTTGGACGTCCTCCACCGGTATTTGTCTCATTTCGTTTAACACAGATGAATCCAGCAAAACGGCCCATGCTGATTAAAGACCAAATAGATTTCTGGGCAGCTTTTGGTGTGGCACAGGTGCAGCTGATATCACCCATTAGCTTTCCAAGTCATACAAGCCTCATTTACAAATTATCTAAAAACCAGTCAGTTCCAGCTTTATCTATTACACGTGTAGAAATCACTGATACAAAATGGGAGATTTTTACAGCCAGTTTATGCCCTTCAATCCAGAACGATCATTGCATTAACTCGAAACAACTAGACCTTTAATAAGCTTTTAGTAAAAAAACAAATAATTTATATTGTATCAAAATACATATTTAGAAGGTGCTGACCTCATAGAATACAATATACTTAAAGGGAACCTGTCATCTCCGAAACACCCCCTGAACTAGAGTAAGTGTTGTATAGTGTAAGTGATGCTGAATCCGAATATGTACGTTTTATCTTCATACTCACTTCCATTCTGATGTTGTGCTCCCACAAACCTGCAGTAAAATGCACTCACTGGACTCTTCTTTGAGTCCTCTCCATTATGTGAGTGAGCACTGGAGTCCACTGAGTGCATATTACTGCAGGTTTGTGGGAGCACAACATGAGAATGGAAGTGAGTATGAAGATAAAACTTACATATTCGGATTCAGCATCACTTACACTATACAAACCTTACTCTAGTTCAGGGGGTGTTTTGGAGATGACAGGTTCCCTTTAAGCTTAATTGTAATGATTGGGCTTGAAGACACAGAGTGAACCATTGCTGTTTTAGAGTAGGCTACATGTGGTGTAGACCTGCTTGAGAAAAATAAAGTGAATGAGATTTAAAAAACAGTGCAAAAAACTACAGCGTACACTGCCTTGCGCTGCTGGTTTTCAATCTGCAACATGGCAATGTACTGCATGCTGCAGGCAGTGGTGTACCTTCTATTAAGGCAGACCGCTAAACTGTAATGGGGCCTGGGTGGAGCGTGGTCCACTGATCTCCTGCTCTCCTTCTTCCATTCCAAAGTGAAAATTTGGTGATAGAATGTCAGTACAACAAATTCCTATGTACAATACATTTTTATCTCATGCATAAATCACTAATGACCAATGTCTATGGCAGCAAGCAGCACAATGCTGTTTTCCTCAGATTCTAAAGGTGTCTTGGCAAATCTTGCTGTCTGCACTGTGGAGAATTTGATAGATAATTACTACTTACACATAACATCTCATTCATCCTGGCAGCATGCACTCAACTTCTTCTTTGGGCCCCATCCATGGCTTGAGTTTCAGCTATCTCTACAATGCTCTCTCAGTTTGACTGCCTCAAACAACTGTTCCAACTGAGAATGCCAACTGAAAAATTGGCCTTCTCAGTTGGAAATGTCTCAGTATGTGAAATCTTTTCTGCTGATGTTAGTTACCTGGACCCACAGTTTCTTCATTTTCAATGGATCTTAGGCTTCTTCTAAGGTCTCTGTTTCTATAACATATATAATTCCCTTTACAGCGTGTAGTATTTTTTTATTGAGTTGATCTTGCAAGGTAATCGGTAAACCCATTCCTGCAATTAATGCATTTACATCTTTTAGTATTTAGCTGTACCTACTGTAAGCTTCCAATGTAGTAGATCTGAAATAGTGTGCACTGTGACAACTCCTTAAAGGGAACCTGTCATCTCCGAAACACACCCTGAACTACAGTAAGCAGTGTATAGTGTAAATGATGCTGAATCCAAATATGTAAGTTTTATCTTCATACTCACTTCCATTCTGACGCTGTGCTCCCACAAACCAGCAGTAAAATGCATTGAGAGGACTCTTCTTTGAGTCCTCTCCATTATATGAGTGAGCACATGAGTCCACTGAGTGCATTTTACTGCTGGTTTGTGGGAGCACGAAAAACTGGGGGTCAGTCAGCACATCCAAATGTGCAGGTGCACGTCACATAGGTGTGGCTGCAAAATAGAATAGTAAAACATAAAGATGCAACAGCACTCTGCGAACACAGACAATAAATTGAGTACATATAATATTGCCATACTCATCATCTACACGATGCTAGCGCTACATTGTAAATGTGAGATTCTTGGCAGATAATTTTGTACAGAAAATTATCTGTGCCCGTCTGCCATACATCAAGGCGATCTTGTTAAGACGGGAACCTAAAAACTCCAAACGCTCAAGGAATGCAGGTTCCATATAATGCTGAGTCCACTCTGTTCCACCTCTCCTGGTACCAGTTAGGTCTCCAATGCATGTGGGGAGAGCAGGACAAAGCTATATACTAGCACTAATTAGCCAGTAGGGCAAACAGGTTAGTAAGGAGTGCACGACCGAAAAGGTAGTGGAGTCAGCCACGCCTCCACCTAAACTTTGTGGGTTTGTGGGAGCACAGTGTCAGAATGGAAGTGAGTATGAAGATAAAATTTACATATTCGGATTCAGCATCACTTACACTGTACACCGCTTACTCTAGTTCAGGGGGTGTTTCGGAGATGACATGTTCCCTTTAAGTTGTCTGGGATTATCTAGTTTAGAACACCTAAGGGGCTGTTCATACTGTATCTTTGCCAGAGTGCAAAGTGGTTACGAACCTTGTCTTTGGAGGATCTGATTCCACACAGAATGTTTTTGACCCCAAGTGGTATGCAAGGCTCTACCCTCTACGATGGCAGAAGGAATCAGGTGGACACATTTGCAGCTGGAAAAAAAGCTTTACTGATATAAGCTTAGTGGTTACAATACTCTTATGAAAGGTTATGAAAGGTGGTTATAGCCTGACAAAAGGTGGTGAGCTTATTTAGGCAGATCTCTGTATTATATAGATGTGGCATCTCCATACGTGTCTAGCTGATTGAGGGTGCAGGAGCAAGGAAGTGCAAGTTGGCAAACCCTGCTGCATGTTTTCATTCTCCACTATGATGTTCAGATGCTCCGCTGCCCTATGGTGGTTTACCCTTATGCAGGAATATGGCTGGATCTGTCTCCAGCAGTGGGTACTCCCCATCATACAATTTCTCTCTGCCTGCTAATTACTGTCTCTAGGCCTGCAGGGAACTGTCCAAAGACCTGAATAATTAGATCATGTGTTCAGAAGGTCTTGTGTTACAGCCCACCGTTAAGCACCCCAGCATGGGATTAGCATGGAAATCAGGGATAATCAAGTGCAAAAATTCTTTAAAGTGTACTTAAATTTACAAATAAACTTTATTGAAATCTTCTCTGAATGTGAATGAAATGAATTTTTGTAAAATGCTTTACTTATTATTATTATTATTTATTTTTTACTTTTCTTAGCTCAAGTTCAGGTGCCTACAGTATTACGCTTTATAATCTGTACTCCTGTACACTGTTGTGTTTGGGATTATGGATTTACTGAGGCCACACTGAACGATATACAGGCAAGAGTTCCACAGCACATCGCTGCTCCCGCCTGTACCAGTGATGCTCTCCTAAAGCCTGGCATAAATGGGCTATGTCAGGCTTTAGCAGAGAGGGCACATGCAGAGATTCGAGGTGCTATGGAGCTCCTTCCTTGAGCTCTGCTAATAGCCGCATTCGTAAAACCTTGTAAATATTTCTCTTGCATAGTGAACACTGTAAAAAGTAAAATTGCTAGAATTTCAGCTTTTGTTTGTCCAGCCTCCCAAAAACAGAATAAAAAGTGATCAAAGCGATCAAAGGTGATATTTATTCCAAAATGCTAACAATAAGAACCACTGCTCATCCTTAAAAAAAACAAAAAAAAAAACAAATGGCCAATGGTCAATCTGTTTACTGTTTTTGCCATTTCCATAGAGTTTGAAGAGTGGAAATGCACGTGCCTGACTGCCACTCCAATCAATATCTTACTTGCCACAGTGGCACAGCTGAGAGGATGAATATGATTGGGACCTACCAGTGTAACATTTAGCATGTATGCAGTGGATGGGTATTGTATAGGTAAATAAATATTTTTGACTGGAATAAATATTGGACTGGTCTTTCCTTCTGGGCTAATGGAGTTGTACATGATTAGAAACCTTTCTCCAACAAACAGGCCATTGGCTTTGTCTGGTATTGCTTTTACAACCTTAATTTCAAAAAAGTTGTGACGCTGTGCAAAATGTAAATAAAGACAGAATGCAATACTTTGTAAATCTCATAGAAATAAATTGTGCCCAAATTTCTCCCCAAATCTGTAGGTGGTGACACGTTGCTCAAAATATCTCAAAATTGACAAAAAAAGTCACAAAGACACTTTTGACTTTTAAAGCAGTAATTCTGGAATACAGAGCTTGATAAAAATTCTTCAGTGCACTGTACATAGGGTAAAATAAATAGGCTGAAAATGATGTGCTCATATGAAATCTATGCCTCAGACCCCCCCCCCCTTCCCCCACACACACACTTCCATCTTACTCTGTAAAAAACATAGAGAATCAAGTTCATTCTCTGTAGGATCAAGCTGATTCCTTGTGACTTGTCACTGAGGTGTCACTGTAACATGATTTGCCCAGCTGTCACTTTCTTCCAATCTGACAGGCATTTCCAGCTATCGTAATAGGGTCTAAATTAATTATGTAATAATGAGGTCACGTCAAAGCAAATCAACGCTCCCCCACTCCTTCCCTGATCCAAAGGCATTACCGCTGTATGAAAGACATTGCAATGTCATCTGCAAGGATCCTCGTTCTTCAGCTTAGTTTTGTGGATACTCCAAGATTGACTTTTTTATATAGATATCGTATCTCATCTTCATCCAGATCACCCTTTTTGGCTACTGATGTTTCTATTACAAGCTATTAAATTACAATCTCTTCATACAGAAATGTTAAATGTCACAGTTCCTTACCTTCCTCCTTATCTTCATGCATTTTGACTTGGCTAGAAATAGTGATCTGCTATTAAGCCTCTGACTGAATGGGAAGAATCAGCCGTCTATAAGAAGAAAGAGGCGTTTGTTAGGGCTCATGCACACAAACGTATTGTCTTTCCTTGTCCTTTCTAGTTTTTTTGGGGACGGTATGCGGAACCATTCATTTCAATGTCTACAAAAAAAAACTGAATTTACTCCGTGTGCATTCTGTTTCTGTATGTCTGTTCCACAAAAAAATAAAACATGTCCTATTATTGTCCGCATTACAGACAAGGATAGGACTGTTCTATTAGGGGCCAGCCATTCCGCAAAATACAAAATGCACAAGGATGTCATCGTGTCTCGTGTGCATGAGCCCTTAGTAGAAGTATTTGCTGCACTTTCACTTAAGCTGGGTTCACTATAGAGATGAGTGAATCATCAAAAATTCTCTTCGGCGAATAATCGACAAATTTATGACAAGATTCGTTCTTAACACGAATTGATTTCGTCGAATTTGTGTTAAAAAATAATTGTTGTTTTGCGAACATTACTGCACAAATTACAAACATACAGTCTAAGCGTTGTTAAAAGTACGCTATTGAACTGAATGCTTAAGCATTAGCGTAAAAAGTGCATACAAATTCTTAGCGTACTATTGACTCACGATTGTGTCATATGCATGCACGAGGCTAGGCCGTGGCGTACAGTCCTCAGAGGCAGTCCATATGAGGTAAAAAATTAAGGAGCTCACTGTTAGCTATCCGGCTAAGTGCATGATTTACTAAAAACACTGCACAATAAGTACATAATAAGACACATTGCAGTACCTGAAAAAGAATACACACAATGGGCTAAAGTGCTTGAACGTTGCTGAACCTGTAAAACATTATTGCTATGCTAAAATACAGCAAAGACACAATTATGCAAACATTTTAGTGCAATCAATTTCACATTTGCAAGCATAATAGGCTCAGATATACATTGAGTCTCTCTTTATGGTTGCTCGGCATAAAACACTGGAACACAGTCCAAAATTCAACTGTAATCTACGTGAGGTAATTTTGTAATCCAAACAGGTAACGTGTAATCCACATGGATAATAGAAAATAGCAGCAAACAGAAAACCCTTTTTGCAAAGCGGGCTCCCAAATAATCTGAGAGGTGGGGGGGGAGGAAAATAGGCGCGCTTAGGCGCAACTGGGAATTTTCTGCGGAATGGGGGAGAGTCCTGACAAGCCATGTCCATCTGGGTGAGAGTCAAACAGGGGGCAATAAAAACAACATAAACTAAAACCAAGTGCTAACTAGCTCTCATCCGCCAGGTGCAGTCCATGTTGTGGCTCCCATAGATCCACCAGAGGTGTCCTTTAAATCAGCCACAGCCAGACTGACTGCCAGTAGAAGGGTTCCTCAGATAAGGGACCTGAAGTCCTCCTCGCTGGAACTGCTACTGAATTACATCAGAGAACACTTCTGCCTCCTGTAGGCCAAGCTAGCTCCTGTGGTGGAGCTCCACTGCCCTCTTCTGCCAGAAGTCGGACTTGACCGGGTCCGGGTGATGGTCACGCTGGTGAGCGCTGCAACTACTTGCGTCTTCACTTTTCCGGATACTCCTGCCGGGACAGCAGGAGTAAGGACTTCTGGCTGCAGCGGTTGAGGCAAGGTTGCACCCAGGGAAGAAGCGCCAGCTCCCCTGGCTGCTGCTGACTTCATTTTCCAGGGTAGTTGCTACTGGATCACCGTGGACTGGAAAGTAAACGATGATGTCATCAGCTGACCCAGCTGAAAGGACTGTGATGGTGGTGGCAATCCAGGGATCAGAGGCTCCGGCTGTGGCTTCTCCCTGAAATGGACAGTGCCATCTGGTGACTCATGTGGGTAGCACACACATCCTTTGCCTGGTGCTTTCTCCAACTAAACTTCTGGTGTTGCTGATGCAGGTACCAGGGGCTTAGATAATAAGGTAACCCTGGGAGCAAAGGGGCCTTTCAGGGATGCCATGGGGGTATATTCCACCTGATCCCCCACGTACAGACTGTGGTGGGGTTGGAGCAGGTACGGCCGTTTCACTGACCTGCGGCCTACAAATTACTCCTTGCCATCCTCGTCGTCCGCAAGGAAGCCACAGCCTCGCTCCACTGAAAACCATAGGACTGTTCCCTTATGCAGTTGCAGTGTTGGATCTCCCGGCCTCGGATGGTCCAGTACTTGGATGACCCAGTCCTCCACCGCATACTTGTAGTCCCATAGGGTCTGGGCGTGGACTGTCACTGATGCAGGCACGATGGGATTCTGCCGCATGGAAGGTGTTGTTGCTGTTGTTCTCCTCCTGGGCGGCGGAGTGGATGCTCCAGCCGCCTCCGCCGCACCAGCCGGCACTGCGAACATCGAGTCAGGACCGGGTGGGATTCTCTTGGCCAATTGTGACACTCTGATGTCTTCTGAACTGGACGGTGGTTCAGGTAACTCGCTACCAAACACCATCTTCGCCATGCTGTGGTATCTTGTTCATTGCTGGCTTGAACTGGAGAGGAGGGTGGAATAATGAGGGAGGAGTCTTCACTCACTTTATGCACAAATAGTTAGTTTCCGGTTGGCCGGGCTGTTTTTTCCCGCTTCTAATGGGGGCGTATCTTCACTTTCCCACTTCTGGGGGCCGGGGGGGGGAGGGGGCAAGAAGAATGCGTACATAGCGTTAGCATTCAAAATTTGAAGAACATTTACGAAGCGAATCTGAATAAATCCGGATTCGCTTCGAAGTAGGAAAAATGGTGGATTCGATACGAATCTACAAAGTGGCGAATAGATTCATTCATCTCTAGTTCACATAACCGTTCTTATGATTCATCAATGCCCGGGCCCCACATATAGATAATATTTACATTGCTCCCTGGCACCTCCTGATACCCATACGGCCATCGCTGTGTCACCATCACGGGTGACGCTAGGGAGGCTCATCCCCATCATGACCTGCTATTGGCTGCTCCCTCCCATCACCAGATGTTTTGATGCAGCAGTGGCCGTGCAGAGATCAGGAGCGACACTGGGTAAGTTTAATCCATATGAGGGGCCCGGGCATTGAGGAGCATGTTTTATTGTTTGGATAACACATTTAAAGTCCTGCATGCATTCTGCAAGCTTTCCATTTAAAATAACGGATTTCAGACAGAAATGGCGATTCAGACGGATGCCCAATGTGCATAACCGAGCATAGCAGATTAAATTACAAAATCCATTTTTTTCTCATGGATCAGAAGAACAGAAAAATAAACAGTGATCTACAGCACCACATGCTAACTTAAAGGGGATGTCTGGTTTAGAATTGCATCCTAAAAATATCAGCAGTACAATGTCTTGTCCATTTAAAGGGGTATGCCATGAAAAATATTCCCCCCTTTTTTTACTAGCACCTGAATCTGATTGCTTTTGTAATTGCATATAATTAAACATTTAAAATAGTTACTGAATTATTCAATTCATTGTATCTATATAGTGCCACCTGCTGGTTGTTCTTTTCTTTATTTCTCTGTTCACCTCACTGAGGTGGTCACACGCGCTCAGTTTAAATCTTCAACTGCCACCAGCCATGTATTTTGTCAGAAGCTGTGACAGTTACAGGGAAAGAGCTGCAGTAGAAAGAACACGCTCATTGAGCTGCCAGCCTGAAGAAAATCTAGCAGAGCAATTGGAGCAATAAGTGTGGAGATCTCTGGATCCATGTGAGGAACAGGCCTGGTTCTTGCTTTGTTAGAAAGAGATTGTCATGTACTCACAGAGTCCGGCTTCAGCTCCAGGGCCCCATACTCACAGAAGAATAGAAAGACTGCAGCACTTGATGCCACTTTCACACCAGTGTTAGAGAGACATCCGGTAGGCTGTTCTGGCAGAGAACAATCTGCAGGAGTTCTTTGGATCCTGCATGGCCGGAAAGTGCTGCCTGCTTGCCGGACCCTATTGACTGTAATGGGAACCCGCGGAGATCTGGTTGCTCCATTACATATGGGATTTGGGATATGGGATTTCTTACATGCTGGGATTTGGCCAGACAAAGTTGGTACATGCCATGGTTTTTGTCTGGCCGAATCCCGGCATATATGACGGAAGAGCCTGGTTAGAAATAACATGAGTGCTGCAGTCTTTCTATTCTTCTTCTATTCGTCTTCTATTCTTGCCTTAGTCTTGGGCTGAAAAACATTGCTACTGTAAATTCAGTCAACAAAAATCTACATTCTACTAAAAATTCCATAATATTTCATTCTGAGTGAAAGGACTTCTCCACTTTGGACAATTCCCAATTTTTTGAAGGATCCAATGACAATAAATTGTTTGCACATTTGTTCCCTTTCAGGCCTCCAGCAAAATTCTCTGGGGGAACCTGACAGTATAGGTGCATATATGCGGGCCGATAATCTGGCAGATTATCGGTAACGACGGTTCCTGTGAACGGTCGTTCCCAACAATCTGGCCATGTAAATGTGCCACCAAACAATGAAAGATCGAAACACTCATTCATCGGGTGATCCTGTAATTCATGCAGGCACCACCGATCATGAATTCTGGGCAGCAAATCATGGGGTTTAAACAGGGATCTGCTGCCCAGAAACAATGATTCTGTATGAGGATGAGGGATTGCTATAGCGATCTCTCATCCTCATACAGTGAAGGATATCGCTACATGTAAATGCAACTGTCTCTTTCACTGAACGAGCAGCCGACTGTCTAAAAGGAACACTTCCTTCCTGACAATCGATTGCTCAATTGGCCCATGTAAATCCATTTTAAGTGTCCTCTGATTATAACATAATAACAAGGTCTTCCACTAATATCCCAGCTATTGTCATCTGTAGGGAACTTTGCACCAGGTATTCAGTTTACCTACTGACGAAATCGAGTAAAATAGTTTAGGCTACTTTCACACTAGCGGCAGGCCTGATCCGGCAGGTGAAGGGTGCTGCCGGATCAGGCCTGCCGCAGTGACATGTGTGGAGCCGGAACCGCGCTCCAGCCCCACACATGTCACACAGACATAGACATACACATAAACATAAACACACACACACATATACACAGACAAATACACATACATACTTACATGCTCCCGGCAGGTCTTCAGAGCGTCGGAGGGACAGGACGGCTCGCACAGGTGACGATTCCCCACAGCGCCCTCTGCTGGGCGCCTGGTGGAATCGTCACCTGTGCGCGCCGTCCTGTCCCTCCGACGCTCTGAAGACCTGCCGGGGTGCATGTAAGTATGTATGTGTATTTGTATGTGTATATGTCTGTGTATGTTTATGTTTATGTGTATGTCTGTATGTGTCTATGTGTAGCCGGATCCGTCATGAACTCCATTGAAAGTCAATGGAGGGCGGATCCGGTTACCATTGTGGTCACACCAGACGGATCCACCCCCATTGACTTGCATTGGGGGTCATTCCGGATCCATCTTGGTGTGGATGTCTGGACCGGAGAGCAAACCGCAGCATGCTGCGGTTTGTTCTCCGGTCTGAAGACGGAACGGAATGCTTTCAGGAGCATTCCGTTGTCTTCAGTTCAGTTTTGTCCCCATTGACAATGAATGGGGACAAAACCGTTTTATTCCGGTATTGAGCCCCTATGTCGGAACTCAATGCCGGAATTTTAAAACGCTAGTGTGAAAGTAGCCTTAGTCACACAATTGTATTTTTTTTCTATGTGTGCAGCAGACAATGTGCAAATAATACCCTGACCCTCAGAAGTAAGTGGTGCTATTCACAACACCATTTTTGGCACTGACTGAGGGTGTGTACAGATCAACTCAGAGCAGGTTCTATTTTGTATCATGTCTCACAGAACACAGCACCTGGAGACTATTGGAGATACAGTAATTTTCTTCAACAGGTCGCCAGGTCCGTGTCCTAGACAGACTTATGCACCTCATTGCCATATTAAAAATTAAGACTGCAACACACATGATTTTAATATAGACATGTGAATAAACACTTACACAATCCATGTTAAAATCAATGGCCTGTTATGCACGGATGTGCCAGGTTTTTGTAGCCACAAGATAAAAGATAAGGGTCATTAAAAGGGGCATCCTCTCATATTTCTCTAATAGGCTATTTGACAATTAGTTTGGTATACCATAGAGCAACCATAGAGCAACTGATCCCTGTCCAATATTTAAAACAGTGTTACACTTTTGCTCACGTTGCTGAGACCCTTTAGACAGGTTTACACTGTCCCATAACCGGGAAGAAAACGTTCATACAAATGCTCATTCTAAAAAATTGGCCCTTGTAAAGGTGTCATAGATCACCCAATGAACAAGCAACACGCTTGTTCATCGGGTGAGATGATGTTTCATTCGGACACCTCAATCATCATTTCTGGGCAGCAGAGCATGCTGTCTTAGCAGTGATCTGCTTCCCAGAAAGAATGATTCTGTATGAGGACAAGCGATAGCAGTAGCCATTGCTTGTCCCCATACAGTGGAGGTGATCACCACATGTAAGTGCAGCGCTTCCCCTTCATTAACAAGCAGGAAATTTTATGTTTGATCCCTGAATTTAAATGCAACATTAGTCATCTATTCTAATCTGTAGGACCTGGCGCTAAGAGTTAAAGGGGTATTCCCATCTCACAAATGTAGTTTGTATAGTTAGATATAGCCATACCAATATTATTACTAATTGAATATATTTATATTAGGCCTTGTTCACACCTCAGTTATTTGATCAGTTATTTCAATCAGTTATTGTGAGCCAAAACCAGGTGCAGTTCAAAAACACAGAACAGGTGCAGATCTTTTCATTATACTTTATCACTGTGTAGCCCCCCACTCCTGGTTTTGGCTCACAATAACTGATGGAAATAACTGATCAAATAACTGAGGTGTGAACAAGGCCTAATATGTACCGTTTAGAAGATTTGCCTATTTGTATATCCATTGTCCCACACACATCAGTCAGGCCAATGCCATTAGTTACGGCCACCGTAGTAGTGGTGGCCGGCTTGCTCGTGTTGAAACCTGCTTTGAGGTAACTGCTGTCTCATTAACGTGCATTGCATGAGCATGCGCAGACACATCTTGTCCGGCCACATTAAATCTTTACTTGTCACATTGCTATGTATTTTAAGTGCTCCCTCTCTTTTGCAGGTCACACTCTACCTCCAGAGAGAGGCCCCCAAAGTGACCTGGGGTTTTGTCTTACAAGTCTTGCGTTTTGGAAGTCGCCGTTTCTCTGTGTTTTGGAAGCGCAGACAAGAACTCAGCTTAAAGCATTTTTGTCTGCGCTTCCAAAACACAGAGAAATGGACCTGTTCCAAGATCAATTTATCTCTATGGAGCAGGATCCATTTATAAATCTGCGTTTTGGACGGATCCTGACCATTGCGTTTTGGACAGGTAGTGTCCAAAACGCAGATGAGAAAGTACCCTAAGATGTGTCTGCACATGCTCATGCAATGTACGTTCACAATACAGCAGTTACCTCAGAGCAGGGTTGAAAAGGAGCAAGCCGGCCACCACTACTACACGGCCGCAGTGGCCGTAACCAGGGGCAACGGCCTGACTGATGTTTGTGGGACAATGCCTATACAAATAGGCAAATCTTTAAAATGGTACATTTTATCTAAATACATTTTATTAGTAAAAATACTGGTATGGCTATATCTAACTATACAAACTATATTTGTGAGATGGGAATACCCCTTTAAATTAGGTATTACACAGTTCCCATTAAAGGGTTTTTTTACCTTTATCTTACTCATGGTCTATCCTTTGGATAGATCATCAGCATCTGATCGGTGGGGCTCCGACACCCAGAACCCTTGCCGATCAGCTTTCCGCAGGCCAGTGATGTCATGATTATGTCACGTGGCCTAGGCACAGTTCAGTCCCATTAAAGTGACCCCCACCTATCAGATGCTGATTACTTATCCAAAAGGATAGATCATCAATAAGAAACAGGTAAAGAATCCCATTAATACACACATGTGCCAGGTAACAACACTGGCTAAAAGAAGAAAGTCCTCTCTGAATTTGACAGTGGGCATTGTTTACAAGACAACCTGTTAAAGGGGTATTCTCATCTTAGACAATGGGGACATATCGCTACGATATGCCCCCATTGTCTTATAGGTGTGGGTCCCACCGCTGGGACCCGCACCTATATCCAGAACGGAGCGGGGAGCGCTGCGCCTGGAGGACCCCGGGTTTCCGGGGGTCCGGCCACCACCAGGCACAGGTCCCCGCGCCGCTCATAGAAATGAATGGGAGCCGGGCCGTGCATGCGCGGTGCGCTCCCATTCATTTCTATGGAGCCGACGAAAGTAGCCGAGCCAGCGCTCGGCTATTTTCGGCAGCCTCATAGAAATGAATGGAGGGCGGCTGCGCATGCGCAGTGCGCCCTCATTCAGTTCGGGGGCTCCGTTCTGGATATAGGTGCGGGTCCCAGCGGTGAGACCCGCACCTATAAGACAATGGGGGCATATCCTAGCGATATGCCCCCATTGTCTAAAATGAGAATAACCCTTTAAAGTAAAAAAAAAAAATGGCTAAAGTCTAGGAATGTGATAAAAAGAAAAATATCCTATACTCACGGGTTCAACTGCTCTGCTCAAGGCCACGCCTCAGCAGTATATGACAAAGACCACTGAGATGAGGGATTGGCTGCAATAGTCACGTGAGGTATATGGGCATGTCACCGTAGCATACATGTAAATCTAGCCCACTGGGGAGGACTGCAGAGATGACACTGGAGCGGAGGGGGATTGAACCTGTGAATAAAAGATGTGAAAATAACACATTACCTTCCCCATTCTCAAATTACTTTGAAGACTTACAGTATAATTCAATTATTATCTACATTTCAATTTGAAATGCGCTAGCCTTGACCAGTCACTTACTGGGGATTGGGAATATTGTTTGCTAAGTGCCCTCTAGTCAGCCATAATGCTGGTGGTTTAAAGGGAAGTTTAACAATACATTTTGCCTCCCTTGTTGTTTGCAGTGAAGAAAACAGAGAAGACAATTCTTCCTAATCTTCCTCCCAAGTGGTCTCATTTACTTCTAAAAATGTTAACTTTCGTCTTTGAACTGAACAGCAACCAGCAACAAAAGCGGGATTTTAATGACTACTTGAGAGCATTTAACATGCAGAAAGCGGCTCTTGTTTCAGAACACTAACCTTTGAAAGAAATATTGTTTTTAAATTATATATTCACTGTAGATAAAGATTAGCAGCCGGCGCCGCCTTGTAGGACTCGTGGAGGAAGATCTGCACCCAGGGACCGGCTTCCAATGAGGCACCTGAAAACACTACCTCATTAACTCCAATGAATGAATCATTTAATACCAAAGCTAATTTAGTATACATTATAATAATGTTGTCAATGGTCTGTAAGAAATGAAGGGATTGCTTTCTTTTTTAATTATTTTATTATTACTTCTGTTACTTATTGTGTGAGCAAAAATATGAATGTTGCATGATGGTCTGCTCAGCACACCGTTAAACCCTTACCACCTTGCACCATGAATGCTGGTAACAATGAATTAAAGTGGGTTTACAGAATTAGAAAAATGTCTTTCTTCCATAAATAGGGCTACATCTTTTCACAGGTTTTTGTTGCAGTGCAGCTCAGTTCTATTCACTTCAATGCACCATAGATAGACTATTTCTGAAAGATAGCTTTCAGGTTTTTCTGATCCTGTGCAAACCCTTTAGCGCCTGGTACTATTCATTTACTATACAATAATTGGGAGGCCACAGTTCTTCATGTCAGTCGTGGTACTTTAAAGGAGTCATCTGGTTTCAAGAGAATACTGCATAACCGTTGCTGTAGCAGTGGCATCATGTTGACAACAAGTGACTGCTGCAACCAATCACTGGCCTCTTAGGTGTACTGCTAAGCAGTCGTATCACAACTCAGCTGAGAAAATACCAAAGAATCATTATCGAAGGGCATACACAGATCTCAAAGGGCCCCATAGCAAAACTTTGTTCCTCCAGCCAAATCTCAACATATTTCTCAGGTTGCGGCCGGATCTCCGTTGGTCCCAATTATAGTTAATGGGGCCAGACAGGCAATGCCAGAATGCAGAGAGATCCGTTAGGCTGTTCCCTTCCAGAACAGCCTGCTGGATATAAAAGTGCGAGTGTTAAACTAGCCTAACAGATCTCTGTGTGAATTACTGCAAGATCTGCAGAACAAAAGAGAGAAAGAGGAGAAATCTGCATGGACAAGCATAAGAGTCAGTAAGGTAATCTGCGACTACAGCCATTCAGACCATACTGTTGTGAGGGATACTTTTAAGATGTGATTCACACCTGGACATGCCCTTGTCAGACGTGCCTTCAAAACCCCATATCCCAAAGTGGACATTACAGTCATTATTGCCACAATATTGTTGTCAGCCATAAATTCTACTGTGAGAGACTTTAGCCAGATAGTGTACAAAGAAGGCCATAACTCCCATCCTTGCCTAAATCCATACATCGCTATCTGGGAGAGAATTGCACTGTGTACAGTTGCAACATTTTTTTTTCTATAATTGAATGTACTGCAAACACATTTTGCACTACACAAGAGAAACTTTTATTCTTCAACCTTTGGTCTGGTTTTCTGACTCCTACACGATAGCAGGCCATTGCACTTTACACACCCTGCCTTGCACCTATCCAAACACCTAACAACAAGGGCACCCCAGCTGCCATATACATTTTAGACACATTTAACAATCCAAATCATACGTTTGGCTCAATGTAAAAATGGCACAGACACAGTATTCTGACACAAAATAAACCTATCCTAATATATCTTTCCCATTGAGTTCTTATTTCTCTGAATGTTTAGAGATAACCATTTAATATTGTGCAGCTTTGCCCACTGTTAATAAACAAGCATCATCCTTAAAATCCTCCATCTAATTATATTAGGTTTACTGGCTGCAGAAATATGTATTTACTGACCAAACAAGATGTTTACAAACCAACTGGGTATATTTATCTATATCCCTCCAAACCAGAGTCTACCAATATATCTGTATTTATCCTTAGATTATCACCTTGCCCTTGTCTGAATTAGATGTCTACTAGGACTTGGTCCAGAGTGCTCAATATTTTTTTTTAATTTATAAAAAATCTATCATATCTAATTAGGTTTATTTAGTTTAGAAAAAAAGATGACAGTCGAGATATCTAAGAACCAGGTATAAATATACAGTATTAAAGGTTAAGTACAAATGATCTGTTTACACCCAGGACTGTGACTGTGACGAGGGGGCATCCTCTACCACTAGAGAAAAGAAGAGGATTCTTTACGGTAAGTTCAAGAGGGGCCTGTATGTATTTTTGGAGTGTCATAATATTACAGGTTATAGTTATTAGATTTCTGGAGAAGGGTCAGTGATCCAGGGAATTATTCTGGTTGCCTGATTGGAGTCAGTATGGATTTTTTCACATAAAATGAGAAAAATTTGCTTCTACCTCATACCCCGTTTTTTACCTTCGTCTGGATTAGCTTTGCAGGGTAACAGGCTAAACTGGACGGATATCTTTCTATCTACCTACTTATCTATCTAAAATTGCAAACAGGCAGCACTTTCAGATAATGGAAAAATGAAAAAAGTTCATTCACCCATGTGGGCACGACGTTTCGGCTCACCGTTAAGGCAAAACGTTGCATCCACATGGGTGAATAAACTTTTTTTGCTTTTTTTGGTGCTATATTCTTTACAAGAAGGAGATCCTTTACCCAGTGGGATACAGTAGACTCAAGAGGATGAGAATAGAATCCTACAGGGATTAGCGGGAGATGAGTCATTTTTAAACACACCTTCCATCAAGGAATTGAAACTGAGTTATGAGGGACTCAGCAGACGATCCATGGCTTTGAATCTGCATATGATCACTCTGGGTGAATATAACAAGGTACAGCGCATCCCACGAGGTATGAGATCAAATATCAGACATAATTTTGCAGGAAGCTTGAACTGCTTTCTAATCAATACTCCAGGGACTTTATTTTACTTAATTTGGATTTTTTGCAAAGTGAGCTTGCTGTTGTCCACGAACAACTATCTGAGATGGACGGGCTATTATGTCAACATATGTCTGAAGATGATTTTAAGAAGTTTAAAGATGGACTTGATATGAATCTATCTAAATCTAGGACTGAGGCAGAGGAGACTAAACGCATGAAGTGGAATCAGGATATGGACAATTACAGGAGACGAGCAGTATATGATTGGCAGTCGGATGACATGAGGGGTATTGTCCGTCGTGACCCCAGAAGGAAACCCAGACGACAACAGGATAAGACTAATCAAGTGTCCACCAGGGATTCTTTTTTAGAGACAAATCCATCAATATCAGGGGTCCAAGACGTAGAACCAGAAGGGGTGGCAGGAGACACCACAGGCTCCACAAAGAAACGTACCCACAGGGCACGTCTGCCATCCACCAGGACTCCGACCACCAGGAGCAAACAATAGTGGTCAACATTTTGTCCAAACCCTTTTGGCACAGGTGAGCGTTTTATCTAAGGGACTTTCATATTGTCCTAGTTCACATGCGAATTGGTTTGACATTGATAATGATTTATTTAAGTTCCCTTTATTCATTGAAATTGAAAGTGTGGTTCAAGGATACTACATGTGCTACTAAAGATAGGTCATCTGAACTATTACTGGACCAATTCCGACTGAGTAATAAGAGTGCTTTTGTTCCAGTCATAGAGTCACCTGCCATTGAAGCATTTACAGAGGCAGTGAAAAGAGATGTAGAGGTGTTGAGACAGAATACAGATATGACTTATTTGATGCATCCCAATCTTACCACAGATGAAAATGTGGCTCTTACTCAACTAAAATCGGATGAGAGTTTAACTATTAAGCCCGCCGATAAAGGCGGAGCTATTGTAGTGATGGATACTAAAAAATACGTGGCCGAAAAACGTGTCATATCAGAACCCTCCCAACTTCCCCTTACTATAGATGATATGACCCACAAATTTGTTCAAAGGGGTTATCCGGGGTATTTGGTTCATCAGCAAAAGGTACAGGTATTATCTATGGATAGGGCTACTACCTTACAACCTCACGACAAGAAAGTGACACAAAAGAGGATACATTTTGTCTCGACATTCTCCAAACAGTCGACGGAGATTAGTAACATTATACGGCGGTATTGGCAGATGTTACAGAAATATTATAAAGATGTAGTTGAATTTAATACGCCTCCTGTTTTCTCCTACCGGAGAGCTAGGAGTTTGGGTGATCAACTTGTGCGTTCCGACTTGCCACCTTCCAAACATCACACACAAACCTTCTTGGCCCCTCAGTAGCTGGGTTGTTTTCCATGCTTATGCTTAAAGGCTCACAGTTCGCACATCCTGTGAGTGGTACAGTTTTTACTATCAGACATTTTCTGACTTGAATTATAGATTTTATTTATTTGCTTTCATGCCCCTGCAACCTTTGGTGTGTCGGGGAAACTACCCTCGACCTAAGGACTCGACTCAATCACCATAGGTATACGATGCGCAAAAAAGACTTGATTTGCCCGTCTCCAGACATTTAACGGAATTTAAACATAGCGAGAATCAATTGCGCTTCAGAATCATTGATCGGGTGCCACCGCTGAGACGGGGTGGGGACAGATCAAGGGTACTTTTGCGCAAGGAGTTACAGTGCATCCGGAGGTTGGGTACCTTGACCCCACATGGTTTAAATGTTGATTTTAAGTTAAATGTGTTGCTATAGACGTTTGCTTGCCTATTGATACCCTGTGAGGCTTCTATACACTACTTGGGTGTATTTGTAACAACTATCAGTATATTTATGTATTGATTCATGAATATGTGTTTGTGATATTGAGTATTTTTACTCATTTCTTTTTCTCTTATTTTTTCAGTGAGTATGTATCATGGTGAAGATATTCGAGGATGAAGTCACAGTAAGATCCCCATAATAAAACATCTGGATTTGGGATATCCACTGCGCATTGGACCCTTATTATGAATGAAGTTATTTTGCCCATGGTCTTACCTCCTTTAATTGCCATTCTATCTTTTATGTATACCCCTTTCTATTATGTGTCCTGTACTGGGGGCCATGATTGACCACGTTTACACGGGACACAGGTGGTGAATGGTTGATGATATCTCACTGGGTCACGGACATGTGACCTGTTGTTATTATCGGTCACTATGTAGCGTTGAGGGTGCTGTCATTTTATGCCGGGCCCTTATCTGCTCCCACTGAGTGATACCGGTTTGTGGCTATTGGCTAATTTTCAGGAGAACCCTGTGGTTCGTCTTGCATGTTTGCATTAGACGTACTCCCCTGACTACACTGGCGCTGATCAACTAATGTATGCTCATTTAGAGTAACGATGCAGGGTTGCACCTCCTATGAGGCCAGGTGAGGCGATTGCCTCAGGCAGCGAAACCTAGAGACAAGTGGGAGCGATGGCAGGGCCATGGGAAATGAGAGCTTCCATTGTGGAAGGGCTCATCTCTCTATAGTCAACTGTATCATGGTATCCCTTTAACTGAGTTGGAGGGGGCGCCATATCAATTTTAGCCTCAGGCAGCAGAAAGGCTAGGTGCACCGGTGTAACGATGTATATCGATAAGTTTCCTTCATGATAGAAGAAGAGGGTATTTTGTGTATATTTCAGGCGTATACTACGGGCGCACGTCCCACATGGGTAAATAAATTTTGATTTGCTTTATATTTTTTGAAAGTGCTGCCTGATTTTTGATTTTTTGTTTCTGGATAGCTGTCAGATCACTGGGCTTGCACCTCGGCTGTACTTTGCGGTGCTGCCGATATCTTTTTCTATTGATCTATCTATCTATCTATCTATCTATCTATCTATCTATCTATCTATCTATCTATCTATCTAGTTATCATCTATCCTATACCTATTTAGCTAATGTCTGTCTATCAATTGATTGACCTATCAATAATTATGTTTTGCCATTTATCTCGAAGCATGAAAATGTTGAAAACATTATTTTTAACCCCTTATGACCACTGATATGCCTTTTCATGGTGGTTTTTAATGGGCCCTATTCTAGAGAACCATGTTTTTCAAGACCATGGGATATTCAGCAGCTGCTTTTCAGGAGCTTGCCTGTCAGAAACGGCCAGGCATTCGCAAGAAAAGACACAAACAGTATTTCATCTTTTCCACCTTCCCAATTGCTCTATACATAGCGCTGCCGCTGGCTCCATTGTTTCCAGCAGTTGTTTGATTACCCCATGACAAGTCAATGACAAAACCATAAATAAATAATAGAAAGTAATAAACTCCCACCTATAACATGCAAGGCCATGCCCATGACACAGTGACACTATGGCCTCATTCACATATACTTTGTTTTTGCAGCTTTCTGGGGTTTTAAAAGTAATGAAATGTGTGTATTTTTTACATTTATCAATGAATTGATAAATGTAAAAAATGTAAATGCAATACGGATCCATCTGGGGGAGTGTCCGTGGACAGTCTAACACTAGCAGCAGTGATTGGATAGTGTCAGACTGTGAAGGGAGATACCCTCAACTGGAAACACCCATCTGGACCTTCATTGCAAACTGCTGGTAATTCATTCTAAACATCTAGCAGGAATAATAAAGGAATGATGAAACATAGTTATAAGAAGAGATGTTATACAATTGTTATTACATGGAGAATGCAAGTCGCTACAGTCTGGAGAGGTGACAGGTCCTCTTTTAGGGGTTAACATCCCCCAAAAACATTTAAGGTCCATAACAAGGTGTATAAAAGGGTTAATGGTGTTCTCATTTGTATGTGATTTGCCACATGAAATTGGTATGTTTTACCCATTGAGGTGGATCTGCCAAGCCACTGGCCCAGATAAACAGGTCTTCTACAGCACAGACAGGTGTCGCTGGTGCAGCAGGGAAGGATGCAGCAGAAGTGGACTGTAGATGAATTAGAGCTGTAGATATGACTGGAGGAAGCTGAACTGTGGATGTGCAGCAATAAAACAGAATCAGACACATCTGGTGTAGTGGATTTCAGGAATTGTTGCACAATGTGAAGCTGTGGATGTGCAGAGATGAAGCAGAGTTGGACACACTTGATGTAGTATTCAGGTAGTGTTGAAAAATATGAAGCTCTGGGCACACAGCAATGAAGCAGATTTGGACATACAGTATTTGGTGTAGTAGAGCTGGGGAGCTCATGCAGTGATAAGACAGAGTTGTATACACTTGGTGTGGCAGAGTTATAGCAGTGGCAGGGCTAATACAGCATAGTTGGATAGCACAATTATAATAATGGCAAGTCAGATGTAACAGAGTGGTAGCAGTGACAAGTCCATTTTAGAAGATTTTTGATAGTGAAAAGTTCAATGTAATAGTAACAGAACAGGAGCGATACACTAAGGCCTCTTTCACACGGGCGATGTTTCCGCGCGGGTGCAATGCGTGATGCGAACGCATTGCACCCGCACTGAATCCTGACCCATTAATTTCAATGGGGCTTTTCACATGAGCGATGTTTTTCACGCAGCATGTTCTATATTCTGCGTTTTTCACGCAGCCCTGGCCCCATTGAAGTGAATGGGGCTGCGTGAATAACGCATTGCATCCGCACACAAGTGCGGATGCAATGCGTGATTCACTGATGGTTGCTAAGAGATGTTGTTTGTAAACATTCAGTTTTTTTTCACGCGCGTGAAAAACGCATTGAAACGCTTCGCACCCGCGCGGAAAAAACTGAACGAACGTACGCAATCGCAGTCAAAACTGACTGCGATTGCGTGCGGATTGGTGCGGATGCGTGCGGATTTTCCTGAACGCATCCGGACCAAATCCGGACACGCTCGTGTGAAAGAGGCCTAAGAGATGACCTAAAAATGACTGGAGAGGAGGGTACACCAACTAACTTGAATAAGCAGGGGGAGTCCTGTTGTCAGAGGTGGGTTCAAATAATCAGTGGGTAAAACATTATTGTTGTGAAACAGACTATCACGTATGAAACAGCTGAGCCAGGCTGAGAAGGGGAGAGGGCAGTGTGTGGCAGCTAACAGAAATAAGATCTTGAGTTATTGCAGTTTTCACACTGACCATTAGAACAGTCAAAATAAGCTGATACTTCCTATTCTGTGTTTGTCATCTTTACTGTGTAGACTAGCACATGATCGGCAGAATCATCTCATCTTAAGAGGGAGTGGAATTTAAGGACAGCTCTGTTGTACTGCTGGATAAGACTTTGTATGCAGCTCCAATATCGCTTCACAATCTGGAAGGAGGTGTGTGTCCAACATGGCTGCCTCCAGGGAAATTTTTAAAAATAAAATATAAATGGCTAAAACATAAAAAAACAACAACTCATCAACTCATTATTTCTATTCTACATGCTTGTATCTAATTCTTGAAACTAAAATGGCTTGTACAACACATTATCTTTAATTAAAGCAATAATATAATATGTCCGCATAACTTGGACATCTGGTCTGTATGTAAGGCATGGTCCTTATTTTAAAGGGGTTGTCCGAGTTATGACAAAAAATATATAGCACTGTAAATCTGATGGGCAGCAATATATAACTAAGCAAGTTTTAGGCAAAAAAAATCCATATTTCCTAATTTCCCTGGTTCTCTTCTGGTCTTTGTTTACATGCAATAACAACAATCTCAGCCCCTCCACCTTCTCCCCCCTCTCTGCAAAGGGAATGAATACAAGTGCTGAATGACATGTCTGCCTGCTGAAATACTCAGCAGCATGTTGTATGTGTAGGACTACAAGTCCCAGCTGTACAATGACACTGCTAATACATACAGGAATTTCTCCCTACCTGTTCTTGTACAATACAATTCCTCTACAGCTCTTGTGCCCAGCATTTGTCTCCTCTCACTGCTGCAGCTACTGTTTGTTGTAAAGCCTTGAGCCCTCAGTGTGTTCTGGCTGAAGGGGTTAATGTTTTATCTGAAGGAAACCAGGGAGAGAGCAGATAGCAGCCCAGCAAAGAAATGGGGCGTGGCCAGTGACGTCTCGTGTACAGACTGTTATCTGAACTCTGAGGCTTGTGAACGAAACATCACAGAGCAGAGAGATAAGGTGACATCACAGGTCAGTCAACTCTGAGAAACCAGCAGCTTTAGGAACACAAAGTACATGGGAAAGTTGTTATACCTGACAAGTTAGTAACATATAAAGAACAAAAAAATAACTCGGACAACCCCTTTAACTGCCCCACCCATCAAACATGTCCTAGGAAGCTCACTGGAGAATACCTGTGTAATAGATGACCACCTGAAATCTGTTCAGTCTTGATTTTTTTCCCTCTCTCTTTTGTTGTTCTAAAGGTTATAGCCGACACATTTTATCTGAATTATTTATTGGCACTTACATAAACTTCATCCATTTTTCATGAAGACGATAATTTGGTTTATAAATCTAAATCATGAAAGTCTAGAGGAGAGCAGCATTTCATATTCAGAAGGGGAGCAGGTCCAATGAAGGCAAGGTGAAAGGTGTTTCCAAATAGACTTGCAAGAGTGTCGAGAATCTTGTCTATAAGTCATCTCAATATAAATTAAGGGGGGAATTTATCATTTGCTGTGTTTTTTTTTCCCTTTCAGTATTAAGTCTGTCTGTAGTTTGTGCGGGTGTGCCTAATTTATGAAATGGAGAACAGTAATAATAAATCAGGCACTACTGATAGCGATAGCGCTGGTGTTTTATAGTTTTTTTAATAATACATTTTGCTTAGGTGTAACATGGTTTGGCCACTCTCAGTGAAACTACTCCAGGGGGTTGCCTGGCTTGGAGATGTGACTTTTTTGTGACTTTTACAGAAGTCGCGCATAGTGAATGCGCCGGGAAACACAATAGTTGCTTTGAAAAGTGGAGAGATACGACATTGCTGGTTATTTTGTCACAGGATTTTGTGTAAATTAAGATGTGCATCAAAACATGAGACAATTTGGGGCCACAAAAGAGATGTACATCTAAGTTTTTGAATTACGGATGAGAGAACCATAACTTAAGAGAAAGATATATATTTTTGTCCTTAGCCACAAACATGAAGATTCCTTATGTTGAGTACACAATTAAGTTATTTGATCAGTTATTTTCATCAGTTATTTTGAGCCAAAACCCATAGTGAAGCCTACACATAGATCAGGTAACATGGAAAGATCTGCAACTGTTCTGGGTTTGACCAGCATCTAGTTTTGGCCAACAATAACTGATCAAATAACTTAAGTGTGAACTCAGCCCTAGAGTTACAGGTAGGCAAAACAAATATACAGCTACACTAATCGAATTATGTTAAAAATTAAAATTCTAATTTCAGTTAATCCAAACTTTTGTGATTCGTTTTGCACAACTTGTTCAAAATAGCGGCCATCAGTCAGAAGACAGAGAAGAAGGCATCTGCAACCAAAGAAGGATAGTTTTTGAGCCAGTTTTTAATTTGGAAAAATCCAACAGTTCATTTAATTTTCGAACAGTTTATTACTACCAGCTCTCCTCCATGTACCCATCACCATACGTATATGTCAATGTCACTTTTACATTACTGTTGCTGGCTTTGCGTTAAAGGGAACCCGTCATCAATTTTATGCTGAACTCATCGAGGACACCATAAAGTAGTGACAGACAGGCTGTCAGGAAAGTGTTCATTGCCCATGGCCCTTCTGCTGCCCCCCTGTTGCCTCTACCTGGTGTTGCCTGAGGTGATCGCCTCACCTGGCCTCATTGGTGGTGCACCCCTGGATGTGTCACTCATGAGCTAAAAGTAAGTGGTTGCCAAGAACCAGCATCAAAACCATTGCAGGGCAGGCCTTGAAGAGAGTCAAATCCACCTGAGAAGAGTCAGAGTTATTCATAAGCTCCTGCTCTCCACACCCATCTGCTGATTTACAGTTCTCTTCTAGGGAGAAACGTACTGTAAGAAACCTCAATCATCAGACTGTCAATCATGAGCAAAAAGAAGTCTCAATGGATTTGGTTAATGCCGGCCTCATGTTGGCCTCATTTGCAAATTGTAATAGCACTTGCATTGTTTATATTATTGAGTGCAACAAATGTAATCTCCAGTATATAGGTTGCAGTTAGAGATGAGCGAATCATCCAACATTCGGTTCGGGGAATAATCGACGAATTTCTGACAAGATTAGTTCTTAATACGAATGTATTCGGTCAAATTTGCGTTAAAAAATAATCGTTGTTTTGCGAACATTCCAGCACAAATTACGAACATACAGTCAGTGTTGTTAAAAGTATGCAATACGTAAGCATTAGAGTACAAAGTGCGTACCAATTCTTAGCGTACTATTGACTCGCGATTGCGTCATACGCACAAGGCTAGGCCGCGGTGTACAGTCTTTAGAGGCAGTCCATATGAGGTAGAAAAGTAAGGTGCTAGCTATCCAGCTAAGTGCATAATTTACTAAAAAACACCATACAATAAGTGCATAATAGGACACATTGCAGTACCTGAAAAAGAATACACACAATGGGCTAAAGTGCTTGAACGTTGCTGAACCTGTAAAAACATTATTGCTAAAATACAGCAAAGACAATTATGCAAACATTTTAGTGCAATTTCACATTTGCAAGCATAAAAGGCTCAGATATACATTTGAGTCTCTCCTTGTGGCTGCTTGGCATGATAAAACACTGGAACACAGTCCAAAATTCAATTATAATCCACGTGAGGTAGTTTTGTAATCCAAACAGGTAATGTGTAATCCACATGGATAATATAAAATAGCAGCAAATAGAAAACCCTTTTTGCAAAGCGGGCTCACAAATAACCTGAGAAGGAGAGAGAAGGAAAACTGAAGTGCCTAGGTGCAACTGGGAATTTTCTGCAGAATGGGGGGGAGTCCTGACAAGCCATGTCCATCTGAGTGAGAGTCAAACAGGGGGCAATACAAACTAAACAAGCAAAACAAGTGCCAACTAGCTCTCACCCGTCAGGTGCAGTCCATGGTGTGGCTCCCATAGGTCCTCCAGAGGTGTCCTTTAAATCACTCAGCCAGTAGAAGAGTTCCTCAGATGAGGGACCTGAAGTCCTCCTCGATTGAACTACTACTGAATGAGATCACAGGACGCTCCTGCCTTCTGTAGGCCAAGCTGGCTGCCGTGGTGGAGCTCCACTGCCCTCTTCTGCCAGAAGTCGGCCTTGACTGGGTCACGTTGGTGAGCGCTGCAGCCACTTGTGCCTTTACTTTTTTGGATTCTCCTGCCGGGACAGCAGGGGTAAGGACTTCTGGCTGCAGCGGTTGAGGCAATGTTGCACCCAGGGAAGAAGCCCCAGCTCCCCTTGCTGCTGTTGACTTCATTTTCCAGGATAGTTGGTACTGGTGGATCCCCGTGGACTGGAGCGTAAACGATGTTGTCGTCAGCTGACCCAGCTGAAAGGACTGTGATGGTGGTGGCACTGGCAGTCCAGGGATCAGAGGCTCCGGCTGTGGCTTCTCCCTGAAATGGAGGGTGCCATCTGGTGACTCCTGTAGGCAGCGCACGTGTCCTTCACCTGGTGGGTCCTCTGGCCAAACTTCTGGTGGTGATGTAGGGCCCAGGGGCTTAGATAATACAGTAACCCCGGTAGCAAAGGGGCCTTTCAGGGATGCCATGGGGATGTATTCCACCTGATCCCCCACGTACAGGCTGTGATGGCCGTTTTACTGACCTGTGGCCCACAAAGTACTCCTTGTCGTCTTTGTTATCTGCCAGAAAGCCAGAGCCTCGCTTCACTGAAAACCACAGGACGGTTCCCTTTCACTGCTCCAGTGTAGGGTCTCCCGGCCTCGGATGGTCCAGTACTTGGATGACCCAGTCCTCCACCGCTGTCTTGTAGTCCCATAGGGTCTGGGCGTGGACCGTCACTGATGCTGGCACAATCGGATTCTGCCGCATGGAAGGTGTTGTTGTTGTTTTCCTCCTGGGCGGCGAAGTGGATGCTCCAACCGCCTCTGCTGCACCAGCCGCACCAGCCGGCAGGGTGAATATCGACTCAGGAGCCGGTGAGACTTTTTTGCACAATTGTGACGCTCTGATCTCTAGAGCGGGCAGTGGTTCGGGGTACTCGTTACCAAAGACCATTTCCCCCCCCTTTGGTCACAGTTGCTTAGCCATGCTGTGGATCTTGTTTACCGCTAGCTTGAACTGGAGAGGAGGGTGGAGTAATGAGGGAGGAGTCTTCACTACCTATACGTGCAAATAGTTAGTTCCCGGTGGGCCGGGCTGTTTTTTCCCGCTTCTGAGGGGGCGTATCTTCACTTTCCTGCTCTTGAGGGGGCGTATCGTCATTTTCCCGCTTTGGGGGGCCGGGAGAGGGGGCAAGAAGTATGCGTGCGTTGCGTACGTAGCGTATGTAGCGTAAGTAGGGTTCAAAATTTTAAGAACATTTACGAATAACACGATGCAAATCTGACAAAATCCGTATTCGCTTCGGAGTAGGAAAAATTGAGGATTTGATACAAATCTATGAAGCAGCGAATAGATTCGCTCATCTGTAGTTGCAGTACACAAGGCTTGAAAACCAGAATCGGTGAACATTTGAACAGTATATTTCGAACACAAAAGCCTGTCCGGTGCTGCAATGCACTTTGTGAATATGCACTAAGGAGATACAAGCTCATTTCAGGTGAAAGCAATCGAAACAGTGCACCGACCCAAACGAGGAGGGATTGGAGCAGGGTTGTCCTCAGAGGTGAAGCCTTTTGGATACTGACTATTGGCAGCCGTTATCCAAATGGTTTATTTTTACTAATTATGTCATTATTCTCTATGATTATTTTTATTGGTGTCTGTTCACATTATGTTACTGAAAAACATTATCATTTTTTCATGTATTTTTGTGATTTCTTGCAGGCATGAACTGTGCCTGAATTTACCAGTAAATATATGTGAATGTTGCAGAAAAATTCACTAAAGTACCAAGTTAATGTTTAAGTTCAACTGTTGTTCTCTGCATTTATCTATCTCTGCCAAACCACTGCCTCAGATCCCTACCCTGCACCTCATCTGAACGCAACAACACTAAGGGAATCACACCTTACATGAGGCAGGAGCCCCCTCTCACTACGGTGTGCCCAGGGAAAACAATGTGACCGCTCCATGCTATGCACAGCCTCAGGGAACTGCTGGAGTAGGATTACCAGCACCGCCCGGAATACTGCTCCAATCCTCTCCCCTAGTGTCTTCTCACACTGGATCTCAAAATGTGATCCAATAAATTGGCTAAATTTTGGAATCTAGCAAGTGACTAAGAAACCATAGGTCACTATAGAAGCATATATAGAAAAGTAAGAGCAATGTAGCAAAACATTTTCATAAAGCCCCTCCTAGGTGCTTGCTCACAGCATCACAGCCTTTTTAGGGTATGAATGACCCAGCAATTGGTGTCCCCTACATCATCCCATTCCTTGAAGGGAAAGAAAGGCAGTATGCCCTGCTATTTGGTTCTCCTCATTCGTCCCAAGAGTATGAAGAACTGCTGTTTATTATTTATAATTTATCTCAACTCTTGATGGAAAAGGATAACATGGCTTTTTGGTTAGTTTGTTCCCTTTTTCTAATAGTGTAACCAATGGTAAGTGAAACCTTGTTTAAACAGGTTCTCCAGGAATTATTTAAAATGATGTGTATGCAATCTGTCCTAGAATGAGAACAGGATTGGTTGCCTCCAATAGAAGAGCTGCTCAGGGCTTGAGGGGCGAGGCCTTAATACACATTATTCTCTGGCACTTGCATATGCTACATATTGTTGAGTATTTCTGTTAGGCTGCTCAACCATGATGTCATATCATAGGGAGGATCGCATCATTACTATCTATTGTAGAACCGTGTAGTGAGACCCCCTTAGGCTCTGCAGCTTTGCAAGTGGAGGCAACCAGTCCTGCTCACACACTAGGACAGGTTGTTGGCGGCATATTTAAATAATTTCCAGAGAACTCTTTTAAAGGAGTTTTCCGGTCTTTAGATTTTGAGGACCTTTCCTTAGAATAGCTCATAAATTTCAAATTGATGGGAATCTGACACCAGATACCTCCACCTATCAGCTGTTTTTGGTAGCTGCCAGCACCAGAAATAATACAGTAGATAGAGTGGGACACAGTAAACTCAGTATCGTGTCTAATGACCATCTCTGTTTACTGCATATCAGCTCCCATTCACTTGAGGATAGCTCATCAATCTAAAGACCTGAAAATCCCTTTTAGTTCTCATCACGTTTACAGCAGGTGAAGAGTATTTTGGGTCTCATAGCAGCTGTCTGGCGGGGTTAGGATAAGTGAAAGGCAGAGTTGGTGAACACATAGAGCACCATTGATGAAATATGTTAAGGATGTTTGTGGAAGAGGGAAGTCAGAACGCAAGTAAATCAGCCTTTGCTCACCCAGCAGTTTTTCTGAATTATTCCAGTGACTGGTTTATAGCAGTGAAATAGATAGTTTTATATTCCCTGGTGGTCTAGGACAGAAAGAGGGCCAATGGTAAATTCAGAGTGTTCTTAGAGTGTTCTTAGAGGTCAATGCCTAGGTATACTGACTTTGTATACATGTGCTGTACACTGTTGTATGTTTCTTGTTGAGAAACTCTTGTTGGCTGACTTTCTCTGGAGGTATGTGAGTAGAAAGAAAATTTACAAATCAATTCAATCAAAAACATTTACACTGCATTAGAAAATATCTGATACATCAGAAGAGCCAGCATCTGTGGCTTTTTTTTAAGTAAATGAAGAGCGGATGGGTTATCAAAAGGAATGTATCATGACAACACTAAAGGCTAAATTATAGAAGAGCCAGAGGGGTAACTTGATGCTTATGGGCCCCAATGTAAAATATGCAACAGGCCTCTTTAAGGCACCAGATCCTAGATGAAACTGCTACATGTACTCCATTTCCATGCTTCTAGATGGGGTCTAAATTCCTGGTAAAACATGAACTTTACTCCCATACAGTACGTCTACTTGTTGAGTTTTCTGTAAAGGGGTTGGCTCACTTTGGCTACTATTTTTTTCTCTTTCTTAGTGATTTTTCTCAGTGAGTAACCAAGGTTGTCCTGAATAAGGAAACCCCACTATGAATTCCAAGTAACCTTACTGGGCATATGGAAAGATAATCACAGTGTGTCTTGCTTTTTGAGTTTCTTAGCAATCCTCTGCAAATTTTAGGAGGCACTTGGAAGCAAGTGCTCAATTATCCTACAATGCCACATCAGGATAAATAAAGAATTACTCAATTTTCATTTAAATCAATAATGTTTAAGATTCTCCAGACACTTTTTAAAGCCACTCTTGTTGGCTGCTGGTCAGGCTGCTTGTTGGAGATCGTCATTGTTTTACTCTATTCGGTCTCTAGATATATTTTATGATCTTTTGCACAATATTCACCATGCCCAGAAATGCAGAATACTATGCAGGTCAGTTTTTGTGGAAGATCTAAATCATTTTATCACACAGACTAGCATCTAGTGACTTCCCTGCAATGTCACCTTCTATGTCTAACTGGAAGAAGATCTTGAAGTGCTTGCAGTGCAGGAATTTGCAGGTCAAAACTCTCTTATTCAGTAGCATATTAAGATACAAGGATGCCAAAATGTGATCTCTGTGCCAAGCCTGCTGCCAATCCAAAGCCCTTTAGGCCCCTTTGGGTTCTCAATATGACACAAGGACATAGATAGATGCAACATATGGGGCACAGTCTTTGAATGTTGACACTTTCTTGGTTTACCTGCCATATAGGTGACCTATGGTGAAGTAGGGTATAAGCGCAGATCAGAGGGGATTAAACTTGACACATTCTTTACTTTGTTAAAGGACTTTTATGTCAAAGACAGCATGGACAGATGGCACAAATGAGACCATTAATTCTGAAGAATGCTCCTTATAAAAGATCTGGAAACTTATGTATAGAATGTCCACCAAGTTTGTGGATAAAATGAGTCAGAAAGGGCAGAACTAATTGAGCCTATGCCTTTAATGTCCTGCAAATGTATGTCTACTGAAAAATCCAGCTGAAAATAATTGCCATAGTTTTCACACGGCACCTAGGAAACACTGAATGTTCTTCATATGATCTCTAGTAGAAGGTAAATGAAAGCTGAAAATCTTCTATAGAGAACTGTGAAGTTTGTTGAGCTATAACCTTTGTTGCTTCAGTGTCAGTCTCTTTTTCTGATGACACCTTCAGGGTAGCTGATACTTATTAGAGAACCTTCTGTGGGCAATAAAAGACACATATACTTTTCCGAAGACTGCAAAGAAGATATTCTGATACCAGGACAGAAGCTGCAGATGAGAACTCTGTTGAAATAACAGCTGTAATGTTATGGCGCGAAGACAGTGTCATTATTACATTACATAGAAAAGCACTCTACTGAGACAAGGAGTTTTCTCTGGTAGACCACGGAAAGATACTGAAGCTATTTAAAACTTTTTAAGTTTAGTATTATTGTTATATAGATATTATAAATTCACACCAGAGGGCCTCTATCTACCGTTGTATCATCTTCATGTTTGTCTACATTGTTACGATTGTGTTGGCTGCAGGCTATGGATCAGAGGCATAGCTACTGGGGATGGAGTGCAATCGCGTTGAGGCCCTGGTGCCGGGGCAAGCCAAAGACATCTCTATGAGGACAACAGCATATGGTAAGTGATGGAGGTTTATACATTTCTTAATTGGGGCCATGGTTACACCTCTACTTTGGAGGCTAAGTCATCATTAAAGTTATAGCACTTGCAGAGCTCTAGTATGGTTGGTCTTGGCTTGAACCTGAAAATAATGGTTCAATGTGGAAAACTGCGGTCAGTATTGGAAGAATCAGTGCTCCATTGCTAATGACAATCTCCTGCATTATAGCCAGATTTCCAGTACATGAGCAGTGGTCATATAAACACTTGGAGGAGTGAGTAATCATTTTGATTTTATAGTGAAGTGCCTTTTCCTTGGAATCATGTGCCAATGATTTCGTGACACAGAACTAATATGGCCTTATAGCACAATTCAAAAAGAGTCCACATTGAAAACTCTACCTTTGTTGTTCTGATGTGAAAAACTATAATTTTTGCTTCCTGCAACCACCACTAAGAGGAGCTGATAACATATGAATGAACACACTTATCAAGGGAACTGCATAAATCTTTGTAATACACTCCCCTGAATAGCATCCACTGGTAGCCACTGTGTCAAGGGAAGTAGTTCAATTTTACAGGCAGTAGTCACAATTGGAACTTTCTATAAATAGTCATGCAAAATGCAATATATTTCAATAGTTTAATACATTTATTGGAATCTTTAAAAATAGCCCCACATAAACACCAGTATATAAAACCTACCTTGTACAAGAAGATGTTCAGGTATTCAGAGTACCAATCAAGCGCCCAAACATTGTTCACCTTTACAAGACCAAGCTGAAAAGAGCAAAATAGAGTGACCTATTCCCCTGCTAGGAGGAAAATACATTTTCTAAAACATTTAACCCCTTTTGCAAGACCAAAGTCTTGGCATTATATAAATCATAGAGAACATGGGGAACAAAGGGACAATTGTATTGAAATTGTTAAGAACTGAAGACAGCACAGACACACAGCTCTTTCTGCTGTTCAATATGGAGGTAGACCTTCCACTGACTGATTAATAACCTTTAGAAAAGACCCTACTAACAGGAACAATAGGGAATTATTTGAATTTTTGGGCAATTAAGGAGATGTGAGTCAGGTTGCTGACTTATCAAGCTTGTCGAAGACAGGCCACATTCAGTAGGCGTTATTGGCCCCCTTATGTTTTAACTGAACCTGTCAAAGCACCAGCGTCTGCAAAGAGGAAAGTATTTTCAACAAAATGTCACAATGAACTTTTGCAGTAATTATAGACATAACATATATCGCCCTCGCTGCCTTCTATTTTGATCTCTGTAAAAACATCTGTCCACATTGTAAGTCCCGGCCACTGGAGCTTCGCCATGGTCCTCAGAGATAAGGGCCTGTCATCGATATGTCTGTTAATAATAGTCATGATTTAGCAAGTCAAATCAGTCTAGAAAGTGGCTTTTGCCTATTATTTATCTTAACCCTTTTATGACCGAACGATATTCCGTTTTTTAGTTTTCGTTTTTTACTCCCAGCCCACCCAAAGCCATAACTTTTTTTTTATTTTTCTGTTCACTAGCTGTATGAGGGCTTGTTTTTTGTGGGACAAGATACCCTTTCTAATGGTACTGTTGAAAGTTGCATACATTGTGGTGAGAAGCCGGAAAAAAATTATAAATGGACTGAAATTGAAAAAAAAAACAGAATTCCAGAACAGTTTTTCTGAGTTTTGTTTTTACAGCATTCCCTATATCCGAAAGCTGACCAGTTATGGTACTTTCATTCTCCAGGTCAGTACAAATCCGGCAATTTCACATATGTATAGTTTTATAGCGTTTTTATACTAAAAAAAAAAAAAAAAACCTTGAAAAAAATATTTTTTGTTTTAGTCTCCATATTCTGACCCATATAACTTTTTTTGTATTTATGTATTTTTTCCAAGGCGATCTGTACTTTTTAAAGATACCATTTTGCGTACAATTTTTTTAAATCACTTTTATTTAATTTTTTGTGGGAGGAGAAGCAACCAAAAAACAACGAATCAACCATTTTAATTTTTTTTCCGTTTCTCTGTTTTCCATATGGGATTATTTATTTAATATTTTTGTATGGGCCTTTTTGCATGCCGGGATACTTATGATGTGTTTTTTTTATGTTTTTTTTTGGGGGGGAGGGGGTTGATTTGAATTTTTATATCTTTTTTATTTTTTTAATTTCTAAAAACTTTTTTTCTACACTTCTTTTTATAGTTCCCATAGGGAACTATAAGGCTGGATTCAGAAGAACAATTGTCACACACTGGACTTGCAGCGCAGCACCCGTCTGGAACTTCCAGCACTGCCGGAGTCACATAGCATTATATTGATTTATGATAATATAAATTTATATTAAATATAGTCCGGGAAAATATTGGATAACACTAACAGCATTTTGTCAGTGACCAACACCCATAGAGGATGTTGGTCACTTGGCACAGCGGTTTCACATGTGTTGGTTTATGACACTGTTGAACATTTTTAATAAAGACCAATTGAAAAAAATATTTTCAGACAGGATTAGTCTTCTTTTCATTTTGGAAGGAAAGCTAATTATTATCTAAGTATCTTTCCCAGAAACCCAAAGGTATGCAAATTAACTTTCATTTCAAAAAGAAAAGAACTCTAAGGCTACTTTCACACTGGCGGCAGGCCTGATCCGGCAGGTGAAGGGTGCTGCCGGATCAGGCCTGCCGCAGTGACATGTGTGGAGCCGGAACCGCGCTCCGGCCCCACACATGTCACACAGTACATACATACACATAAACATAAACATACACACACATATAGACAAACAAACACACATACATACTTACATGCTCCCCGGCAGGTCTTCAGAGCGTCAGAGGGACAGGACGGCTCACACAGGTCACGATTCCCCACAGCGCCCTCTGCTGGGCGCCTGGTGGAATCATGACGATTCCACCAGGCGCCCAGCAGAGGGCGCTGTGGGGAATCGTGACCTGTGTGAGCCGTCCTGTCCCTCTGACGCTCCGAAGACCTGCCGGGAGCATGTAAGTATGTATGTGTGTTTGTATGTCTATATGTGTGTGTATGTTTATGTTTATGTGTATGTCTGTGTCTGTATGTGTCTATGTGTAGCCGGATCCGTAATGGACTCCATTGAAAGTCAATGGAGGGCGGATCCGGTTACCATTATGGTCACACCAGACGGATCCACCCCCATTGACTTGCATTGGGGGTCATTCCGGATCCGTCTTGGTGCGGATGCCTGGACCGGAGAGCAAACCGCAGCATGCTGCGGTTTGTTCTCTGGTCTGAAGACGGAACGGAATGCTTTCAGGAGCATTCCGTTGTCTTCAGTTCAGTTTTGTCCCCATTGACAATGAATGGGGACAAAACTGAAGCGTTTTATTCCGGTATTGAGCCCCTATGACGGAACTCAATACCGGAATTTTAAAACGCTAGTGTGAAAGTAGCCTAAGCCTATATGATGCCAGTAGATGAAAGAAATGCTAATTTGCATATATTATTATAAAAGATATTCTTGTACATAATAATCTGTATAATAGTAGTTATATTTGTGTATATAGGAGTCAGTATTATAGGAGTTATACTTGTGCACATGGGGTGCAGTATTATTGAAGTTATATTCCTGTACATAAGGGACAGTATTATAGGAGTTATATCCCTATACATGGGGGCAGTATTATGGTAGTTATATTATTGTGCCAAAAGGTAGTATTTTATGAGTTATATTCTTGTACATGCGGCATTATTATTGTAGTTATTAGAGACAGGTGAAGTTTTGAAAAATTTGATTCTGCAGCTTCGCTGAAGTTTCACAAGAAATTTGATTTGTTATGAATTAATTAGTCATGAATTGCTATACATCAGGTATACCCAGGGCACTCTGTCTAAAAGCAATGTTTTCAAATCTGGCATAAAAACGTAATTGGAGCAAACATATGTCAATACAATCACATCTGTCTTTCAATGAAATGTACAGTGCCTTGCAAAAGTATTTGGCCCCCTGGAACTTTTCAACCTTTTGCCACATTTCAGGCTTCAAACAAAAATATATAACATTTTAAATTTTTGGTGAAGAATCAACAACAAGTGGGTCACAATTGTGAAGTGGAACGAAATTTATTGGATCATTTAAACTTTTTTTGTAATAATAAAACTGAAAAGTGGGCCCATTTACTTTCAGTTCAGAAAACTCACTCCAGAAGTTCATTGAGGATCTCTGAATGATCCAATGTTGTCCTAAATGACTGATAAAGATAAATAGAATCCACCTGTGTGTAATCAAGTCTCCATATAAATGCACCTGCTCTGTGATAGTCTCAGGGTTCTCGTTAAAGCACAGAGAGCATCATGAAGACGAAGGAACACACCAGGCAGGTCCGTGATACTGTTGTGGAGAAGTTTAAAGCCGGATTTGGATACCAAAAGATTTCCCAAGCTTTGAACATCCCAAGGAGCACTGTGTAAGCGATCATATTGAAATGGAAGGAGTATCAGACCACTGCAAATCTACCAAGACACAGCTGTCCCTCTAAACTTTCATCTCAAACAAGGAGAAGACTGATCAGAGATGCAGCCAAGACGCCCATGATCACTCTGGATGAACTGCAGAGATCTACAGCTGAGGTGGGAGAGTCTGTCCATAGGACAACAATCAGTCGAACACTTCACAAATCTGACCTTTATGGAAGAGTGGCAAAAAGAAAGCCATTTCTCAAAGATATCCATAAAAAATCTAGTTTACAGTTTTCCACAAGCCACCTGGGAGATACACCAAACATGTGGAAGAAGGTGCTCTGGTCAGATGAAACCAAAATCCAACTTTTTGGAAACAATGCAAAACTATATGTTTGGCATAAAAGCAACACAGCTCATCACCCTGAACACACCATCCCCACTGTCAAACATGGTGGTGGCAGCATCATGGTTTGAACCTGGTTTTCATCAGCAGGGACAGGGAAGATGGTTAAAATTGATGGGAAGATGGATGGAGCCAAATACAGGACCATTCTGGATGAAAACCTGTTGGAGTCTGCAAAAGACCTAAGACTAGGACGGAGATTTATCTTCCAACACGACAGTGATCCCAAACATAAAGCAAAATCTACAATGGAATGGTTAAAAAATAAACGTATCCAGGTCTTAAAATGGCCAAATCAAAGTCCAGACCTCAATCCAATTGAGAATATGTGGAAAGAGCTGAAAACTGCTGTTCACAAATGCTCTCCATCCAACCTCAAAGAGCTCAAGCTGTTTTGCAAGGAAGAATGGGCAAGAATTTCAGTCTCTAGATGTGCAAAACTGATAGAGACATACCCCAAGCGACTTGCAGCTGTAAACGCAACAAAAGGTGGCGCAACAAAGTATTAATGCAAGGGGGCCAAATAATTTTGCACGCCCCACTTTTCAGTTTTATTATTACAAAAAAAGTTTAAATGATCCAATAAATTTCGTTCCACTTTACAATTGTGACCCACTTGTTGTTGATTCTTCACCAAAAATTTAAAATGTTATATCTTTTTGTTTGAAGCTTGAAATGTGACAAAAAGTTGAAAAGTTCCAGGGGCCGAATATTTTCGCAAGGCACTGTAGGTTAAATAAAACGGAAGCGTTTGTTTCCATTTTAAAAAACATGCAGGCAGGTCCAGCTGATGCAAGGCTGAAAACCAGCAAAATTCTGGTGTGAAGCCACCCTAAGGCATTTTCTTCCTACTTGGTGGCCCAAGTGTAAAGGCTTGGAAGTTACAGCTGCATAAAGTAGTATTTTTAACCAACTTGGGGGCCCAATTCCAATGTGCTGGGTCTAATAATTTCCATAAAAAGTATTATAAAGTAGTGGCCCCATGAGATAGTGGAAACGGTGGCAGCAGATGTAGCAGTGACAATTATGGCCTCATGACAGAGTAGGGAGGGTGGCAGCAGCAACAATAGTGGCCCCAAAAGAATGCAGATGGTGAAAGCAACAGCAACAGTGGCAATAACAGTGACAAAAGTGGCCTCATGACAGAGAGGGGAGGATTTCAGCAGCAGTAGTGGCAGTGAAATTAGTGGCCACATGACAGAGTTGAGAGGGTGGCAGCAGTGGCAGTAACAGTGATAATAATGGTCCCATGACAGAGTGGGGAGGGGACAGCAGCAGTGGCTTACAGCACAAGCTGAGAGCACAGTAGTAGCAGAGCCCAACAACAGCAGTGTGATAACAAGGTCCAATGGCATGAATATCCTTTTAAAAATTTAACAAGAACATGCAAATATGTCAGCATGCATCTGTCCATTTGCACGAAGGACTCAGAGGGCCTCCCTGCCTCCATCTCCACTGCATACTGCCATGGTCTGTCTGGGTTATCTGAATCATCTTCATCGTCATCCTCCAGCATCTCATGCTCCTCCTGCTCCTCTCCTGTCCCTTGGGGAGATAAACTACCTAAGTGTGTTTAAAATTCCTGGGCTTTTATGTCCTCCTCCTTGTGCTCCTCCTTCTCTGCCAGTTCTTCCTCCTCAGGCCTCAGGTGGCCGTGTAGGTGCCACGTTTCTGTCCTCTCGCCAATCATGTTTCTCAGAATCCCCTCCAGGATGTGAAGGAATGGAATGACATGGGTCAGCCCTACCTGATGCAGCGCGGACAAAATGTTATTCCAGTTATCAGTAACCATGGTTCTTATCTCCAGTTGGCGAGGAGACAGCCAGGGTTTGATTTCTTTATTGATGACGCTGAGCATTTCCTCCCCGGTGTGGCTCCGTTTACTCTGGCTGATGAGGTGTAGAACCTCGTGACAACACCTATTTTTGCGTAGGTGATATGCTGGTGTACTGCGCCTAGTGGGGAGGAAGAGGACAAGGTGGAAAATGAGGAGGCAGAGAAGGACATTGGCGCAGAAATCCCATGATTACAAGGCGGAATTGCCATCACCTGGCCAAGTTGCTGATGTGCCTGTGCCGGAACAACATTTATCTAGTGGGCTGTGAACGAGTTATATTATCCTTGACCAAGGATAATATAGGTGCAAGGTGCAATTCAATACGTCAGCACTGGCATGAACACTACCAGACACCGAGAGGCCCAAGGACTGGCCCACCTTTTGCTCAACATATGTGTGCAGGGATGGTCCAGCTTTTTGGGGAAAGTAATGTTGGCTTGGGACTCCCTTCCTTGGGTGGGTACAAAGTCATCAGTTCTGTGAAATGTGCAGAGTCAACTAAATGGAAAAGGAGGGACTGTAGTACAATTAATATGCCCAGGTGCACATTGAGCTTTTGCGCCACTGGATGAGTGCACGCATACTGTAGCCTTTTTCCAATCGCCGGGTGATAGATTACTGTTGAAACAAGTGACGAGGAGGCGCAGCAGAAGCAATAGACAACATTGCATGGTGGCTGACAGCCCTTGAATACATTTCCTTCACACCACCATCTTATGTGATATTATGACTGCTTTGACTACTGTGCAGAGCAGGTCTTGGGTTCTTCCCACTGCTAATTGACCGTCTAGCCATTACTTTCCCAAAAGTCAGAATTTTTAAATATTAATTCTCTACAAAGAGAATAGCCAAGAAACACATCGAGGGAGAAGAAAGCCAAGCTTCACTGGCTATGATTGCCTGGGTCATCGTCAATGTACTAATTAGCTTCAAAGCATTGTTATTTTTCCACAATGATAATTAAATCATTCTCTCTGACTCCTCACAAAACACAGAAGGAATTTTCCCCCTAATTGTGAAGCACTTTTAAAGGAACTACACCATCCCACTTCATTCCCCTCATGGAATGACCTCTGTGTACTGCTTTTAATGATAAGTATAACTGGAGAAATGCTACCTGTCGTTAGTGCAGCACTGCTTTCTGGGCCCTTTTCAAACTACTAGCTTTGAAACTGAAAATACTGACTGTAAGGATATAAATTAAAGAAGTTGTAGTAAACTACAACCCTCAGTATGCCCTGAAAGCTCAAGGATACTTAAAAGGTTTGTGTCATAAAAGTCTACCCCTATCCATATACCTTTTTTATATGGGTGAGACAGACATAATAGGAACTGCAGTAATGGACATTACATCAAGAGGCATCTGTTCAATCAAGTGCTTAGGTTGTAGGGGTTATCCAGGACTTAAATATTGATGATCCTTCCTTAGGAGTATGCAGTGATTATCAGAACTGTGAGGGTATGTCCCCAGACATCCCTTCTATTCAGCTGTTTGAAGGGGCATGGTGCTCGCTCCAATAAGCACTGTATCCTCCTTATAAAATACCGAGCACAGTGCCCTACATAGTATAGCAGCTGAGCTCGTTAACCCTTTATGGGCAAAGCCTAATTTGACCTTAAAGACCCGTGTCCCGTGTTTCAAATCTTTATGTGGTAATAACTTTAGAATGCATCTACCTATGCAAGCGATGATTCTGACGTTGATTTTTGTGAGATATTATAATTTATGATAGTGGCAAATTTGGGTTGCTGTGGTTTGTTCTTTAGTCTACAAAAATAAAAAATTCCAAGATCTAAAAAATAAAATAAAAAATAGGCTTTGAAGCAGGGGCGTTGCTAGGGTCTCAAAAAATCCAGGGCCCAAGCCCAATGAATGCAGCCCAGTTCTCTAAGTCGCACCCCCCTTCCCCCGCATTTTGCTGTACTTGCTATACAGCTATACAGCACCCCATACCTCTTTCCCAGTGGTAATAAAGCTCTCTATATACCCCTCAGCAGTAATTAGAACCCCATAGTGCTTAGTAGAAATAAGGCAGCTCTATAAGTCCCTCCTATAGACCTCCCAGTAGTAATAAGAACAACTATAATACCCCTACAGTGCCCCCAGTATTTATACTACCCCTTACTGTTATAATGCTCTCCCTGAAGTGCCCCCAGTATTTAAAATGCCCCCTACAGTGCCCCCTATAGTTATATTCCTCCCTCCACCATACAGTCCCATGTAAATAACATCGCACCATCTCTCCAGCCCCCTCTAAAATACAGTCCTATGTAAATAACATCCCTTCCTTCAGCCCCTCCAACATACAGTGCCATATATATAACACTATTTCCCTTCCTCCCCATAGAGTTCCATGTAATTAACATCACACTATCTCTCCAGCTCCCTCCAAAATACAGTCCCATGTAAATAACATCACCTCCTTCCCAGCGGCCTTCAACATGCAATCCCATGTAAACTTCACCCCAACATTCACTCCTATGTTAATAACATCATCATTCCCCCCTCACCAGTCACCTTCAACATAGTTACAGTCCCATGTAAATAACATTGCTCCTTCAACATTCAGTTCCATGTAAACAACACCACTCCCTCCCTCAGACCCCTGTAACATTCAGTCCCATGTAAATAATATCATTGCCTCCCCCAGTCCCCTCCGACATACAGTCCCATGTAAATAACACAATCCCCTCCCACAGCCCCGTTCAACATAGTCCGTAAATAACATCACCCAGCCCCCTCCAACATTCAGTCCCATGTAAATAACATCACTCCCTCCTACAGCCACCATTAACATACAGTCCCATGTAAATAACATGACCCTCAAACACAGCCACTTCCAACACAATGTCCTATGATAATAACACCCCTTCCTTCAACCCTAAAATACAGTCCCAGTTAAATAATCACAACTTCCAGCATCCCTGGGAGACGCATCAAAAAGCATGGGTGACATTACCCCATGACTGGAATCACAGATGCAGTTTTTCGTGTAGTTTTATGAACAAAAGCCAGGAGTAGATCCAAAAGAAAGAAATGTATAAAAGAAAAACTAATGTATCTCCTTTCTTTTTCTATATGGCATTTTGCTATATTCACAACTTCGATCAGGACCAGTTCGGCAGATTTTCTACAATTAACTGATGCGTTTACAAAAATATTTTTTGAGTCAATAAGTTTTTATTGGTGTTTTCAAAAACATTGGCAGTACATAAGCCAAAAGTATAATAACAATGAAAATACATCAGGGAAACATAAAAACAGGCAAGGTTACAAAATAGATGATTACGTGGATGAACAAAAGAAGTAAAAATGTGCAGGTCTACATCTAGACTGGCATTCTCAAGTAATGAGAGCATATTTTGATGAAGACCCAAGGGGAAACTTGGGGATTGAAGAAGACATCTGTGCTATAGTTTTTTCATAGAGGTACGTGGTGTTCACCTTCTGGAGTACTTCGCTCTCAGAAGGAAATTGGTCACTTTTTTAGTTACTGGTTATGGCCAGTTTGGTAGCCAAAAATATGTGAACTACTACAAGTCTACCTCGAGATGGGATGGTGTCTATTTTAAAGAGGAGGAGAGCTAATTCCGGAGATAGAGATATTTGTACACCGATTATCTCTGAGGCAATGGCGAAGATTCTTTGCCACAAAGCAGTCACCTTGGGACAGTTCCATAAAATATGGAGGAGGGTACCTCTACAACCACAATTACGCCAACAAAGATGGGAGACGCCTGGAAACATGTAACATAGTCTATCAGGTGTATAGTACCATCGCAATATGGTTTTGACAAAAGACTCAATATGTAGAGTACATTTCAGGTTAGAGGATATAAACTTTAAAGCGGTGGACCACCCTGAGTCCGTAAATGTTGAATGTAGTTATTTTTTCCATGAAAAGAAAGGAGTGGATTTGGTGAAAGAGTCTTTCCCTCCCATTTGAGAATATATAGGATGTAGGGACAAGGTTTTGGAAGTAGGCTTAGGCCACAGTTGGAAGATATTTGGTTTAGCTACGACGCTTTGAGATGTTTGAGAAGTGATGTGGTGCCTAATCTGCAAGTATTTGTAAAAGTCTGTATTGGGGATACAAAATTTGTGATGGAGCTCTTGGAAAGGACACAGAGAGCCGTTAGTAAATAGTTGGGACATTTTAGTTAAGGAATTGCATCTCCAGGTGGAGAGGTCCAAGCCCTCAATGAACAGTTCCAGTATTTCATTTGGTGTCTCTTCCAGCAGTGGGAAGGTTTTATGACTGCTGGATACATGAAATTGTCTCCAGCTGTCTAGTGCTGATAATATGAGGTGTGGAAGGGATGGAGGAGGTGTATAGGAAGGGTATAGAGAAGCTATCAATAATGTCTTGAGACAGTTGGAAGAGATAAGGGTGGTTTCTATCTGTCTGCAAGGATTGTGGTTTGAGGACAACCACCAGTCTTTTGGTTGTGACACTATCGTAGCTAACTAATAGTCAGCTATGTTAGGTAGGCTTAGACCACCACAAGGTTTTCGTTTGACAATCAGTTTAGCAGACATACGAGGACATCTGTTTGCCCATATAAATGAGTTTATCATTTTAGTAGCTTTTGTGAAAAAGGAACAGGTAAGCTTAATAGGAAGAGTGCGGAATAAGAACAAGAATTTGGGGAGAGAAAACATTTGGAAAGCGGCTATTCGTCCTATCCACGAGATCTCATATTTCGCTAAGGATTGAAGGTCTGATGTGATTTGGCCCAAGAATGGAAGGCAGTTTTTATCATATAGGCATGAGACTGAATTGGTTAGGGTTATACCTAGGTATGCTATTTGTGATGTTTGCCAGTCGAGATGGAAGTGCTGTCGGAGAAAGTTCCAAGTGGAGTTTGGCAGATTAAATGGGAGAGCTTGGGATTTTGCTTCATTTAGTTTGTAATAAGAGAGATTACCAAAGTAGCGAATAGTTTCTAGTAAATCTGGGAGAGAGGAGGTAGGTTCACTTAAGGTGAGTATGACGTCATCTGCGTAAAGTGATATACAGTGAGTTTGGGAGCCAATACGTATGCCCTTTATATCAGGGTTGGAGCGGATAGATTGAGCCAGGGGTTCAATAGCCAATATGAAAATGAGCGGGGAAAGGGGGCATCCCTGTCACGTCCCATTGGTGATTAGAAAAGGGCTAGATAGGGTGCGGTTAACAAAGACTCTGACATAGGGACATGAGTATAGGGCCTTAATAGAGGAAAGGATGCTACCTGTAAAGCCCATCTTGTCCAAAACAGCAACTACAAAGGACCAATTTAGGCGGTCGAATGCTTTCTCAGCATCTAGCGTGACGAACACTGCGTGGAGTTTCTTCTTTTCAACATAGTCTAAGATATGGATAGCTCTTTTAGTATTGTCATGTAATTGTCTCCCTTTAACAAAACCTGTTTGATCAGTGGATATCAATGTGGGTAGGATATTAGTGAGCCTGTTTGCTAAAGCCTTGGCATAAATTTTAACATGAGTGTTGAGAAGTGAGATTGGTCGGAAATTTGGGGGTTTGTCCATAGGCGTCCCGGGTTTAGGAATGGTGACGATAGTTGCTTCCAACATTTCTTTAGGGAAAGTAACTGTATGGGCAGCAGAGTCAAACATAGAGGTTAGGTGAGGTAGTAAAATGTCTGCAAAGGATTTATAGTACATATTAGAGAGGCCATCGGGTCCAGGGGATTTATGGAGGGGGAGTGATTTGATGATTTTGCTAATTTCTTCCTGGTTAAGGGGTTCATTAAGGCTATTTAGTTGATCCTGGGACAGACAGGGATGCAAGAAAGGAGTTAATAGCAGGGCTAGTGGGTTCATTAGTGTTGTCATCTTGGGCTAGATTGTATAGAGAAGCGTAGAAACGTTTAAATTCTTGAGCTATGTTTCTAGAGAAATTTATCTTAGAGCCATCAGATTGGTTCAGTAAAAAGGGGATTTTTGCGTTTGATCATCTGGATTTCACTCTCTGAGCCAATAGTTTGCTAGCCTTGTTATCTTGCGAATAATAATTGTACAAGAGACAGTTTTTTAGTTGGAGTCTAAGAGTGCGGAGTGTGTCTGCATGAGAGTGAGATGGAGAGGATTTGTTTAATGTTTCTAGAGTTTTAATTTTAGTTAGGACTTCTGTAAATGTGCGTTCCCTATCTGTTTTTGCTTTATGGCCCAATTTAATGAAGATGCCTCTGATAAATGCTTTGTGGGTATTCCAAATGGTGAAAGGGTTATCCACCGAACCAACATTAGTGTGAAAGTATTCATGCAGAGCATTCTGCAATTCTATTTTGAACCTGGTGTCTGACATAAGGTAAGTGTTGCTGCACCATAGGAAGTTGGCTAGGGCATAATAATGTTAAAGGAAACCTTTAGCTTTAGCTTGGCTAGGGCAAACATCAGCTACAGTGATAGAAATAGCCGCGTGGTCAGACCAGGTTATGTCTCCTATAGCTAAATCCATTACGGACCTGTATAGTAGAAATAGATCAGTTCTTGAATATGAATTATGGACAGGGGAGAAGAAAGAAAAATCTCTTTCAGTATCATGGTGTAGTCGCCAAAGATCGTATAGACCTTCTTGGGATATTAATCTCTCCAGTGCGATAGCTCTGGGTCTAGATTTGTAGGTGGAGTCCATATCTGGGTTGGGGACAGCATTGAAATCTCCACCCCATATGACTGCTCCCTGTTTGAGTTTATCTACTTTCTTACAGAGTGAGTTAATGAAAGATGGGGGGCTGCCATTTGGGGCGTATACCACCACCAAAGTATAGGTGATGTTAAAAGAGCCAACCTGGATGATATATCTGCCTTTAGAGTCTGAGACAGAAGCTATCGGAGTGAAGGCTATACTCAGAGGCGTAGCTACCGTGGGGGCAGGGGGGGGCAACAGCTCCGGGCCCAGTGACTCAGGGGGGCCCAGCAAGGATGATCTTAAACTATCAGGCGAATACAAGTGAGCGCTTCCATTACGCTGCGTGAGGTCATAGTGCGCGCCGGCCAGGGAAGACAGTGGAGCGCCGGAATGGAGGGCAGCCGCAGGACAGGTAAGAAAGGTTTTTTATTTTAATCTTATGTGGCTGGGTGGGCTGATCTGAGGTCTGATGGGGGCACAATACGCTGATCTGAGGTCTGATGGGGGCACAGTAGGCTGATGTGAGGTCTGATGGGGGCACATTCTGCTGATCTGTGGTCTGATGGGGGCACAATACGCTGATCTGAGGTCTGATGGGGGCACAATACGCTGATCTGAGGTCTGATGGGGCACAATACGCTGATCTGAGGTCTGATGGGGGCACAGTAGGCTGATGTGAGGTCTGATGGGGGCACATTCTGCTGATCTGTGGTCTGATGGGGGCACAATACGCTGATCTGAGGTCTGATGGGGCACAATACGCTGATCTGAGGTCTGATGGGGCACAATACACTGATCTGAGGTCTGATGGAGGCACAATACGCTGAGCTGAGGTCTGATGGGGGCACAATACGCTGATCTGAGGTCTGATGGAGGCACAATACGCTGATCTGAGGTCTGATGGAGGCACAGTAGGGTGATGTGAGGACTGATGGGGGCACATTCTGCTGATCTGAGGTCTGATGGGGGTACAATATGCTGATCTGAGGTCTGATGGGGCACAATATGCTGATCTGAGGTCTGATGGGGCACAGTAGGCTGATGTGAGGTCTGATGGGGGCACATTCTGCTGATCTGAGGTCTGATGGGGGCACAATACGCTGATCTGAGGTCTGATGGGGCACAATACGCTGATCTAAGGTCTAATGGGGGCACAGTAGGCTGATGTGAGGTCTGATGGGGTCACAGTAGGCTGATGTGAGGTCTGATGGGGGCACGGTGGGCTAATGTGAGGTCTGATGGGGGCACATTCTGCTGATCTGAGGTCTGATGGGGGCACAATATGCTGATCTGAGGTCTGATGGGGCACAATACGCTGATCTGAGGTCTGATGGGGGCACAATACACTGATCTGAGGTCTGATGGGGCACAATACGCTTATCTGAGGTCTGATAGGGGCACAATACGCTGATCTGAGGTCTGATGGGGCACATTAAGCTGATCTGAGGTCTGATGGGGGCAGGGGACTGTTAGTTTAGTGATGTAAAAACTGGGGACAGGTTTCCTTTAACATAGGAGTCTCCTTGTTTTTTACTCCTATTACTCCTCTATTTTACTGCATTATGTGGTAGAGTATTTAGACTAGGGTATGTAGAAAGTCTATTGTACTGTACTTAACAGCATAGATAATCTAGCAGTTTATACAGTCATCTTTCTAATACAATATTATAACCACAACTAGTAGTATGTGCCTGTGAAGTTGGAAACGTGTGTTTGGGAAGCCACTAAGTGGGGGGCCCACTTAAGTATGTTTTGCCCCCCCTGTGCTGAACCTCTAGCTATGCCTCTGGCTATACTGTTTTGATAGCTAGAAGTGTTGCTCTTTTTTTCTTAGAATGGTGGGAATGTATTATATAAGGGAAATGTGGGTGTTTAATTCTATGAGCATCAGACCTGAGAAGGTGGGTCTCTTGAGCAAATAAAATATCGCAGTTTTGCTTTTTTGCCTCTTTCCACATAAGGGAGCATTTGAAGGGGTTGTTAAGACCTTTAACATTTATTGATGCTAATTTAAGAGCCATGTCTATAGTGTGGACATGGCTCTTAAATTAGTGATAAAAGTGATAGATAGTTAAATCGTTACCCATAAAATATGGGAGAATTAGTTGTAACCAAGCATAACAATAATGGTGCCATATATAGGTGGCAAACAACATATTGCTAGCTGACATAACAACAGTATCAGAGACAGGGTGGCAAAGTGGGCCTGATCCTCTAAGGCAGTGATTTTCAACCAGTGTGCCTCCAGCTGTTGCAAAACTACAACTCCCATCATGCCCAGGCAGCCTACAGCTATCAGCCTACAGAAGGGCATGGTGGGAGTTGTAGTTTTGCAACAGCTGGAGGCACACTGGTTGAAAATCACTGCTCTAAGGGGCCCTGAGAATTGGGCAGATTGAATTCAGTCAGAGCAGAACATAGAGTCGGAACTCCAGAGTGGGGAATTTCCCAGCTTAGGAGTCAGTGTTATGAACATAAAAGGGGTATTCCCAAGCATGTATATAAACCTAATTTAGACTTTATTTTGTAAATGTTTCTGTGAGGGTTCAAACTCACAACCATCTACATTAAAGTCAAGCACCTTAACCACTGGGCTATAGAGCTCAGTGCTAAGTCTGTGGTGAAAAACCTCATAGAAGTTTCTCTTGTATAATACCATAGACACTTCTATGAGGTTTTTTTAATACAACAGAAACTCCTATGAGGGTTTTCAGCTATAATTTAATATTGGGCTCTATAGCCTAGTGGTTAAGGTTCTTGCACTTTCTGTAGAAGGTTGGGAGTTTGAATCCCCACAGAAACATTTTAAAAATAGAGGTCAAATAAAACTTAAATACACAGGGTGTCCCCCAACAGTGAAAAGTTTGATTTTATTGTGAAAAAAATGGAGCAAAACTTAAAATATGATGAAATAACACCCGTATTAACCCAGACCAACCTTTTTAACTTGTGTAACCAGTATTTTTTGTTGGGAAAGGTGGCATCAGGACTCACTTCATAAATTTTCACGTTATTCTGACCCTGATAACTTTTTTATAGTTATGTCTATGGAGATGTGTGGGGGCTCATTTTTTGTGGGGTGATCTGTCGTTTTTGACAATACCATTTTGGGGTGTGTATGACTTGATCACTTTTTATTCAATTTTCTTGGGAGATAAAGTGATGAAAAAAATGTAAATTGGCCTTTTTTAATTTTTTTCTGTTACGCCATTCACCATATGGGCTAACTTTTTAAAATGTTTTAATAGTATGGGCGTTTTTGCATGTGGCAATGCCCATAATGCTATTTTTTTTGTTTATTTTTATTTTGGGGAATGGGGGTGATTTTAAGGTTTTTCAAAACTTTTTTTTAATTTTTTTTTTTACTTTTTGTTAAGTCCCCCAAGTGGACCACAACTTACAATCATCAGATGTAAATTTCTCTATTAGTTTGTATAGAAATCATTATATCACAGTTCAGTGCATCTAGTGGCCTGAACTGGGATATACTGACAGTGAGCCTGTAAGCCTAGTACAGGTTGTGGCTTATTTAGAGAACAGGGTGCTCTCCCCGATCTTTGCTGGGGGAAAGCGCGCCTGAAGAGGAATCCCACGCTTCCAGTTTTTAACACTCTCAGATGCCGTGAGTGAGGGGAATTCATTACTGCGAAGGGAGGGGGCATGTGGCATATTCTAGGGCCAAGAGGGTGAAGAACTGTGTGAGGAGGGCCAGAATCGACAGAACGCAACTGTGTTGTTAGTACATTATTACAATATTTGGGGCCCCACTTTTGATTTTGCCCAGGGCCACATTTTGTCTAAAACCGGCCCTGGTCAGAGAGCACGACAAATGGGAAGACAAATGGAAATAAAAAGGTAAAACAAAACATATTTAACCAAAATGTCAGCATATAAGCTGATTTCAGATGATGGGTCAGTCACTCACGGTTAAGACCGGGCTTGTGGACATCACAGGCAGAGCAGGGTGACACTCCTAGCAAAGTCGGAATAAAGAGCAGTTCATCTCTTGTTTCTTTTCGTAGATGTTACCAGGTGCCATTCAGGAATCACTTTTCTTGGGAGTCTCTGTAGATCTTCAGGAGAGCAGGGTGAGATGTTCCAGGTAGCTAGCAGTTTTGTCCCCTCTTCCACGGAAAGGATAGAGTGTATGGTTCCCTCTTTGTGGATAAGGATCTTGGAGGAGAACCCCCATCTGTATGGGATCTTACAATCTCTGAGAGCAGTAGTTATAGGATATAGAAGCCTTCTTTGCTGAAGGGTTGCCGCGGAGAGGTCCGCAAATAGTTTGACCCCAGTGAATGGTGATGGTAAGTCGCCTTGTTTCCTGGCTGCCGCCATCAGGGCTTCTTTGGTGTGGAAGAAATGTATGCGTGTCAGAACATCGCTGGGTACTGTATCAGGGAGGTGGCGAGGTCCTCTTTAGACAGGTTAGGCAGTAGCAGTAGTTTCATTAAATCCTGAGCGAAGGAGCATAGGTCTTGAGTTTGGATGTCTTTGCCGATGCCACGGAATTTCACATTATTTCTTTATGACCAATCCTCCAGGTCTATAACTTTTGCTTTCAAGAGGTTGACTTCATCCGACAGGGTGTTATGCGAGTCTACAAGCTGATTAAAAGAATTAGCGAACTCGCCCATCTTGTCTTCTACATGGGATACACGCCCTCCTAGTTGAGAAATTGAGGAGTGCAGCAGCTTAATCAGGGTTGCTATATCTCCCGATAGTGATGTGCTAAAGGCCAGAAACATTTCTTTAAGAAGGTTGCTTGAAGCTGTGGCTTCAGATGTTGGGAAAGCACGTAAGGTAATAGGAGCTGAGTTTGGAAGACTCACCAGCATATCGTCTCCCTGCGGAGCTTGGTATCCCGCGATTTCTCGTCTAGGCCTCTGCTTAGCCGGGCTGGAGTTCGGTGAGGTTGGGGCAGAGCCTCGAGATCCCGATGAGTGGTTGATGATTCACCTCCTCCTTTATTAACTGCAGAGCTGTTAGGAGAGTTTGGTCCTCTGTTTGGAGAGGTACGGGTCGATCGTGGGGAGAATCTGTTAGTGTTCGTCTCCGCTCTGGGTGATGAGCCTAGGGACAGCGTTGTCGCGCTAGACGCGGGTGAGCTGAGAGCCGGAGGTGACTCGGCACCATCTTTGTCCTCCTCTCGATTAAAGAAAAAATCCAGTTTGCCCTGTTTCTTCATGGATCTCTTCCCTCTTGTCATCATCAGGAAGACTTGGGAGGCCTAAGTGGGCCTCTGGGTGCAGAGTATGAAGAAGAAAGCTAAGACAAGGGTGCCGGAGCTCTGCTATCATGCGGCCATCTTGCTCGGTCAGCAGACCACGCCCCCTACAAAAATATTTTTAATACCACATATATCCCCACAATGTGATAAAACTCCACAAAACCCGGGACAGGACATACTTTGGTCTGCAAAAATAATGTAGAATGCCCAACAAATGAGCTACTAAATAAAAAGCAGGGCAGAAAAAGTTGACAAAGGTTATATATAGGAACACAGCCTAGTAACAGCAATAAGGGGTTAATCTGCCGTTTCATAAAGTCCATTACTTAAACTGTGGCTTGCACTGGACTAAATATGGTTCTCCACTGAAAAAAGGTTAATAGATTCACTTACCCCTCCTCATTTAGCAGACATCACCACAGCTTCTTCTCTTCTTCACTGCTGTCCTCTCCTCCAGTGGTCACATGGTGGTGACATCATCGCAGGTCCTTTTCAGCTACTGCATTTAGAACTGATCACATGACCTGTGATGTCACCACAGGTCCTTCAGATCTTCCAGTGCATTAGATTCAATTGTATTGCCATCTTGAGGACAGCAATACAGTTGTATCTAGCAGGCAGGCAGGACATTCGAGGCCTGGGACAAAACATCAGGGGCCCAGGCCCCAAATGTTTTAACCTAGAAAAGCCCCTGCTTTGAAGACAGTCATACCACATAAAAAAGTTAACATTTTCCATGTGTCTACTGTATGTTGGCATCATTTTTGAAAATTACTTTTTGGTCGGAGAGTGGCATTAGAAGACTTTTAGCAGCATTAGAAGTTTAGCAGCAATTTTACAAATTTTAAAGAAAATTTCCAAATCCTATTTTTGTAGGGACTGATTCAGTTCTGAAGTTGCTGTGAAAGGCCTATATATTAGAACCCCCCCCCCTTCATAAATTAAAAAAAAAGTATGCTTTAGGTTTGTATACACCTCACTACCTTATTATCATCAGCAAGAATACAAATCGACACCTTGATTATAAAGGCATTAAACACAGGATCCACCATGTACAATAGATGATGGCCTGCAAAGTGACCTCTGCCTTGACCACAGAGCATGCTCAAGTATTTTTCCAACTTCCTCAATAGCTACTTTGGCTCCAGCTCAAACAAGATAGCTACCTTCAAAATTATATAAGGAAAACTTACCAATTTACAGTTTAATTGACAAAAGAATAAGGCCTCTTGCACACAAATGATACAGATTGTGTCAGGATCTATTCAGAAAAAAACTGATGTTCTGCATGTAAGTTCAGTCAGTCTTGTCTGTGATTGTGTTCAATGTTTTTTCTGTAAGAATGAAATCAGTTTTTTATGCGTTTTTCACACGCGTGAAAAAAACTGAAGAATAACAATGTATATCTCTTGGCAATAGTGTTGAGCGAGCATGCTCGGCCGAACTCGCTGTTCGGCCTAGCATGCCTATGCTCGGGTCCGTTCGGTGTTCGGCAGAACACCAAGTCTACTCGAGCGCAATGCTCGAGTCTCTTCCCCGCACGTTTGTTCGCTGCTACGCAGCGAATAAACGTGCGGGAGAGTACTGACATTCACTGTAATGTTGATTTGTACGCTAATGCTACGCATTGTATGCTAATGCGTACAAATTTGTATGCTAATGCTACGCATTGTATGCTAATGCGTACAAATTTGTATGCTAAAGTTACACATTGTACGCTAATGCATACGAATTTGTATGCTAATGCTACGCATTGTACGCTAATGCATACAAATTTGTATGCTAATGCTACGCATTGTACGCTATTGCGTACGAATTTGTATGCTAATGCTGCACATTGCACGCTAATGCGTACGAATTTCTATGCTAATGCTACGCATTGTACGCTAATGCGTACAAATTCAGTTAATTAGCATACTTTTACGAGTGAAAGGAGTAAAAGAGAAGTCGTGATTCTGACCTTTTTCTATTAATCAGACACCCTCCCCTCTTCCGAGCGGGGGGTGCCTGGTTTAGTCCCATTGACTAACATTATGCTCGGGTGCTAAGCCGAGCACTCTAGCACCCAGAGTACCCGAGCATACGAGCACAGAGGTGCTCGCTCAACACTACTTAGCAACCATCTGTGAAAACCCCAATTTTTCACGCAAACCCCATCCACGTTTATGGAGCCAGGACTGTGTGAAAAACGCAGAATATAGAACATACTGTGATTTTCCCAGAACTCAGAAATGATGTGTAAAAAAACAACACTCATGTGCACAGACTCATTGAAATGAATGGGTCACGATTCAGTCCAGATGATATGTGTTTGCTTTACGCATATCACCTGGACGGAAAACTTGCTCATGTCAAAGGCCTAAGGAGACGCATTTCAAGTAATATGAAGAAACTCATATTGTCCAGAGGAGGTAATGATAATGACTTTCTGCTTAGCCTTGGTTCTTTGCTGTACAGACCTATTTCCTGCTAACAAACAACCTATGTACATTCCTGTATCTAGACCATTTTTCATTTTGGGATAGTTCCAACACTGGTCATTTATCTTAGCCATAATGAAGTAGGTAAGAATCTATCCCCAGTTGCCGACACCCTTCCCCCTTCTGTCCTCCAGGTGATTTACAGGATCCAAAGTGCCTTTGTATAGACCTACGGTTCTCCTCTGTCGATAATTGGCCAAATGTTGTAAAAGTTTGAGTTATTCAGCAGGTCAGAGGTGATTTTTCTCCTCAAAAGATGCTGGATTGCAGTGCTAGCTGTATACAATATAAATCAAAAAGAGTGTCTATTATTAATATATAAGCCACTGGACGGAGAGTGCCAGCAAAAACCTTTTAAGGTGCCAACCCGTATTCTGAGCCTTCAGGAAAATATAATTGGCTTTGAAGGGTTGTAAGACAACAAACAGAACTTTCCATTGTCTGTGAACTGAAAAATATAAATGCGTGTGATTCTGGTATAGAAAAATGGTTGTTCCATATCGGTGCATCCTCTTAAAGGGAACCTGTCACAGCGAAATTATGTGCAATCTGCAGGTAGCGTGTTATAGAGCAGGAGGAGCTGAGCAGATTAATATATAGTTTTGGGGTTCAGTAAAGCATGTCATTTATTCATTTAACCCCTTAGTGGCCAGCCTGTTTTGGGCCTTAATGACCAAGTGATTTTTTTTATTTGTTTATCATTGCCTTCTAAGAGCTATAACTTTTTTTTACATTTTTTCCCTAGATGTAACCGTATACTGGCTTCTTTTTCTGGAACAAGTTGTAGTTGCATTTTGGGGTTCACCGTATGGGATAAATTATGTAGTGCAAGTTTTTCCATTTCAATTGAAAAAAAGGCGTATTCTTTTTCATCTTTTTTTAAATTGAATAAAACACACTGGAGGCAAGCCCGATGCCTTTATTAGGCCCCGACACCCCGCAATCTCATGATGTAATCCTATAGTTCACAGGAAAGCAGTCACACAGGAGAGGCTGACCGCCTGTCTACAGAACATAATCAAACTGTTTAAAATGTATGGATGCAACTGAGTAAGTTAAAAAAAAAAAGCAAGATGCTACTTTAGGGTTTATCTGGTAACCGCCTCTTAACTTTCATTGAGATCAGAAATTCCTTTGTATGTAGCGGGCACAACGATGGAGAACGGAAATTGCACATCCCCCCATTGGTGAACCCCAACGCAGCATATGAGGCCTTTCAAGGGTTAATCAGAGTAACAAAAAAAGCCTCATCTTATCCATTTGCGTCTGTCATCACTTCAACACTGGCTGGATGTGGTGACGTCTTTAGTGTTGGGCAAATTGAAATGAAACAAACTGAATGTGATCCGAATTTCAGGAAAAGTGTGGTTCGCAATGAATTTGAATTTTTTCCTAATATGGTGGCTACACGTGTTACAAAGTGAAAGTAAGAAGCCGGGGAAGGAGATATGACCCTTAATGCCATGCAGCCAGCCAATCAGCAGATAGTCATCCCCTGTGATGTCACAACCATATAAAAAGCTTAATCCCGACCGCTCTCCGCCATTTTAAAGTGAAATGAGCACAAATGTGCGAAGTGCTAGGGACTGAGTTTAACTAAGATTTAATCTTGGATTGGGACAGTGCAGGGACATCGTAGAGAGATCGTAGGGAGAGTTTTCAGACACTGTAAGGAGAGCATAGGGAGACTGCAGGGACAGTGCAGGTTCTATGTAATCACCCTGTGCATCTTTTTTCACTGCTGTGCCATTGATTCTTAATCTGTTCTGTTACACATAGACTGACTGTGCACCAGACTTAGTCTCCACAGCTGATCTAATGTATGCGCATGTACTTAGTTAATCAGCTGCTCCATTAATAATTAATCTGTTCAGTTATACATAGACATACTGTGCATCAACAGGTGGTGTAAGATATAGGCACGTTTATCTAGTTCATCTGCTGGTCATATGTACTCTGTTCTGTTATACATAGACTGTGCATCAGACTTAGTCTCAACAATCGGTCTAATATATAGGCGTTTGTACCTGGTTAACCTGCTGTGCCATTAATAATTAATCTGTTCAGTTATACATAGACAGCAGCACCAGCCAGATCTACCACTGTCATCCAGCGGTTATGTTTTGACCAGCTGTACTGGAATGATTGACTCGCTCTTCAACATCATCTCAGGTGACAACAGATACACACAGCCAAGGAATCAGTGTATTGCACTGATGCCACACTTAGTTGGCATGGCCCAGGAACAACTTCTGTGCCCCCACCTGTCCTGCAATTGCCTCTTTCTTTTACTGTTCCTTCTGCTTGAGAAGTTATGCATGCTGCCGGCTCTGCTTCGCTTTTCAGAGAGGATGAGCTTAGTGAGGACAGTCAGCAGCTACAGGCCAGCATAGACTTGGAGGTGAGGTCCGCTGCGTTCTCCCTTAGGTATGCAACTACCGATGATGACAGTCAAGTGGGAGCACGTGTTGCAAGCAGTCAGGGACATGGCCATGAGACTGGTGAGGGTGACATAAGTTAAGAACAGACATTAGTGGATGATAATATAGCTGATCACACATGGGAGTCGAGTGAAGATGGGGTGAGGGTGGCAGCATGCCCATGAGCCAGCAGGGTGGAAGCAGTGGGAGATCTGGAGCCAAACATACCTGGGGTAGACTGCCTGCAACTCAGGAGCCTTGGGGTCAGGAAACACCTAGTAGTGCACAGGTTCATAAAGGCAGCGGCAGGCAGTCAGCATGGAGTGGTGGGGGAAAATGCCACACTCGTCAGTATGGGAATTTTTTATTAAGTCACTGGAGGACGTTAGCGTGGGGGTATGCAGAAGGTGAAACACAGTCAGGGTGCTAATGTTGGCACCACGACCCAGTGTCAACACATGGAGAATCACTATAAAGTGGACTGGAAAACCTTGGTACTAATGTAGTGGTCCAGACTGAAGCATCAATCGCTTCATCTCCCAGTGGCCCACATGCCTTCTCCAGCAGTCAGGGCTCCTCAACTTTAGCAGATGGAAGCTGTCATTCCTTCCCTTTGTCTGTTGCTCCTGATGTTCCTCCTACTCCTCATCATGTGTTTCACCAGGAATCGATCATCAATCACTCTTGTTTTTGCCTTACCAATACTGATCAAATACAGATGCAAAAAACTGAAGAAATACTGACCATATGATAGAGGCCATGCATGCAGAACTTCTTTTCCATCTGTAATAAACCGATTTCAGATGCAAATGGCCAAAACTTATGCAAATTGAGAGGGAGAAGAGGGAGAAGCAGGGCCAGAGCAAGTAGATCAGCAACTGTTTCACGGAGTGAAGCTCCCAGGCAAGGCCTAGATGTTCGCAAGTCTGGAGGTTCTTTAAAGAAAGTGAGGTTGACCGACGGACCGTGGTGTGCAACTTGTGCCACACCAGGATCAGCAGGGGAGGCACCACTACCAGCCTAACCACTACCAGCATGCGCAGGCACACGACTCAATGGAACCAAGGCCGTTCACCTCCTGTGGATCACACCACTGCTCCTTCCCCTGTGTCACATGCTGGCTTTGTGAGTCACCCCCCCACCCAGGACCCCGGCACGAGCGCCTCCCGCCCTACAACCACCCCTTCACCTCCATGATCCTCCACACCCTACACCAATGTGTCCCAGCACAGCGTTTAGCTGTCTTTGCATCAGACATTGGAGCGCAAGCGCAAACGCGAATACAATTCCACCCACCCACATGCACAAGCCCTAAATGTCCACATTTTCAAACTGCTGACCCTGGAGATGCTGCGCTATAGACTGGTATAGATTGAGGCTTTCCGCAACCTGATGGCGGTGGCTGTCCCTCGGTACTTTGTCACCAGCCGCCACTATTTTTCACAATGTGCCGTCCCACCTCTACACCAGCACGTGTCAGAGAACATCATCCGTGCCCTGACCAACGCGGTTACTGAGAAGGTCCACCTAACCACGGACACGTGGACAAGTGCTGGCGGGCAGGGACACTATATGTCCCTGACGGCACATTAGGTTAACTTGGTGGAGGCTGGGACCGAGTCTGACCCTGGGGCCGCTCATGTAATGCCCACACTGAGGATTGCGGGGCCTTCCTCGGTCACGGTTTCTCAGACTTATTATGCCTCTTCCTCCAACCCCTCCTCCTCCTACTCTAAAATACAATCTGTGAGCACGGCACCTTCAGTCGGTAGCTCTAGGCGCAGCAGCACTGCCGTGGATAAGCGCCAACAGGCGGTGCTGAAACTGCTGAGCTTAGGTGACAAGAGGCACACCGCCCAAGAGCTGTTACAGGGCATCACGGCACAGACCGATCTTTGGCTGGCGCCGCTGAAACTCAAACCAGGCATGGTTGTGTGTGACAACGGGCGTGACCTGGTAGCGGCTGTGCAAGTCTGCAGACTCACACATGCGCCATTATACACCAATACTATTTCCCAAAGTAACAACAACCCATATAAACACTGCATATAAAACCTGCCTGGCCCACGTGTTCAATCTTGTGGTTCAGCGGTTCCTCAAGACCTACCCCAATATGTCTGATTTGCTTACTAAGGTGCGACGCATCTGTGTGCATTTCCGCAAGTCAACCACAGATGCTGCCACTCTCAGGGAATTGCAACGGCGTTTACAACTGACAGCTCACCGACTGTTGTGCGATGTGCCCACACAATGGAATTCCACATTACACATGTTAGCCAGGGTTTACCAGCAGCGCAGAGCGATTGTAGACTACCAGATGACAACTTCCACGAGAACTGGTAGTCAGGTTAGTCAGCTTCCTCAAGTCTACAATGAGGAGTGGACGTGGATGTCTGATATCTGTCAGGTGTTAAGCCACTTTGAGGAGTCAACACAGATGGTCAGCGGCGATGCCGACATTATCAGGGTCACCATTCCGCTGCTTTGTCTGCTGAAAAGGTCACTGCTCAGCATGAAGTCAGAGGCTTTGCGCTTGTCACAGGAGATGGGGAAGAAGATACGTTACTTGATAGCCAGAGCACCCTCAGGTCTGTTTCTCAGCGCGTATTGGAGGAGGATGAGGAGGAAGAGAAAGAGACTGTTGGCGAGACTGAAGAGGGTACCTATGCTCATTCCTTCTTATCTGTTGAGCGTGTATGGGCTGAAGAGGAGGAGTTGGAGGAGGAGGAAAAGGAGCGTCAGCCTATTGAGGAAAGGGAATTCTTGCATGTTGGGACTCTTGTGCACATGGCTGACTTCATATCAGGCTGCCTTTCCCGTGACCCTCGCATTTTTGACAACACTGATTACTGGGTGTTCACCCTCCTGGACCCCCGGTACAAGCAGAACTTTTCCACTCTTATTCCTGTAGAGGAAAGGAGTATGAGAGTGAATCAATATCAACAGTCCCTAGTGCACAAGCTGAAACTATCCTTCCCATCTGACACCGCTAGCGGCAGAGGACATAGTTCTGTGGGCCAACTAGCGGGGGAGAGGAGGGGAGCAGGCAGCTTGTCAAGCACTGGCAGGGGAACACTCTCCAAGGCCTTTGCCAGTTTTATGGCACCCCAGCAAGACTATGTCACCCATCCCCCAGTAGGGGGAAGCTGTTCAGAAAGATGGTCAGGGAGTACCTAGCTGACCATACCAACGTCCTGCGTGATCACTCTGCTCCATACAACTACTGGGTTGCAAAGCTGGACACGACAACTGGCACTGTACGCCTTGGAGGTGCTGGCCTGCCCTGCCGCTAGCGTGTTGTCAGAGCGGGTCTTCAGTGCAGCTGGTGGCATCTTCACTGATAAGCGTACACGCCTGTCAACTGACAGCGCAGACAGGCTGACGATTATTGAAATGAATAAAGCCTGGATTCACCGGAATGCAAATCTCCACCGGGGGAAAGCGGCTCAACATGAAGATTCTTTATGTATCCTCTCCTCCTCCTCCTCCTCCTCTTCGTACACAAACGCTAAGCCAACAGGAAATGTTTCTGAGGGCCAACTGGCGCTCTTTACAAACAATGTTTACGGAGGGCCACCTACAGGCCCTCTCTCCAATATATTTTTTAGGAGCGTCAACTACAGACACTCAAAAACAATTTTACAGGAGGGTCAACTACAGACACTCCAAAACAATTTTACAGGAGGGTCAACTTCAGACACTCCAAAACAAATTTTTGGGAGGCTCACCTACAGCCATTTGACTGCAATCTCAGTCTGACCAAGGCATTGGTGGTGTCACCGCCATACTGTATCATTGTAAAATTTTATGTGCTTCACCTGCTACCTCAACTAACTTGGTCACTTGTTGGTGTCAACACTAGAGTGTGGCTACTATACCGCACATGACAGAATTGTTCACTGTACTGTAGTATATATAACTGAGAGAAAAAAAGGAATTTTTAGACTGTGGCTAATTTACCACAAACCACTCCATTTTTCACTGGACTGTAGTACATATAACTGAGAAAATACGTATTTTATAGACTGACGCTGCTGTACAGCACACTACATAATTGTTCACTGGACTGTAGTATATATAAATGAGAAAAAAACGTAGTCTTTAAATGGCAGCTATTTTACCGCAAACTACTACATTTTTCACTGGACTGTAGTACATATAACTGAAAGAAAATACGTATTTTATACACTGACGCTACTGTACAGCACACTACATAATTGTTCACTGGACTGTAGTGTATAGAAATGAGAGAAAACGTATTCCCTAGACTGATGCTACTGTACAGTACACTATATAATTGTTCACTGGACTGTAGTGTATAGAAATGACAGAAAAACGTATTCCCTAGACTGACGCTACTGTACAGTACACTACATAATTGTTCACTGGACTGTAGTGTATAGAAATGACAGAAAAACGTATTCCCTAGACTGACGCTACTGTACAGTACACTACATAATTGTTCACTGGACTGTAGTGTATAGAAGTGAGAAAAAAACGTAGTCTTTAAATGGCGGCTATTTTACCGCAAACCACTACATCTTTCACTGGACTGTAGTACATATAACTGAGAAAAAGCGTATTTTATAGACTGACGCTGCTGTACAGCACACTACATAATTGTTCACTGGACTGTAGTATATATAAATGAGAAAAAAACGTAGTCTTTAAATGGCAGCTATTTTACCGCAAACCACTACATTTTTCACTGGACTGTAGTACATATAACTGAAAGAAAATACGTATTTTATAGACTGACGCTACTGTACAGCACACTACATAATTGTTCACTGGACTGTAGTATATAGAAATGACAGAAAAACGTATTCCCTGTACTGACGCTACTGTACAGTACACTACATAATTGTTCACTGGACTGTAGTGTATAGAAATGAGAGAAAAACGTATTCCCTAGACTGAAGCTACTGTACAGTACACTACATAATTGTTCACTGGACTGTAGTGTATAGAAATGACAGAAAAACATATTCCCTAGACTGACGCTACCGTACAGTACACTACATAATTGTTCACTGGACTGTAGTGTATAGAAATGATAGAAAAACATATTCCCTAGACTGACGCTACTGTACAGTACACTACATAATTGTTCACTGGACTGTAGTGTATAGAAATGAGAAAAAAACGTATTCCCTAGACTGACGCTACTGTACAGTACACTACATAATTGTTCACTGGACTGTAGTGTATAGAAATGACAGAAAAACGTATTCCCTAGACTGACGCTACTGTACAGTACACTACATAATTGTTCACTGGACTGTAGTGTATAGAAATGAGAAAAAAACGTAGTCTTTAAATGGCGGCTATTTTACCGCAAACCACTACATTTTTCACTGGACTGTAGTACATATAACTGAGAAAAAGCATATTTTATAGACTGACACTGCTGTACAGCACACTACAGAATTGTTCACTGGACTGTTGTATATATAAATGAGAAAAAAACGTAGTCTTTAAATGGCGGCTATTTTACCGCAAACCACTACATTTTTCACTGGACTGTAGTACATATAACTGAAAGAAAATATGTATTTTATAGACTGACGCTACTGTACAGCACACTACATAATTGTTCACTGAACTGTAGTGTATAGAAATGACAGAAAAACGTATTCCCTAGACTGACGCTACTGTACAGTACACTACATAATTGTTCACTGGACTGTAGTGTATAGAAATGACAGAAAAACATATTCCCTAGACTGACGCTACTGTACAGCACACTACATAATTGTTCACTGGACTGTAGTGTACAGAAATGAGAGAAAAACGTATTCCCTAGACTGACGCTACTGTATAGTACACTACATAATTGTTCACTGGACTGTAGTGTATAGAAATGACAGAAAAACGTATTCCCTAGACTGCACTACAGATCTCAGCAAGCCAAGGTACAGCAGCAGCAAAAATGAGTACTTTGGGCAATTTATTTTGGGTCTGTGTGGACCACGTGCTGTCCCTTCTGCCACCAGTCAATGTGTACAGTGTGCAGCCAAGATGGCGGTAGCTGCACTACAAGTCCCAGCCAGCAGCCTGGAGGGGACCAAAAAAAAAGGTGCTTGTAGCCCTTAGAAGGGCTGTTGGGTTCTTTGTGGGTGATTCCTGCCTAACCAACATCTAAATTCAGGCCCTAACACTCTCCCTGACAGACAGCAGCTCTATCCCTAATCGCATGCAGACGGCATATGACGCGAGCAGCGCGGGACCAGATTCTTATATTCCCAGGTCATCTGATCTTGCCAGCCAATCCCTTCTATCGACTTGTAGGGGCCCCACGTGATGCTAGGAGGTACCAAAGACTCTCCTGCATGTTGATTGGCTGAAAAAAGGCACCTAACATGCAGGAAGAGGAAGTTGCCATTTCCTCGAGGATTGCGATATGCTCGTCCGAGTAGCGAGCATATGTGAATACCCTAATGCTCGAACGAGCATCAAGCTTGGACGAGCATGTTCGCTCATCTCTAGCCTTGATGCAAGAGTTCAGCTTGGGCCCCCCCCTCCCTCAGTACTTTGTGGCCAGGGGCAGGGAAGCACATAGGCTTCATACTGCCTGAGGCAAAAATTGAAATGGCCACCCTTTCCCCCATATGCCAAATTCCGGACCTAACCTCTTCCCTCCAGCCAGAGGTGTAACTTGACCAGCATGTACTTTCTATAATACCAATGTGTTCTTATGTGGCACAAGGGTCTTTGGGCCCCCCAGGCTCCTTGGCCCGGTAGCGACTGCTACCTCTGCACCCCCTATAGCTACGCCCCTGACAGTGGAGTTCCCACTTCTGTTATTTAGTCTGATATTTCCATCACTTATTATGAGGCAATTTCAGGAGCCAAGCCTACTCTCTGATTAGGTAATAAGAATAGATCTGCACCTGTTCTGTGAGTTTGATATGCACCTGCTTTGGGCTGACAATTACTGATCAAATAAGTGAAGTGTGAACTAATAGTGAAGCCTAATAGTGACGCACCGTGATTCCACATTTAACAGAAGGGATTCAAATGCATGTGTTTGCACTGCGATAACATGGATTAAAAGAACCTTTTTTTTCTCCACTACTTTATTGGCGCTGCCTCCATGTCCTTAATTTGTTCCAATAAAGAACCTTTGGGACACCTGCAGGAGAGTGCAGTGTTTTTTTTCTTTTGTCATTCAGATGCACAGAAAGGACTAGCTATGCATGTTGCTACACTGCACAGAGATGTACACAGGATAGATTCTCCCAAAAGTTTAATTGCAGGCCAGGGTAGACCTGATTAACGCGCTTCATGATTAATTAATTTAAATCAAAGCAAATTTGGGGGGAAAATTCAGCAAAGCAACCAAATCAAATTTTTGAAAACTACTCATCTCTAGAAATCATCACTGATGACTTCACCGCTAGTGTTGAGCGAATGCTGTACAGAGATCTGTCTCCATTCATCATTCAAATGTATGGGCTCCACCTTGCTGAAATTCAGTATAATTTTATCAGTGATTGCTAGCCAAAACTAGGAGTAGACCTGAGACAGTAATAGATTGATAGGTCAGTGATAGGTCACTGGGAGACTGAAACGTTCGGATACTATATGTGGCTTTATACAATATGAAAATCACTCTGGATATGAATTAGATGTATGATCATCACTTATGATTTATTAACCACTTCAGATCTGGGCCATTTACCCCTTTCCAGGACCAGGCCTAACTTTGCAAATCTGACATGTGTCACTTCATGTGGTAATAACTTTGGAACGCTTTTGCTTATCAAAGCGATTCTGAGATTGTTTTCTCGTGACACATTGTACTTCAAGTTAATGGTAAATTTGAGTTGATATGTTTTAATTCACTGTTTTCTAAATTTGAATCTCTCTGCTTTTAAGACAGATAGTGATACTCCTTAAAATACTCATTAATTGACATTCCCCATATGTCTACTTTATGTTGGCAGCATTTTGGTAGTGTCATTTTATTTTTTTAGGACAGTAGAAGGTTTAGAATTTTAGACGCAATTTTTGCAAATTTGCAAAATCAACTTTTTAAGGACCAGTTCAGTTCTGAAGTCAGTTTGTGAGGCTTACATAATAGAAACCACCCATAAATTACCCTGTTTTAGAAACTACACCCCTCAAACTATTCAAAAACTGGTTTTAGAAATGTTGTTAATCCTTTAAGTATTCCACAGGAATTAAAGCAAAATAGATGTGAAATTTCAAAATTTCACTTTTTTTGCAGATTTTCCATTTTAATCATTTTTTTCCCTGTAACACATCAAGGGTTAACAACAAAACAAAACTTTCTAACATGGAATTTTCTGTCATGTTTTTTAAGAGCAATAACTTTTTAATTTTTTTGTGGACTGAGCTGCGTGAGGGCTTATTTTTTGCGGGACAAGCTGTGCTTTTTATTGGCACCATTTTGGGGTACATCCGGCTTTCTGATCACTTTTTAATCTAATTTTTGGGAGGTTAAGTCACAAAAAAAATCAGTTTAGGGGCATTTTTCTATTTTTTTTTTACACTGTTCACTTGATGGGGTAGATCATGTGATATTTTTGTAGAGCCAGTTGTTACGGACACAACAATACCAAATATGTCTATGTTTTATTTTATTTTTTTTACGTTTTACTCAATAAGAGCATTTTTAGAAAAAAAATCCTGTTTTTGTGTTGCAATTTTTTAAGAGCCATATTTTTTCCATTTTTCTGGCTATGATCTTGTGTGGGGGCTCATTCTTTGAGGCATGAGGTGACGTTTTTATTGCTTGGTGAGCGCTGTGTATACAGCGATCTAGAAGGCAGGGACCCCTGGGAACGGTCCCTGCCTTCTCTTTGGGGTACCCTGCTGTCACTGACAGCAGGTACCCCACTGTGCAGCTGCACGATTAGTGTGCAGCTGCTATCTCTGAATGGACGTTCAGAAACGTCAATTCAGAGATAAGTAACCACTTCCCGGACATTTATAGTCAATGGGCGGACGGGAGTGCTGTGGACTACTTTACATCCTGAGATTGGCGGCTACCCTCCAGGTGCACTAGGACCCTACTATATTTGGTGTGCAGATCACATATCTCTCATTCAAGCCACACAGGAGAGACTGGAATCCTGTTTACACAGAGAGCAAGCTCTGAACTGGTAGTCAGACTGGTGGTCGTATGACATAGCATTTCATAATGAAAGCGCTCAAACAAATGCAACTGAGCTGGAATGAAACAAGCGACGCTGCTAGAATATTGCAGGTTACTTAGCATTATATATCCACAAAGAAACACTATTGGCAGTTTGCGTCTTTAAAATTTATGCTGCATTCACCACTTGGCCTTGGTTTGCAAACTTTGCATCAATTGTGGAGGATCAGAGTTGGATCCTTCAGTTCTGCATCATTTAAACATCTGTAAGGGACCTAAATCTATCATGAAGACCCGTATATATAAAGCTCCCAAATAGTTCTGGGTAGGTGCAATACTAAATATCAAAGATAAAATATAACATTTAATAGTACGATTAAAAAGGTTAATCCACAATATATTGCAAATAGCTGCAAGAGGTACTCAAACAATGTAACATACAATAACACTCAAACAGATAACATAGAATGACACAAAAATTACAATAGAAAATGTGTCAACAGGTACCAATGTGAGCGATATCTGAATAATATGACATACGACTAACAAGGTAAACGATAATGCAACGATCTTACCCAACCAAACGATGGTGTGTTTGTCGTAGTCCTCAGTGGTACCAGAGTGGCTGTAGGGACCAAGGGGAGGTAGATAAGTGAAAAAAAAAAGTAACAGAGAATGACACAATTAATTGGTGCGTTGGGGTAGTGGGCACAAGCCTCATCTCACCCTATGATGCAATGGTGAGGGGGCTGAATGTGCCCTACCTATCTACACCGGGCAACCCATGATGGTTGGGAGCCCCGTCTGGATACCTCTCCCTGTCCCGGGCCTAACCCTCAAATAGAAGAAAAACAAAAAAGTGTGCCCACTCCCGACGTGGCACGTTTCTGTCAAGATGACTCGTCAGGGGAGTAAAACAATAAGGTTACGCGGAAACAAGACACCTAGAATACAAAAAAATTACTACTGGGACAAGGTTCAAGGCCCAATAGAGTACAAGCAGCCCAGTGGGGCTATCATGTAAGAGGGCTCCAGGTGAAAATCGGTGTCAGTAAATGCTGCATCGGATAGCCCATAATAGGGGCAGCAGACACCGATGATCCTGGAGACAGCAAACAAATCCCTTGTGCGGGATACCAGTGCTGGAAATAATAGCCAGAACATTACCTGTCTGAGCCGATGTTTTAACCTGGACGGAGCGCGCGCTTTCCATCAGGGCCGTCCCCCCCAAAGGGCGTCATCGATCCCGGTCACGTGACGAATCACATGATCGGGACTTCAATACGTCAGAGTGACGCAAAGAGGGGGGGCGGTCCAGATCAAAGTGAGGGATGTAGCGCATATCAAAGCCGCGCCGCCCATTGACACGTGGTTTAGTACAACGCGTCCATGGTAACGGGGCCAACAGGGCCAATACAATAAGTGGGGCATTTGAGGCTGGTCCTAAATCAGGTTCAGGACGATTGTACAGACATTGGCTACATGGAGCCAATATTTTACTTATGCTAATTAGATAAGTCAAGGATGAAATCAAAAGAGGGCCAAAGGTGACCAGTAAAAGTGAAATGTTAAAAAGAAAGGAAACCAAAAATATATGAGAAAGAATTGTCCAAATTCTAATAGAACCGAATATGATAGTATTCATACTCGTACCTTAGTCTGATGATTCATAAAACAATCGGTACTGGAGTATGAACGGTATGATAATAGGGAATGATCTGAGAAGTTAACAATGAATCCCAAACAGGAGGAAATAAATCCCCCTATGCATTGATTTAATCCACACATGTATCTCCACTACAGGAAACATCCCAAAATTGAGACGTTCATTGAGTCCCAATGGGTAGTAGTTTTTAAGTAATAAATCCATTTAGCCTCTCGTTGGAGGATGATCTTGGTCCCAATCACCGCCGCGGAGAGGAGGTTTGACTAAATCAATCCCCATAAAGGATAAGTTGGCACGTCCATTATGTACCTGATGTACATGTCGGGAGATCGGAGTGTCTTTTTCTAATCTGATATCATCCAGGATGTTCACCCCACCCGCCTCCTGAGTTCCCGAATGGTCTTTCCGACATACTCCAGCCCACATTCACAAAGGCAATCTGTAGATTACAACCACGTGATCGACAGTTAATGAAGTGGCGGATGGTGTATGTCTTTCCAGTGGACATTGCCTTCTAAAAGATTTAGAAGAGAGAATGTGTCTACAAGCTACGCAGCCACTACACCTGTAACAGCCAAGTATAGGGTGAGACAGCCAGGTCGTCCGTGGTGGTGTAGGGTGCAAAGTGACTATGAACCAATTTGTCCTGAAGACTTTTTCCCCGTTTATATGTGATCTGTGGGTACTCTCCCAAAACCTCACACATATCCGGATCCAAAGTCAAAATCCCCAATGTTTTTGGAGAATATGTCTCACCTGGTTGGAACCCTTGTCAAAGGTGGTAATAAAACCGAATCAATTTAGTATCCGATTGAGGACGTACTTTAGGTATCAATAGTGATGAACGTTCATGTGTCAATGCTGACTGGTAGGCCGATCTGAGTACTCCATCTGGGTATCCTCGTTGTGAAAACGGGCTCTCAGATCCGCCGATTGCATCACGAAGTCCTGTTTTTGGCTACAGTTACGCCTCAATCTAAGATACTGCCCTCTGGGAATCCCCCTCCTGAGAGGGAGAGGATGACTACTCTCCCACCTCAGGAGGGAGTTTGTAGAGTTAGGCTTACGATAAATTGACGTGTCCAGCTCTCCCTTGGCATTCCTAGTAAGGCGAATGTCCAAAAATGGCAACGTCAGTGGATGTGATTCATGGGTGAACTTCATACCGATCTGATTATGATTTAGCCCCCGAAACAAAGTTACTAAACGTCTGTTGGCTCCCATTCCACAAGACGAATATGTCATCAATGTACCGTGCCCACAGCCCTACTGGTGAGGTGATCACCGCAGATTCGTCACAAAACACCAAAGACTCCTCCCACCAGCCCAGGAACAGGTTGGCGTACGATGGGGCACACGGGACTCCCCATCGCAGTGCCCCTGAGCTGGTGGTAGAGCTTGGCATTAAAGACGAATACATTTCTAGTAAGTGTGAATTCAAGAATGC
>ONZH01001649.1:0-36138 GCA_900303285.1 Rhinella marina
GCACAGCTCAGTAGTGAGAAGAACTGAGCTGTGTCTGCCTAGTTCCCCAGTACCCCAGTTTTCCCGTCCCATCCCCCCGTTTTTTTTAAATAATATAAAAAAAAAAGTTAATAAAAATTTTTTTTCGTACTCAGGAGAAATTGCTTAACAAATATTGTAGGACTTTTTCTTCTCATATCCCTTGTGAAAATGAGAAAGTGTAAAAAATCAGATTATTCATTTTTACAGGCTATTTATGGGTTATTCCTGTGAACCAACTATAGGGTTAATAAACTTAAAAAATCTTCTTCTGAGTACTTTCGGGGGTAAAGTTTCTAAAATGGAGTGATTTATGGGGTTTTATAACATGCAGGCCCAATAAATCCATGTCAAAACTGGGCTGGTCCCTCAAAAAAAAAACAGATTTTGAAATTTTGGTCAAAATTTAGAAAATTGCTACTAAACTTTGAAGCACTGTAATGCCTTGAAAACATAAAAGTACAGGATTTTTTTTCTCTACATAAAGAAGACATATTGCTAATATGAATATATATCTAATTTATGTGGTATCACTATCTTACTTAGAAGCAGAGAATTTCAAACTTAGAAAAATGCTATTTTTTCCAATTTTTCATGAAATTGTGGAATTTCCAACAAGGAAACACTGCAAATATCGACACAAAGCTATTACTAAAATAAAGTAGAATGTGTCACGAAAAAACAATCTTGGAATCAGTTGAATCGGTGAAAGAATCCCAAAGTTATGAATTAGAGATGAGCAAGCACTAAAATGCTCGGGTGCTCGTTATTCGAGTCAAATTTTTCCCGATGCTCGGGTGCTTGTTTCGAATATTGAACCCCATTAAAGTCAATGGGACACTCAAGCATTTTTTGCAGGTGACCAAGGCTCTGCCTAGGGAAGGCTGGGTGAAAACCTGGAAACCTCAGAAAATGATGGAAACATCACGGAAATGGACAGGAAACAGCAGGGGCAGCATGCATGGATGCCTCTGAGGCTGCCTAATCCCACCATTACCCCAAATTCTCAGGCAAAAGCCTGATGGTGACCCTCAAGGCAATTGTTCTCACACAGACCATAAAAATTTATCATGGCCCTGTATGGCTGTGACTACAGAGTGACCGAGTTACACTGCTGGAGCAGGCAAAGCACATAAAAATTTATTGTGGCCCTGTATAGCTGTGACTACAGAGTGACCGAGTTACACTGCAGGAGCAGGCGAAGCACATAAAAATTTATCGTGGCCCTGTATGGCTTTGACTACAGAGTGACCGAGTTACACTGTGGGAGCAGGCGAAGCACATAAAAATTTAGTGTTACCCTGTATGGCTGTGACTACAGAGTGACCGAGTTACACTGCGGGAGCAGGCGAAGCACATAAAAATTTAGCGTGACCCTGTATGGCTGTGACTACAGAGTGACCGAGTTACACTGCAGGAGCAGGCAAAGCAAATAAAAATTTAGTGTGGCCCTGTATGGCTGTGACTACAGAGTGACCGAGTTACACTGCGGGAGCAGGCGAAGCACATTAAAATTTAGCGTGACCCTGTATGGCTGTGACAATAGAGTGACCAAGTTACACTGCGGGAGCAGGCGAAGCACATAAAAATTTATCGTGGCCCTGTATGGCTGTGACTACAGAGTGACCGAGTTACACTGCAATAGCTGGCAAAGCACATAAAAATTTATTGTGGCCCTGTATGACTGTGACTACAGAGTGACCGAGTTACACTGCAGGAGAAGGCGAAGCACATAAAAATTTAGCGTGACCCTTTATGGCTTTGACAACAGAGTGACCGAGTTACACTGCGGGAGCAGGCGAAGCACATAAAAATTTAGCGTGACCCTTTATGGCTGTGACAACAGAGTGACCGAGTTACACTGCGGGAGCAGGCGAAGCACATAAAAATTTAGCTTGACCCTGTATGGCTGTGACTACAGACTGACCGAGTTACACTGCGGGAGCAGGCAAAGGACATAAAAATTTAGCGTGACCCTGTATGGCTGTGACAACAGAGTGACCGAGTTACACTGCAGGAGCAGGCGAAGCAGATAAAAATTTATCGTGGCCCTGTATGGCTGTGACTACAGAGTGATCGAGTTACACTGCGGGTGCAGGCGAAGCACATAAACATTTATCGTGGCCCTGTGTGGCTGTGACTACAGACTGACCGAGTTACAGTGCAGGGGCAGGCGAAGCACATAAAACTTTATCGTGGCCCTGTATGGTTGTGACTACAAAGTGACCGAGTTACACTGCGGGAGCAGGCGAAGCACATAAAAATTTAGCGTGGCCCTGTATGGCTATGATTACAGAGTGACCGAGTTACACTGCGGGAGCAGGCGAAGCACATAAAAATTTAGCGTGACCCTTTATGGCTGTGACAACAGAGTGACCAAGTTACACTGCGGGAGCAGGCGAAGCACATAAAAATTTAGCGTGACCCTGTATGACTGTGACTGCAGAGTGACCGAATTACACTGCGGGAGCAGGCAAAGGACATAAAAATTTAGCGTGACCCTGTATGGCTGTGACAACAGAGTGACTGAGTTACACTGCGGGAGCAGGTGAAGCACATAAAAATTTAGCTTGACCCGGTATGGCTGTGACAACAGAGTGACCGAATTACACTGCTGGAGCAGGCGAAGCGCATTAAAATTTATCGTGGCCCTGTATGGCTTTGACTACAGAGTGACCGAGTTACACTGCAGGAGCAGGCGAAGCAGATAAAAATTTATCGTTGCCCTGTATGGCTACGACTACAGAGTGACCGAGTTACACTGCGGGAGCAGGCGAAGCACATAAAAATTTATTGTGGCCCTGTATGGCTTTGACTACAGAGTTACCGAGTTACACTGCGGGAGCAGGCGAAGCAGATAAAAATTTATCGTGGCCCTGTATGGCTGTGACTACAGAGTGACCGAGTTACACTGCGGGTGCAGGCAAAGCACATAAACATTTATCGTGGCCCTGTGTGGCTGTGACTACAGACTGACCGAGTTACAGTGCAGGGGCAGGCGAAGCACATAAAAATTTATCGTGGCCCTGCATGGCTGTGACTACAGAGTGACCGAGTTACACTGTGGGAGCAGGCGAAGCACGTTAAAATTTAGCGTGGCCCTGTATGGCTGTGACTACAGAGTGACCGAGTTACACTGCGGGAGCAGGCGAAGCACATAAAAATTTAGCGTGGCCCTGTATGGCTTTGACTACAGAGTGACCGAGTTACACTGCAGGAGCAGGCGAAGCAGATAAAAATTTATCGTGGCCCTGTATGGCTGTGACTACAGAGTGACCGAGTTACACTGCGGGTGCAGGCGAAGCACATAAAAATTTATCGTGGCCCTGTGTGGCTGTGACTACAGACTGACCGAGTTACAGTGCAGGGGCAGGCGAAGCACATAAAAATTTATCGTGGCCCTGCATGGCTGTGACTACAGAGTGACTGAGTTACACTGCGGGAGCAGGCGAAGCACGTTAAAATTTAGCGTGGCCCTGTATGGCTGTGACTACAGAGTGACCGAGTTACACTGCGGGAGCAGGCGAAGCACATAAAAATTTATCGTGGCCCTGCATGGCTGTGACTACAGAGTGACCGAGTTACACTGTGGGAGCAGGCGAAGCACGTTAAAATTTAGCGTAGCCCTGTATGGCTGTGACAACAGAGTGACCGAGTTACACTGCGGGAGCAGGCGAAGCACATTAAAATTTATCGTGACCCTGTATGGCGGCGGAGACAACAGAGTGATCGAGTTAGACTGATGTAGCAGGTGAACCACCCAAAAATTTAGCCTGACACAGCATGGCGGTGACACCACCAATGCCTTTGTCCGACTGAGATTGCAGTCAAATGGCTGTAGGTGAGCCTCCCAAAAATTTTGTTGGAAGTGTCTGAAGTCGACCCTCCGAAAAATTTTTTTTTTAGTGTTTATGGTTGACGCTCCTGAAAAATTGTTAGGAGAGAGGGCCTGTAGATGGCCCTCCGGAAACATCGTCTTAAAAGAGTGCCAGTTGGCCCTCTAAAAAATTTCCTTTTGGGTCAGCGTTTGGCAATGAAGAGAAGGAGGAGGAGGAGGAGTAGAGGAGAGGAATCAGATACATAAGTAATCTTATTCTTTAGGTGCTTTCCCCCGGAGGAGATTTGAATTCCGGTGAAATCCAGGCTTTGTTCATTTTAATAAGCGTCAGCCTGTCAGCGCTGTCAGTTGACGACGCCACCAGCTGCAAAGAATACCCGCTCTGACAACACGCTAGCGGCAGGGCAGGCCAGCACCTCCAAGGAGTACAGTGCCAGTTCAGGCCACGTGTCCAGCTTTGAAACTCAATAGTTGTATGGAGCAGAGTGATCACGCAGGACGTTGGTATGGTCAGCTAGGTACTCCCTCACCATCTTTCTGTACAGCTCCCCCCTACTCTGCCTAGACTGGGGACAGGTGACAGTGTCTTGCTGGGGTGACATAAAACTGGCAAAAGCCTTGGAGAGCGTTCCCCTGCCAGTGCTGGACAAGCTGCCTGCTCACCTCCTCTCCCCCGCTACTTGTCCCACAGAACCACGCCCTCTGCCGCTAGTGGCGTCAGATGGGAAGGATTGTTTCAGCTTGTGCACCAGGGCCTTTTGATATTGATTCACTGTCATACTCCTTTCCTCTACAGGGATGAGAGTGGAAAGGTTCTGCTTGTACCGTGGGTCCAGGAGAGTGAACACCCAGTAATCGGTGTTTGAAAAAATTCTTCTAACGCGAGGGTCACGAGATAGGCAGCCTAACATGAAGTATACCATGTGCGCCAGAGTCCCAACACGCAAGAATTCCCTCTCCTCACTGGCCCGACTATCCATTTCCTCCTCCTCTTCAGCCCATACATGCTCAAGAGATAAGAAGGACTGAGCATTGGTACCCTCTTCTGTCTTGCCAACATTCTCCTCCTCTTCCTCCTCATCCTCATCCCCCTCCTCCAATGCGCGCTGAGAAACAGACCGGAGGGTGCTCTGGCTATCAAGCGACGTATCTTCTTCCCCCATCTCCTGTGACAAGAGCAAAGCTTCTGACTTCATGCTGAGCAGTGAGTTTTTCAACAGGCAAAGCAGCGGGATGGTGAGGCTGATAATGGCAGCATCGCCGCTGACCATTTGTGTTGACTCCTCAAAGTTGCTCAACACCTGACAGATATCAGACATCCACGTCCACTCCTCATTGTAGACTTGAGGAAGCTGACAGACCTGACTACGAGTTCTGGTGGAAGTTGACATCTGGCAGTCTACAATCGCTCTGCGCTGCTGGTAAACTCTGGATCACCTGTTTAATGTCGAATTCCATCTCGTGGGCAAGACGCACAACAGTCGGTGAGCTGGCAGTTGTAGGCGCTGCTGCGCTGCCCTGAGAGTGGCAGCATCTGTGGTTGACTTGCGGAAATGCGCACAGATGCGGAGCACCTTGGTGAGCAAATCTGACAAATTGGGGTATGTCTTGAGGAACCGCTGAACTATGAGATTGAACACGTGGGCCAGGCATGGCACATGTGTCAGTCTGCCGAGTTGCAGAGCCGCCACCAGGTTACGCCAGTTGTCACACACAACCATGCCTGGCTTGAGGTTCAGCTGTGCCAGCCACAGATCGGTCTGCGCCGTGATGCCCTGTAACAGCTTTTGGGCGGTGTGCCTTTTGTCACCTAAGCTCAGCAGTTTGAGCACCGCCTGCTGGCGCTTACCCACGGCACTGCTGCTGCACCTAGAGCTACCGACTGAAGGCGCCGTGCCCACGGATGGTAATTCGGAGGAGGAGGGGTTGGAGGAAGAGGCATAGTACATTTTAGAAACCGTGACCGAGGTAGGCCCCGCAATCCTCGGTGTGGGCAGTACATGAGCGGCCCAAGGGTCAGACTCGGTCCCAGCTTCCACCAAGTTAACCCAATGTGCCGTCAGTGAGATATAGTGTCCCTGCCCGGCAGCACTTGTCCACATGTCCCTGGTTAGGTGGACCTTATCACTAACCGCGTTGGTCAGGGCACGGATGATGCTCTCTGACACGTGCTGGTGTAGGGCTGGGACGGCACATCGAGAAAAATAGTGGCAGCTGGGGACCAAGTACCAAGGGACAGCCACTGCCATCAGGTTGTGGAAAGCCTCAGTCTCTACCAGTCTATAGGGCAGCATCTCCAGGCTCAACAATTTGGAGATGTGGACGTTTAGGGCTTGTGCATGTGGGTGGCTGGAATTGTATTTGCGCTTGCGCTCAAATGTCTGCTGCAAAGACAGCTGAACGCTGGGCTGGGACACATTGGTGGAGGTTGTGGAGGATCGTGGAGGTGAAGGGATGGTTGTAGGGCGGGAGGCGCTCGTGCCGGGGTCCTGGGCAGGCTGGTAGTGGTGGCTCCCCTGCTGATCCTGGTGTGGCACAGGTTGCACACCACAGTCCGTCGGTCATCCTCACTTTCTTTAAAAAACCTCCAGACTTGCCAACATCTAGGCCTCGGCACGGGAGCTTGACTCCGTGAAACAGTTGCTGATCTACCTGCTCTGGCCCTGCTTCTCCCTCTGGCCACCCCACTGCCTCTTCCAACCTGTTCTGGTGCTGCACTTGCCTCCCCCTCAGAAGCACTTTCTTGAGTTGGATTACCAACCCAGCTCGGGTCAGTTACCTCATCATCCACCAGCTCTTCCTCCGATTCCTCACTCTGCTCCCCCCTCGGACTTACTGCCCTGACAACAACGTCACTGTCTGACAACCGTGTCTCATCATCAGCATCATTATCATCCGACACCTCTTCACGCACTACTTGCACTAAGTCCACACTCTCATCTCCCACAGACTGTGAAAGTTCTAAATTTTGGGCATCGGGACAGAGCAACTGCTCAGGTTGCTGTTGAGCAGTGGTTTGTATCTCTGGGTAGGGTCCTGAAAAGAGTTCCTGTGAGTATGCCTGATCTGAATCCATACTTTCTGTGGGGGGGGGCAGGCTGGGGGTAAGGAGGTTGAGCTGGAGGAAACAGAGGTCTACTCCCTTGGCTAGCGTGGGTGGACTGCGTGGAAGACTGGGTGGTGGATAAATTACTGGATGCATTGTCCGCTATCCACGTCATCACCTGTTCGCACTGTTGTGGTTTCAATAGTGGTGTACCACGTGAACCAGTAAGTTACGAGATGAAGCTAGGGAGCGAAACTCTGCGGCGTTCCACTGCTCCCTCATCAACATGTACTGTGTCAACCTGCCCAGGACCATGGCCTCTGCCCCCTACACTACTTGAATGCCCATGTCCACGCCCTCGTCCTCGACCCTTAGCCCTTGGGTTCAACATTGTGTATGTTCACTGCACTGTATGATATATAACTGAGAGAAAAAACGTAGTCTTTAGACGGCGGCTATTGTACCGCAATCCACTCAATTTTTCACTGCAATGTATGATATATAACTGAGAGGAAAAACGTATATTTTCTACACTCCGGCTAGTGTGCAGCACACGACAGAATTTTTCACTGTACTGTAGTATATATGACTGAGAGGAAAAACGTAGTCTTTAGACGGCGGCTATTGCACCGCAAACCACTCAATTTTTCACTGCACTGTAGGATATATAAAAAAGTATTCCCTAGACTGACGCTACTGTACAGCACACTACATAATTGTTCACTGGACTGTAGTGTATAGAAATGACAGAAAAACGTATTCCCTAGACTGACGCTACTGTACAGTAAACTACATAATTGTTCACTGGACTGTAGTGTATTGAAAAATGTATTCCCTAGACTGCACTACAGATGTCAGCAAGCCAAGGTACAGCAGCAGCAAAAATGAGTACTTTGGGCAATTTATTTTGGGTCTGTGTGGACCACTTGCTGTCCCTTCTGCCACCAGTCACTGTGTACAGTGTGCAGCCAAGATGGCGGTAGCTGCACTACAAGTCCCAGCCAGCATCCTGGAGGAGACCAAAGAAAAAAGGTGCTTGTAGCCCTTAGAAGGGCTGTTGGGTTCTTTGTGGGTGATTCCTGCCTAACCAACATCTAAATTCATGCCCTAACACTCTCCCTGACAGAAAGCAGCTCTATCCCTAATCTCATGAAGACGGCGTATGACGAGAGCAGCGCAGGACCAGATTCTTATATTCCCAGGTCATCTGATCTGGCCAGCCAATCCCTGCTATCGACTTGTAGGGGCCCCACGTGATGCTAGGAGGTACCAAAGACTCTCCTGCATTTTGATTGGCTGAAAAAAGGCGGCTAACATGCAGGAAGAGGAAGTTGCCATTTCCTCGAGGATCGCGATATGCTCGTCCGAGTAGCGAGCATATGCGAATACCCTAATGCTCGAACGAGCATCAAGCTCGGACGAGCATGTTCATTCACCTCTATTATGAATTAATAAAGTGACACATGGCAGATTTAAAAAATGTGGCTTCGGCATTAAGTGTAAAAGTAGCTTCGTCCTTAAGGGGTTAATGGAGGACACATCTGTACATGGAAAACTATCTGATTTAAATGTCACAACAATCAGTGTTATTGTAGAACAATCTAAACACAGACAAAAGCAGAAGAAAGATGCATGTTCTACACTGGTCAAAACAGTAAAAATTGAAGCTAGAGGTATAGTATTTATCAAATTTGCCACCCATCATTACTTTGGTCTGAGGAAAGCCATAGTTGAATTAATTTTTATCTAATATGACCAATATTGTGCAGTCATGAATATTGCATATGGTGCTATAGTAGAAATTAGATAGAAGAGCAACATGTGTATGATGCTTAAATTTGTGTATTTTCTATGCATGTATTTTCCATGTATTTTCTGGTTTCATTATTTAATTAACTTTCATTCCAAGCTTCTATTTCCAATGTGTAATGGGCAGTGGGAATGGACTCACTGTGCCAACTAACTGGTTTGACTTTGGACTATCACTAAAGGTGTTATCCTAGCAGTCACAGATAAAAAAAATAAAAGGCCTCTGAGCCTGTTCCACTAGGAAGGGAAGTGAGTGTGAGCGGTCCTGTGATCTGTCAAAGTAGAAAGAAAATAAAGAGAGTTTGGGGCACATCTAAAACGCTGGTCTTAAAAAAGCCCAGGCCTCTCCATAGTTTCGGCACATCCAGCACCAGTTCTAAATGTAAGACAGCTTCCGAGCTGTCTTACATTTAGACCTTTTTCTACGCCTGAAACAGGCGTAGAAAATGATAAATGAGGCGGGCTTGCTGACTCGTCCCCTTCCTTGCCCACGCCAAGCCCACTTAATTAGACCTGGCGTGAGCGGGACAAAGTTGCAGATTGCGGAGCATCTAGCTGTTGCTCCACAATCTGCACCTGAAATAGGCCTAATTTAGGCCTCTTTCACACTAGCTGCAGTCCAGATCCGGCAGGTGAAGGGTGCCGTCGGATCCGGACTGCCGCAGGTACATGTGTGGGGCTGGAACGCGGTTCCGGCCCCACACATGTCACACAGTACCATATACAGACATACACACACATACACATACACACAAACACATACATACTTACATACTCCAGGCAGGCAGGCCGCACGTCTTCACGCCCAGGAGCCGCGCAGCTATGACGATTCCCCACAACACCCTCTGCTGGGTGCTGTAGGGAATCGTCATAGCGGCACGCCTCCTGGGCATGACGTGCGGCCTGCCTGCCTGCCTGGAGTATGTAAGTATGTATGTGTTTGTGTGTATGTGTATGTGTGTGTATGTATGTCTGTATGCATGCCTGTATGTGTAGGTGACGGATCCGTCCTGAAATCCATTGAAAGTCAATGGAGGGTGGATCCGTTTACCATTGTGGTCACACCAGACGGATCTGTCCCCTTTGACTTGCAATTGGGGGTCATTCCGGATCCGTCTTGGTGCGGATGCCTGGACCGGAGAGAAAACCACAGCATGCTGCGGTTTGTTCTCTGGTCTGAAGACGGAACTGAATGCTTTCAGGAGCATTCCATTGTCTTCAGTTCAGTTTTGTCCCCATTGACAATGAATGGGGACAAAACTGAAACGTTTTTTTCCGGTATTGAGCCCCTATGACGGAACTTGATACTGGAATTTAAAAACGCTAGTGTGAAAGTAGCCTTAGGCATATTTCAGAATGATAAATTACCCCCTTTGTCTGCTACTGGAGAAGACCCAGGGCACTGGAGAGCTGTAGACGAGTAAACACAGAGCTTGTTTAGATAAACTTTTAAACAGATAAACTCCAAGGTCTTTTATTGTTTTTACATACGGTACAAACAATAGAACTACAGTTGTGGCCATAAGTTTTGGGACTGGCAGAAATTTTGGTGTCAAAGCTCTTTTTTCAGCTGTTTCTATAATATACTAAAGTATGATTATAAGCATTTCTGTCACGCGAAGTCGGCGTCGCGCTCCCTCTGCACGACATCGCCGGACCTCTCCGTCCCCCTAGAGACGAGCAGTAGGGAATTGAAGTGCTGGTCTTGTCAGCCAGCACTTCATGAGTTAATTCTCTGTTTGGGTTTAGCCATGTGGTGCTGATCACACCACATGGCTACTTTACATATTGTTTTGACAGCTTGCTCCGCCTCAGGTCATGTGATGCTGGCCACATCACATGATCCTGGGCGGGCTATTTTAAGATGGCAACTGCCTCACTCAGATGCCTGTGATTAGTCTTCTGAGATCAGTGCTGTGTGTTGGACCTTGCTGTTGATTATTGGTATATTGGATTTTGGCTTCGGACTTAGACTACGCTTTTTGTGATTCCCCTCGGTATTTGACGTGACCTCCTGTTCTTGACTTGGCTTGCTGACTATTCTGCTATTGTGTTTGTTCTGTCTGTGTTCGTCTTTCCCTGTGTTCCCTTCCCTTCCTGTGCACGTACTCAGCATAGGGACTGTCTCCAAGTTACGGTTTTGCCGCCTAGGGCATCTACTGTAAGTAGGCAGGGAAAGAGGTGGGGTTCAGACAGGGCACACTATCCCTTGTTTCCCTGTCGTGACAATTTCATTTTTTTTTACTTTAATTGACAAATACAGTACAGCAAGTTTATGCAAAGTCTCAATATTTCCAGCGTTGAACTTTATTTTTCAAGAATTCGAAAGTTTGCGCTGGCATGCTGGAAATCAGGCTTTTCATCTAAATCATTACTGCTGACAACCAATTTTTGCCAAATCAGTGCTTAGAGTTTATCACAATGTCTGTTTTTGTTTGTCCGCCCGCTTTTTGAGAATTGACCAGAGGTTCTCTATGGAAGAGTTATCCAATAAATCAAATACAATTAGATAAAAGAATATAATATTAAGATGGATTTATGTATCTCTGGGGATATGATTGTTAAAATAGAATTTAGAATAGCATGGAATATAAAGTTTTCATTTGTACTTAGTGTAATTTTGTTGTAAATTTTATAGTTTGGTAATTTATGTACTATGTGGTGGATAATTGAGCGGCTTTTTTCATTTGAGGAAGTGAGCACACCAAATATGCTCTGGATTAAGACAAAAGGTGAAACTCTGTGTCAGACAGGAGACTTAGAGTATAGCATGGTATTTCTGTGGATTTACATTTGACTCAAATTAATTAGTTAGTATAATAACAGAATTAAAAAAGCACAACTTCTACAAATGGATAATGATCCTATACACAGCTCAAAATCCACTGATCTGAACATCATTGAAAATTTGTGGATAGTAAAGAGCAGTGCATGCAAGACTGCCCAGGAATCTAACAGAACTAGAAGACTTTTGCAAGGAAGAAAGAATGAAAAGCCCTCAAACAAGAAGTGAAAGACTCTTGGCTGGCTACAAAATGCATTTACAAACGTTGATACTTTCCAAAGGGGCTGCTGCTAGGTACTAACCAAGCATGCTGTGGAGGGTCACTGTAAAGGGTGCTGGTCACTGTGGAGGTCAGTATTAAGGGGGTGGGGTACTGTGGAGGTTAATGTTAAGAGGTGGGTGCTGTAGAGGTCACTGATAAGGGGATGGACACTTTGGAGGTCAGAGGTAATGTAGCGGGGAACTGTGGTGGTCAATTTTAAGGAGGAGAGGTACTGTAGAGGTCACTGTTAAGGGGGCAGGTTCTGTGAAGGTTGCTGTTCAGGGGATGGTGTGCCAAAGAAGTTATTTTTAAGGGGACGGGACATTGTGGGATGACTTAAGGGACAGTCCACTGTGTATGTCAGTGTAAAGGGGTCAGGGAACTGTGGAGATCCCAGTTAAGCAGGCGGGGTTCTATAGAGGTCACTGTTAAGGCAGTGGGCCACTGTGCAGGTTACTGTTAAGAGGGTGACATTCTTTGGAGGTCACAGTTAAGGCGGCGAGGTGCTGTGGATGTCATTATTAAGGGGGAGGGCCTCTATAAAATTCACTGTTAAAGGGGTGGGCTGCTGTGAAGGTCAAAGTTAAGGGGATGGGCTGCTGTGGAGGTAAATGTTAAGGAGCAGTGTGTTGTGGAGGGTCAACCTTAAGAGGACGGGCCACTGTGGAAAACACAGTTATGTGAGTGGGGGCTGTGAAGGTCACAGTTAATAGGATGTGGCACTGCGGAGGTCAATGTTAAAGGGGCAGGCTGCTGTGGGGGTCAAAGTTAAGGAGGTGGGCTGCTGTGGAGGTCACTATTAAGGGGTTGATGTGTTGTAGATGTCATTAAGGGGGCGAGCCTCTGTGGTGGTAATTGTTAAGAGGGCGGGGTGCTGTAGAATTCACTGTTAAGGGGTGGGCTGCTGTAGAAGTCACTATTAAGGGGGGTGCGTTAGAAGTCACTGTGATGGGGAAAACTGTGTATCTTTTAACCACTCACACAACATAAAATAAAATAGTGGAAATATAACCATTCAAAGCCGGATCATCCTGCTAGTCTCTTATATGTATAAAAATAAATTTCTGTCTGTCTGTTGTTTGTCTGTTCTTTATGCACAGCCAAACGACTGGACCGATCTGCACCAAATTTGGCACATAGGTTGAACGGGTGTCTGGAAAGGTTTTAGACTGGGTCTTAGCTCTCTAAGACATTCCGTTCCTGAAATATTCCCAAAAAATGCAAGTAACCTGCATTAGCCAATAGAAGCTCACAGGTCTTTCACTCATTTCCTAACTGACATACAAAGGGTCACTGTGGAGGTTACTGTTAAGGGGCAGAGGACTATGGAGGTCACTGTTAAGGCAGCGGGGTACTCTGGAGGTCACTGTTAAGGGAGAGGGGTACTGTGGAGATCACTGTTAAGGAAGCGGGGTACTGTGGAAGTTACTGTTAAAGGGATGGGCGCTGTGGAGGTCTCTGTTAAGGGAGCAGGGAAAGGTGAAGGTCACTGCTAAGGGGGTGAGGTGCTGTGGAGGTAACTGTTTAGGGGGTTAGGTATTGTGGAGGTCACCATTAAAGGGATGGGACGGTGTAAGGGTATCACAGTTAAGGAAGCGGGGTACTGTGGATGTCACTGATAAAGGAGTGGGTGCTGTGGAGGTCTCTGTTAAGGGGGCACGGAACGGTGAAGGTCACTGTTAAGGGGGTGGGCCTCTGTTGAGGTCACGGTTAAGGGGACGGGGTGCTGTGGAGATCACTGTTGTGGGGTAGATAGTTGTGGAGGGTCACTGTTAAGGGGGTGAACCGTTGTGGAGATCTTTGTTAGGGGGTGAGTGATCTGCTCTAGAGGTCACATTTTAAGAGGTCAGGGCACTGTGGAGGTCACTATTAAGGAGAATCCTTTCAATATCTTTTATCCTCACACACAAACATTAAATGAAATAGTAGAAATACACCCATGCAAAGCCGGGTCATCCTGCTAATATATATATATATATATATATATATATATATATATATATATATAATTTGACTTTTCATTCATAGACAGCAGTGACGTCCCCTAATCCTGCTGAGGCCAGTGATTGTCTGTATAGTGACTTGTGTGGCAGGGGAGAAATTTTGGCAAGTATGACTGCTTTTGTTTATTTTTTTGCATATTTACAGGGGCTGCCTGAGAGCTTATTTAACTCACACAACCCATTTAATCTAGGGGAACATTGAAAATCAACAGTTTACAGAACAGATAAAAATTTAAAACTTTTTAAATATAAAGTTTAAGTCAATTATAAAGTTAACAAGTGCAAGAGATGGCAGCTGCCATTATATAAAATGACATTTTAATAAAATTGTGTAGGAAGCTAAATTTCCTTTAGACTTGTCATATAGATTTTAGTTGAAATGACACTTTATACGATTATAGAAGATAGAAAGTAACATACATTTTATCAGTTACAGCATATTTTCCTATTTTGAAAATATGAAACCTGATAGAGTATTACATGCTTAATTATTTTCACACATTTTATACAAAATCCCATTTCAATTCACTCAAGTAATACTTTTTTTTCTCTATTTATGTTATATTTGCCAGCATTAAAGGGAATCTGTCACCAGAATAATCACTATTGAAGTAAAGCCATAGCCTAATATCACTTAGTACCTTATTTCCAGATGTGCCTTTGTTTCACCAATAGATGTTTTCTATCTTCTGAAAATCCAGTTTATTTGGTATGGAAATGAGCCAGTAAGGTGCCCGGAGGGGCGTCACTCTTGTCTGCCCTCATGCTGGGAGCAGGGAAAAGGGGTCAGAGTTATAGCTTGTATGTGATGTAGGAGGCATGCCTGGGCTCCTTCCTGCAAGAGTGACACTCCTTCGGCCACCTTACTGGCTCATTTGCATACCAAATAAACTGGATTTTCAGAAGATAGAAAACATCTATTGCTGAAACAAAGGCACATCTGGAAATTAGGTACTAAGTGCTATTAGGCCATGGCTTTATTTCAATAGCGATTATCCTGGTGACAGATTTCCTTTAAGGAGGTACAAAATATATCTATCTTTCATAGTCTATTTCATAGTCTATTTCATAGTCAATATTATCACAATTAAAGTGGCGGTCATGTTTTTGACCACACCTCATTTATGTTTTTAAAGTAATATTTAAAATGCAAATTTTCATAATTAGTAAAATGGAGCTGATATAGTCATTAGAGTTGAGCGAATCCTAAAAGATTCAGGGATTCGGTATTCGGCCCGAATTTTCCGCGGGATTCGTGGGTTCGAGCCGAATCACGAATCCCATTAAAGTCTATGGGAGACCCGAGTATTTTTGCAGGGGCCAAAGGTTCTGCACAGTCAAGTTTGCCCCAACATGTGAAAACCTCAGAAAAAGATGGAAACACCTTGGAAATGGATAGGAAACACCAGGGGCAGCATGTAGGAATGCCTCTGAGGCTCCCTAATTGCACCATTTTTTCTAAATCTGGCCAATAGTCTGGTGATGACCCCAAGGCAATTTTCAGGGACACGGTAATGGTGACCCACTTAAAAATGCTGCCTGACAACCTGGCGGTGAACCCCTGATTGTCTGTCTTTCAATAAGATTGCAGTGTAAAGCATGGTGGTGAGCCTCAGTATGACTTTTTGGATGGAGATTGCATGTGGTCACGTACTCCCTGGAAACCCATAGTCACCCCTTCTCTGATGTGCTACCCCAGAACATTCTCTGCCCCAATTTGCAAAACCTTTTGCAGTCTCAGTGTGCTGACAGTGGGGATTTACCAGTGTTGTCTGAGGAGGTGGTGGACAATGGCGAGACACAGGTGTCGGGGGGTGAGGTAGTTGAAAGTAGTGTTGCACAATATATCGAAAACTCGGTACGGTTTCGGTACCTAGTGCGGTACCTAAGCTCGATACCGAGTTTTCTTGCCGTCCGATACATAGAACATGGCGCGCGCATCACTTTAATGCGGTTGCCATGTTCTAATATCTGCCGCGCTGCCAGGGCCGGATTATAATTGGAGCACCTGGAGCTACTGCTCCAGGCACCCACTCCAATGATTTCCTCAGGTTCCGCGCTCCACTGTGTTCCCTGCCGGCGCGCACTATGACCTGACGCAGTGTCAGGTCATAGTGCGTGCCGGCAGGGAACACAGTGGAGCGGGGAGCCTGAGGACAGCGGCGGCCAGAACAGGTAAGTATGCTTTTTTTAAAGTGGCTGGGTGGGCTGATCTGAGGTCTGAGGGGGGCCACAAGACGCTGGTCTGAGGGGGGCACAAGACGCTGACCTGAGGTCTGATGGGGGCACATGGGGGCACATTGTGTTGATCTGAGGTCTGAGGGGGGCCACAAGACGCTGACCTGAGGTCTGATGGGGGCACATTGTGTTGATCTGAGGTCTGATGGGGGCACAAGATGCTGATCTGAGGTCTGATGGGGGCACAAGACGCTGACCTGAGGTCTGATGGGGGCACAAGACACTGACCTGAGGTCTGATGGGGGCACAAGACGCTGACCTGAGGTCTGATGGAGGCACAAGATGCTGACCTGAGGTCTGATGGGGGCACAAGACGCTGACCTGAGGTCTGATGGGGCACAAGACGCTGACCTGAGGTCTGATGGGGCACAAGACGCTGACCTGAGGTCTGATGGGGGCACAAGACGCTGACCTGAGGTCTGATGGAGGCACAAGATGCTGACCTGAGGTCTGATGGGGGCACAAGACGCTGACCTGAGGTCTGATGGGGGCACAAGACGCTGACCTGAGGTCTGATGGGGCACAAGACGCTGACCTGAGGTCTGATGGGGGCACATTGTGTTGATCTGAGGTCTGATGGGGGCACAAGACGCTGATCTGAGGTCTGATGGAGGCACAAGACACTGACCTGAGGTCTGATAGGGGAACAAGACGCTGATTTGAGGTCTGATGGGGGCACAATGTGTTGATCTGAGGTTTATTATCCCTGTACAGTGACATCACTGTGTGTATTATCCCTGGACTTTGACATCACTGTGTTTATTATCCCTGTACTGTGACATCACTGTGTTTATTATCCCTGTACTGTGACATCACTGTGTTTATTATCCCTGTACAGTGACATCACTGTGTGTATTATCCCAGTACTGTGACATCACTGTGTTTATTATCCCTGTACTGTGACATCACTGTGTTTATTATCTCTGTACTGTGACATCACTGTGTTTATTATCTCTGTACTGTGACATCACTGTGTTTATTATCCCTGTACGGTGACATCACTGTGTTTATTATCTCTGTACGGTGACATCACTGTGTTTATTATCTCTGTACTGTGACATCACTGTGTTTATTATCCCTGTACGGTGACATCACTGTGTTTATTATCCCTGTACAGTGACATTGCTGTGTTTATTATGTCTGTACAGTGGCATCGCTGTGTTTATTATCCCTGTACAGTGACATCACTGTGTTTATTATCCCTGTACAGTGACATTGCTGTGTGTATTATCCCAGTGCAGGAAGAGGTAAGTGGTCTGTGTTTGTGTGTTTGTTTTCTATTTTTCAGGGTCGTGAATGCAGAGGACTACGTCGGATTCGGTGGACTACGTCGGACCAGCTTTTTTTTTTCTTTTTTTTTTTTTAATAAAATGGTCAAACAGGGGTCTGGGGGAGTGTTTATTTCAATAAAATGTTTTATACTTGTGTGTGTGTATTTTTTTTTTACAATACTACAGTTTTAGTAATTAGGGCTATCTACAGGAGGCCCTGATTACTAATACTGGGCTAAGTACTTGCCGGTATGGCAGGCCAGCACTAACCCCAACATCTATTACCTCGGCACCCACCGCCACCAGGGGTGCCGGGAAGAGCCGGGTACCCGCAGGACCGGACCTTCTAAATTGAGGGTCTGGCTCTGGGGCGGCTGTAGGCTGGTACCATTAGGCTGGGAAGGGCCAATAACCGTGTCCCTTACCACCCTGGTAGTGCCAGGCTGCTGCTGCTGGTTGTATCTGGCTGGCGAAGGAAAAAAGGGGGGGACCCCACGCCATTTTTTTACAAAAATAATTAAATAATAAAAAAAAATGTAATTCATGCCCGAGAATGGCCCTATCCAGAATAACACAGGCGGTTACCAGAGGTAGCATGGGTGTCCCAGACATCTTTACATACTACAGGCATATACAGGGTCTTAGAGCTCTAGAGTGATGCCCCAGATAGATTGGATATACTAGTGGAACAATCTCTGTCTAACCTTCCCCTATGCTCCATGCTCATCTGAAGATCTCAGAGCACACTCAAACACATGACAGTAACACCATTAGAGTCTGATAGAATTGGAATTGCTACTCTCACCTGTCGCCCCGGTACAAATAAGAGATGTTGGGTCTCTCCTCCAACTTACAATCTCCTAAGCACCCTCACAGCGAATACCACACCACTTAAGAGCTTTCATTAGGGATGAGCGAACCGAACCGTAACGAACAGATCGTTCAACTTCAAAAGTTCGGTTTCCGCGAGCATTTGCAAGTTCGTAACGAATCTGTTAAAATAACGCGAGCCAAATATACGCATTTTATGAGAAGCTACGCTATGCGTACGATTCATTAAGAATGTACTTTTACAACGTACACTGTATGTTCGTTATTGAGTGGAATGTTCGCAGACGCAGTATATGATACGCTATGCGTACATATCAGTAAGTAGCTACCTGACATAGCTAACTTATGTTGTTACTTGTGTAGAATGTTGGGACGCAGTTGCGTTAGCTACATGCGTACATATTCATTTAGTTAGTACGTACCTTGACACGCTAACTGTATGTCGTTATTTGTGCGGAATGTTCGCATTAGCGTACGCATTGTTTAGATTCTCAAAATGCGTAGATTTGCGTCCGTGTGAGTCACTGGATTTTTCCACTTTTTCATTGTAATAGCAACTTCAATAACGAAACTAACGCTATCTGCTCCATTATTGTAGAACATTATTCAGCCGTTATAGCAGGTTCGTTAGTCGGTCCGTACGAATCCGAACTTCAAGAAAGTTCCGAAGCGAACGAACCGAACTTTTCAAAAGTTCGCTCATCCCTACTTTTCATAGAGGGAAGATGCATCCTATAGGCAGGCCCAAGCTCTATGACTCGCCACTCGCTCTATTAACATAGTAACATAGTGTATAAGGCTGAAAAAAGACATTTGTCCATCCAGTTTGGCCTTTTATCCTGCAAGTTGATGCAGAGGAAGGCAAAAAAACCCTATGTGGTAGAAGCCAATTTTACCCACTTTAGGGGAAAAAAATTCCTTCCCGACTCCAATCAGGCAATCGGAATAACTCTCTGGATCAACGACCCCTCTCTAGTAACTATAACCTGTAATATTATTACACTCCAGAAATACATCCAGGCCCCTCTTGAAATCTTTTAGTCTTATTGCTCTTTTAACATAAAGAATCTTCTTCTGTGTTTGTGTACAAACCTTCTTTCCTCCAGACGCAGAGGATGTCCCCTCGTCACAGTCCTGGGGATAAATAGATCATGGGAGAGATCTTTGTACTGACCCCTGATATATTTATACATAGTTATTAGATCTCCCCTCAGTTGTCTTTTTTCTAAACTGAATAACCCTAATTTTGATAATCTTTCTGGGTACTGTAGTCCACCCATTTCGGTTATTACTTTAGTTGCCCTCCTCTGAACCCTTTCCAGCTCTGCTATGTCTGCCTTGTTCACAGGAGCCCAGAACTGTACACAGTACTCCATGTGTGGTCTGACTAGTGATTTGTAAAGTGGCAGGACTATGTTCTCATCACGGGCATCTATGCCTCTTTTGATGCAACCCATTATCTTACTGGCCTTGGCAGCAGCTGTCTGACACTGGCTTCTACAGCTTAGTTGGCTGTTCACTAAAATTCTTTTTCCATGTCAGTGTTACCCAGTGTTTTACCATTTAGTATGTACTGGTGACTTGCATTATTCCTTCCTATGTGCATAACCTTACATATGCCAGTGTTAAACCTCATCTGCCACTTCTCTGCCCAAGCCTCCAGTCTATCCAGATCCATCTGTAGCAGTGTACTGTCCTCTTCTGTGTTAATTACTTTACACAGTTTAGTGTCATCTACAAAAATTGATATTTTACTGTGCAAGCCTTCTACAAGATTATTAATAAATATATTGAAGAGAATAGGGCCCAATACTGACCCCTGTGGTAGCCCACTAGTGACAGTGACCCAATCTGAGTATGTACCATTAATAACCACCCTCTGTTTTCTATCACTGAGCCAGTTACTTACCCACATACAGAAATTCTCTCTCAGTCCAAGCATTCTCATTTTATATACTAACTTTTTATGTGTTACAGGGTCAAATGCTTTGGAGAAGTCCAGATATACGACATCCATTGATTCGCCGCGGTCAAGTCTAGAACTTACTTCCTCATAGAAACTGATTAAATTAGTTTGATATGACCGATCCTTCATGAATCCATGCTGATATGGCATTATTTGCTTATTTTCATTGAGGTACTCCAAGATAGCATCTCTTAGAAAACCTTAAAACAGTTTACCCACGACAGATGTTAAACTTACTGGCCTATAGTTTCCGGGCTCTGTTTTTGGACCCTTTTTGAATATTAACACCACATTTTGCTATGCGCCAATCATGTGGAACACTCCTTGTCAGTATAGAGTCCTTAAATATCAGAAATAATGGTCTGGCTATGACATTACTTAATTCTCTTAGGATACGGGGGTGTATGCCATCCGGTCCTGGTGATTTGTCTATTTTAATCTTTTTAAGACGTCGCTGTACTTCTTCCTTGGTCAGACAGGGCATTTTTAATGAGGAATTTACTTTTATATTCTGCATTTCATCTGACATTCATATCTTACAATGTGTCAAAGACATACGTTCACAAAATTCACCCCCCTCTCCCCTTTTGAAAATATGGTACTTTCTGTTAAAGAACCAGTTAAAAAAAGATCTGTCATATACTCTCTGCTGATGCAGGAACAATCACTTTCAACATTATACTTCATTGGGCAATAGGAAGCAGACTTAAAGAGGGTATTTAATACACAAAAAACACAATATTTACTTTCAAAAACAAGAAAGGTTTCCAGATGTGCTAGGGTACAGGAAAACTACTATAAATTGCTAACAAGATGGTACTATTCCCAGTCTGTCTACAAAAGATCTACCCAACTACCTCCCCAGTCTTTTGGAGATGTGGTAAAGAGCTGGGAACTTTTTTGCACATATGGTGGACGTGCCCTCTAATACAACATTGCTGGAGAGAAATATGTTCCACATTATCACTTCTATTTAAGAAACCACTCCCACTACCCAATTCTGCATATTAGGTGTCCCTTCCTCCATGAACAAGGATCAATTCGAAATGCAGCTACACCTGCACCTTCTAGCAGCAGCACCTTCTATGGAGCAGTGGTTAAACAGTTGTGACTAGATCTATAGAATAGAACAATTAGCACATTGGGAACAAAACACACCACACTTATTGACACACATACACACATATGGACTCCCTGGAAACATCATATACATTTTTCTTTCTCCTGATAGATCTTTAGGATACTTTCATATCCTTTCATGTAAAGGCCCCTACTGATATGATTGACTCAACTGACTTGTAGACAATATATTGAAATGCTCAGTGATGGTTTTGAATCACCTAACATATCGGTTGTCTCTGGGGTCCGAAATACTGGCTTTTTATATTTTTAAAAGCTGCATGAGGGCTTATTATTTGATAGATAAGTTGACTTTTTAATAGCACCATTTAATATTGCAGACAATGTAGTGGGTAAAACTGGAACAAAAATTCTACATTGAGTGAAATTAAAAAAGTAAAAAAAGCCAGTTTTATGGGTTTTGTTTTTGCGGCCTTCCCTGTGTAGTAAAACTGACCTGGTACCTTCATCCTCTTTGCAGCAGCCAACCCGCATCCACATGCAATACAATGTCCTTGTCATCATCATCATCAGTCAATTCTTCTCTCGCTCCATCATCAGTCATCCATAACGGAATTTGTGGCCAGGAAAGAACTATATGCGTCCAGTGACCTAATGATGTGCAAGCTGAATTCTCAACTGGCCAAGTTGCTAGCAGTGCAGTTACTGCTGTACCACTTAGTGATTGCCTTTTGGGAACTGATGGCCTGTTCGCAGCCTCGATGGAAGATACCTAGTTGCTATTATTTCCCCAAAAAGGCTTAGACCTATCCAGACGATAGGTCATCAGCATTAAACACTCAGAAAACTCTTTTAAGTATAACCATACATATAATCACAAAATGAAAAATGAAAAATAATATAGCAATAATATAAAATAAACAATAAAATGCACTTATGTCGTCCAATTCATTGGTTAAAATCTGCTGCAGGCCCCAGAAGTGGACGCAATACTGCACTTGTACTATAGTGTAGGTTATTATATAATCCTGCAGTAATCATGTTTGGCAGTCAATGGTAATTGAATATATAGTGCTGTGCAGAAGTTTCAGGCAGGTTTGGAAAAAATTTAAGAATGCTGGCAAATACTTTCCACTTATTATTCTGCCTCAGGACAACAACTCCAAACATGCAGCCATTGTTAATAAGAACTATCTTCTGCAAAAAGAAGAACAAAGAGTCCTGAAAATGATATGGTCTCCACAGAGCCATGATCTCAACATCATTGAGTCTGCCTCAGAGGCGTAGCTAGAGGTTCAGCACAGGGGGGGGCGAAACATACTTGAGTGGGCCCCCCACTTAGTGGCTTCCCAAACGCACATTTCCAACTTCACAGGCACATACTACTAGTTGTGGTTATAATATTGTATTAGAAAGATGACTGTATAAACTGCTAGATCATCTATGCTGTTAAGTACAGTACAATAGACTTTCTACATACCCTAATGTAAATACTCTACCATATAATGCAGTAAAATATAGGAGTAATAGGAGTAAAAAACAAGGGGACTCCTATGTTAAAGGAAACCTGTCCCCAGTTTTTACATCACTAAACTAACAGTCCCCTGCCCCCATCAGACCTCAGATAAGCTTAATGTGTCCCCATCAGACCTCAGATCAGCGTATTGTGCCTCCATCAGACCTCACATCAGCCTACTGTGCCCCCATCAGACCTCAGATCAGCGTATTGTGCCCCCATCAGACCTCAGATCAGCAGAATGTGCCCCCATCAGACCTCAGATCAGCGTATTGTACCCCCATCAGGCCTCAGATCAGCAGAATGTGCCCCCATTAGTCCTCACATCAGCCTACTGTGCCCCCATCAGACCTCAGATCAGCGTATTGTGCCCCCATCAGACCTCAGATCAGCAGAATGTGCCCCCATCAGACCTCACATCACCCTACTGTGCCCCCATCAGACCTCAGATCAGCAGAATGCGCCCCATCAGACCTCAGATCAGCCTACTTTGCCCCCATCAGACCTCAGATCAGCATATTGTGCCCCCATCAGACCTCATATCAGCAGAATGTGCCCCCATCAGACCTCCTCACATCAGCCTACTGTGCCCCATCAGACCTCAGATCAGCGTATTGTACCCCCATCAGACCTCAGATCAGCAGAATGTGCCCCCATCAGTCCTCACACATCAACCTACTGTGCCCCCATCAGACCTCAGATCAGTGTATGTGTGCCTCCATCAGACCTCAGATCAGCGTATTGTGCCCCCATCAGACCTCAGATCAGCAGAATGTGCCCATCAGACCAGATCAGCGTATTGTGCCCCCATCAGACCTCAGATCAGCGTATTGTGCCCCATCAGACCTCAGATCAGTGTATTGTGCCCCCATCAGACCTCACATCAGCCTACTGTACCCCATCAGACCTCAGATCAGCCCACCCAGCCACATAAGATTAGGTCTGAGGTCTGATGGGGGTCCCTAAATACAAGTGAGCGCTTCCATAATGGAAGCGCTTACTTGTATTCGCCTGATAGTCATCCTTGCTGGGGCCCCCCCTGAGTCACTGGGCCCGGAGCCGTCGCCCCCCCCGGTAGCTACGCTTCTGGTCTGCCTGGAACAACATGGAGAGACAGAAGGATTTGAGCAAGCTTACATCAGCAAACGATCTGTGGTTAGTTCTCCAAGATGTTTGGAACAACTTCTGTACTGAGTTCCTTCAAAAACTGTGTGCAAGTGTACCTAGAAGAACTGATGTTGTTTTGAAGGAAAAGCGTGGTCATGTAAATATTGTTTTGATTTTTCTCTTTTGTTCATTTACTTTTAACCCCTTGACGCCCAGCGCCGTACATGTACGGCGCAACGGGACGTGACTTAACGCCCAGCGGCGTACATGTACGGCGCGCTGATCGGGCGGGTACAGGAGCTGCACCCGCCCGATCAGCGGTGGGGGTCTGGCAGTGCCCGGGTGCCGGACCCCTGGGGAATGCGCCAGCATCGGTGAAAACACCGATGCCGGCGCATTAACCCTTCATGTGCCGCAGTCAGCGCTGACCGCGGCACATGAGGTGTGCGCATATTCAGGATGGCGAGCGGGGGGGCCATCGGGTCCCCGCGCTGCTGTGACGGGGACCCGATGGCTTGGATGGCAGCCCGATGCCTTCCTTAGGCATCGTGGCTGCCATCCCTGCGAGCCTGTGCGATCCAGCCCCCTGGATCGCACAGGAAGCAGGCTGTAAGTGTATTACTGTGAGTAATACACTTACAGCCAATGCATTACAATACAACAGTATTGTAATGCATTGTGCAGGGGATCAGACCCCCAAAAGTTGAAAAAAAGGTGAAAAAAAGTTAAAAAATAAAGTTAAAAAAAAAATAATAATAAAAGTTTCAAGTAAAAAAAAAGAAAAACGCCATTTCCCCCCCAATAAAGTAAAAAAAATTGTTAAAAAAAGAAAAAAAAAGAAAAAGTAGGCATATTAGGTATCGCCTCGTCCGTATTGACCGGCTCTATAAAAATATCACATAATCCATCCCGCCAGGTGAACACAGTAAAAAATAAAAACAGTGCCAAAACAGCCATTTTTTGGTCACCTTCCCCCACAAAAAGTGTAATACTACGCGATCAAAAAGTTGTATTTACCCAAAAATGGTATTAATAAAATCGTCATCTCGTCCCGCAAAAAATGATACCCTACCTAAGACAATCGCCCAAAAAATAAAAAAAATATGGCTCTTAGAAAATGGAAACACAAAAAAAGATTTTATTCTGTTCAAAAATAAATCTAATGTGTAAAACTTTCCAAAAATAAAAAAGTTAGACATATTGGGTATCGCCGCGTCCGTAACAACCTGCTCTATAACAATATTACATGAGATGGCCCCCCAGACGAATGCTGTAAAAAAATTGTTAAAAAAACTATGCCAAAATAGCCATTTTTTTCCCTCTTGCCTCACAAAAAGTGTAATAGCAGGCGATCAAAAAGGCGTATTTGACCCAAAATGGTACCAATCAAACCGTCATCTTGTCCTGAAAAAATGATACCCTACCTGAGACAATCGCCCTAAAACTGAAAAAAAATATGGCTCTCTGAAAATGGCAACACAAAATAAAGATTTTATTCTGTTCAAAAATGCATCTAATGTGTAAAACTTTCCAAAAATAAAAAAGTTAAACATATTTGGTATCGCCACGTCCATAACAACCTGCTCTATAAAAATATTACATGAGATGGCCCCCAGGTGAATGCTGCAAAAAAAAAAAAAAAAAAACTATGCCAAAACAGCCATTTTTTCCCTCTTACCTCACAAAAAGTGTAATAGCAAGCTATCAAAAAGGCGTATTTGACCCAAATTGGTACCAATCAAACCGTCATCTTGTCCTGCAAAAATGATACCCTACCTGAGACAATCGCCCGAAAACTGAAAAAAATATGGCTCTCTGAAAATGGCAACACAAAATAAAGATTTTATTCTGTTCAAAAATGCATCTAATGTGTAAAACTTTCCAAAAATAAAAAAGTTAGACATATTTGGTATCGCCACGTCCGTAACAACCTGCTCTATAAAAATATCACATGATTTGCCCTCTCTGGTGAATGCTGTAAAAAAAATTAAAAAAACCCATGCCAAAACAGCTATTTTTTTTCACCTTGACTGACAAAAAGTGTAATACCAAGCGATCAAAAAGTCTTGAAAAAAATGTACCCCAAAATGGTACCAATGAAAGCATCAGCTCATCCCGCAAAAAATGAGCCCCCACATAAGACAATAACTCAAAAAAATAAAAATCAGTGGCTCCCGCAAACCATTCCATCAAAATCTGTGTTGTAAAATCCATATGGCGCTCCTTCTGTTTTGAGTCCTGCCATGTGCCCCCACATCAGTTTACCACAACATATGGGGTGTTGCCATATTCAGGAGAAAATGGGTAACAAATTATGGGGTGCTTTTCTCCTGTTACCCCTTATGAAAATACAAAAAATTTGGGGCTAAAGCAACATATTATTGGAAGAAATGAAATTTTTCATTTTCACAGCCAAGTGTTTCCAAATTCCGTAAAACACTTAGGGGGTCAAAGTGGCCAGTACCCCCCTTAATATATTTGTTGAAGGTATTAGTTTCCAAAATGGGGTCACTTTTTGAGGGTTTCCACTCTAGGGGTACGCCAGGGTCTCTCAATTACAAAATGGTGCCTAAAAACTATTCTAGCAAAATCTGCCTCCAAAATCCATATGGCGCTCCTTTCCTTCTGACCACTGCCACAAACCCATAGAGACGTTTACCACCACATATGGGGTATTTCTGTAAACTGCAGAATCAGAGCAATGTATATTGAGGTTTAGTTTGCTGTTAACCCTTACTGTGTTGCAAGAAAAAAATTATTAACATGAATAATCTACCAAAAAAGTTAAATTTTGAAATTTCACCTCCATTTTCCTTTAATTCTTGTGGAACACCTCAAGGGTTAACAAAGTTTGTAACAGCAGTTTTTTATAATTTGAGGGGTGTAGTTTCTAAAATGGGATCATTTATGGGGGGTTTCATTATGTAAGCCCCTCAAAATCACTTTATATCTGAATTGGTGCTTAAAAAAATGGTTTTGGAAAATTTGGTGAAAATTTGAAAAATGGCTTCTAAACTTCTAAGCCCTCTAACGTCCTAAAAAAAGTAAAATGACATTTATAAAATGATGCCAACATAAAGTAGACATATTGGGAATGTAAAATAATAACTATTTGTGGAGGTATTACTATGTATTTTGAAAGTAGAGAAATTGAAATTTGGAAATTTGGAAATTTTTCCAAATTTTTGGTAAATTTGGTATTTTTTAAAAAATAAAAATGAAATATTTTGCCAAAAATTTACTACTGTCGTGAAGCACAATATGTGATGAGAAAACAATCTCAGAATGGCATGGATAAGTAAAAGCGTTCCAAAGTTATTACCACATAAAGTGACACATGTCAGATTTGCAAAAAATGGCCTGGGCAGAAAGGTGAAAACAGGCCCGGGGTTGAAGGGGTTAATTTGTTTTAACTAATAAACATAAACTATTAACTATTCCATTTTTTCCACAAATACCTAAACTTTTCCACAGTGAACTGGAGCTGAAAGTCTATGGTAAATACCATTGACAGCCACACATGATAATTTCAGGACTATGCTAATGGTTACCCTCTTCTAGGATATCTATGGCATATAGATCGGATATTCCATAAATGTCCAATAGATCAGGACCCATGTCTGGGACCTGCTCTTGCCTTGGAATGGGGCCCTGAAGTAAATGGAGAGAAAACTGCACATGCACGGCCACTCCTCTGTTTCACTGTTATGGAATATCCGAAAAATAGCCATGCACGCTTGCAAGTTGCAGATGTGAGGCTCACTGCTGGACCTCTTTTTTCTGGCCACCACAAAGGGCAGCTTTTGGCCATCTCTTTGGCAATTGGTTTTGCTGTGACATTATTTTGTGGTATTTGATTCTGTTTAGGCAGTATTTTGCATTGCACTGTGGTATTTGGTTCTGCTAGAGCAGTACATTGTGCTGTACTGTGGTATTTGATACTGCTGGGGTGGTATTTTAAAATGCACTGTGGTATTACTAGCCTCACCTACCAGTTTTGGTCCCACCTTTTGTCAATTTGGATCTGACTACAACCTGGGGTTGCTTTTATTTATTTTTTCTACTTTAAATTCCGTCTGCCCCTGGACTAAAAGCTATCAGACATTTGACATATCTTGTCAATATGTGAAGCTGTCCCATGCGGGCACCCCTTTAACTGTCTAGGTACTGTATCTAACAGTCAATAGTTTTGTTTACAAAGAAGCAGAACATGTACACTATACTGTCTGTGCTGAAGCATATCTTACATTCATCTCCATGTCCCCTTTCTCTGTGTGCTGTGTTTTTAATTTATTTTACTGCTATCTTTATTAACAACATGACAAAATTACCTAAAGACAAGCAGCAATTTTGCAAAACACTTAAAGACAGGTATGTGTTTTAAGGTTTTTCTTCATCCAGGTCATGGTACATCAGTAGTAATAAGAGCAAGAGGACTTGTATATATATATATATTTTTAAGATGTTTTGCTAGCCATCCGACTTTCTCAATTATAATGGATTGTACGAGAAATTTCCTGCATTAAATACTGGTGATAATTGCATATGCAAGACTGAAGCTATTATATGTGAATAAACTGCCTTGGGAGATGTGTTAGAACAACATTGCAAATGGCATAAGCAGAAGAAATCTTAACCTAGATCAAGTGTGTTCCTTGCTGAACCTTTGCGTAACCAGCCTAACCACCACTTCTGCAGACAGAAACATGGCTGTGCCATGGAATCTCTAGTTTCACCCAAAAGATCTAACCTGTACATAAAGGTAGAACGTAAAGTCCTGAACTCCTTTGTGGGAGTTGTGTCCAGTCATTGCACACACAGTGATGTTGTTATTTTAAGAAGTACAATAATAAGCATTATTTCACCATTGGCCCTACTATAATTATCACATAGATTTGTACTATGTATTCACCCAGCACATGTATGTCATATTACCTGCTTGCTTGCTGAATGCTAGGTATCATATGACATGTAAAATGTGAAATGACTGGCACCATGTTTAGTCCTGTTCTGATCCATAAATACATCACCCAGGACTGACTGGTGCATGGGCCATACCAATCTGTACAGACAAACGCACTGATAAAGAAAGGCACATGAGCAGAAGATTAAATACATGTATATTAGAAAATTACATAATTTATTATCCTATAAAAATGTTAAAAAATTCTACAAACCCAAATACCCTTGTAACTTTGTAAGGTTTGATGAAGAGGCTATGCTGTGGGGAATATTTCCACTGTTACCTGAGCCTGCTGATTTAATTTTCATTTGACTTGGAATCAGTGCAGCCAGTAATTATTGGGTAGTATAGTATAGGGGGAATAGGAGAAACTAGTGCACACTTGAAATACTAATAGCAGACATCCAATATTTGACATGATTGATTGAAAATCATTGAACACCTTTGAAAAAGTGACTTGTTTCTTTTAAACATGTGATTCATTGCTATCTGCAGAATATAAGATGACTGAACTTATAGTCTTTAATTTCCTTTAAAGGTTTATGCAAGTAGCTCTATTTTGTGACAAGGTATAATAAAGCTTCCATTGAGGTGTAAGAGTCCTCTACTGTACCTCCATGTTTCTGATTGGATATGGGCATAAAGAGATTTTTTATAGTTACTAAGCGGATATGGATCTGCTATGTCCACTGAACAGATTTGGCTTGGGGACCTCAGTCTCTATACAGGATCTGGACTTCACTGCAGGGGAACCACCAAGCCGCTACCTTTTAGAGTAGTCTAATTTTAGTAGACTGCTGAACTGCGGGGGATGAGAGAAAGTAGTGCAAATCACTGAGAGGTCAGGTGAAAACTGTCATCAGAGACAGAGGTCAGAGCAGGCAGAGTTTGTGCAATCCAAAATCAGTCAGAGCGTCAGGGCAGGCAGCTCCAGGTCAGTACAGGATTAGACAGAGGTCAGGTCATCCAGTGGAGAGTCAAATCTGGAGTCAGGCAGAAGTTGGTACACCAGAGAGCAATACAAGACAAAGAGCGCAGGAAACTAGAGGATGCATGTACCCTACAGGCAGAAGAAAGCACAGCAGCAGGAAGTAGATTGCAGCTTGAGTGGAGTGCATGGAGCAGTGCTTCTCCAGCCGCTGGGCCTGATGGATAGCAGGAGAAGGTTGCTGGGAGGTTCAAACCACTGTAAACCTCAGGTAGGGCATCGGTTGAGCAATGTAGTGGCTGTGCCCACCTAGAGGAATGGAGCAGTGGTGGGCATAGACCTTTGCCATAAGGCCCCTTTCACACGGGCGAGATTTCTGCGCGGGTGCAATGCGTGATGCGAACGCATTGCACCCGCACTGAATCCTGACCCATTCATTTTAATGTGGCTTTTCACATGAGCGTTTTTTTTCACGCATCACTTCTGCGTTGCGTGAAAAACGCAGCATGTTCTATATTCTGCGTTTTTCACGAAGAACTGGCCCCATTGAAGTGAATGGGTCTGCGTGAAAATCGCATTGCATCCGCACACAAGTGCGGGTGCAATGCGGTTTTAACGCATGGTTGCTAAGAGATGTTGTTTGTAAACATTCAGTTTTTTCGCATGCGCGTGATAAACGCATCAAAACGCTTCGCACCCGCGCGGAAAAAACTGAAAGAACATACGCAATCGCAGTCAAAACTGACTGCAATTGCGTGCGGATTTGGTGCGGATGCGTGCGGATTTTCCTGAACGCATCCGGACCAAATCCGGACACGCTCGTGTGAGAGGGGCCTAACAGTTATGAATTGGACATCATATATACTGAGGTGCTGGTTCTGCAGTGCTTCTAAGGGAGAATATCTCCATGCAGACAAAGTATAATGGTGTCTGATGTACCAGATGTATGTATGGCTCTATACTAAATGAACCATACAGTCTTTATGCACACCATGCAGTGCAGTCCAATGCAGTGTTATTGCTATTTCCATGTTATTAACATTGCATCCAAAAAATAATGTTTTGCAAATAAAACAGAACTGCACACTGAAACATTATTTTACTGATCAGAGTGCAATTCTAAAAAAAAAGAGATTTATAGAAAAAAAAATATTGTGCAGATATTGTGGAGCCTGTAATTGAACATATAGATCAAAGTTACCTTCTAAGTGAGCAAAGGAGATAATACTGAAAGATGAATTCCCTGTGTTTATAACCAAGATTTCACTGGATGGTAAAATAAAACAGGCTTTGTAGATGCATTGGCATAATTTTAGAAGTGACCATCTGTTAGGACTACATCTTCCAGAAAAGCCTTGTGTGGTTTATGGACAGCTGCAAATAGTCAAGGTCTGATTAGCAACTAGTGTATTAAAAGGAGTGAAAAAAGGATTTTATCCAAATAAAAATACTAAGTTTGCAGACCAATAAAAGCCCCCCCCCCAAAAAAAAATCCCAGGATTATATTTATTCAAAATCAGAAAATAAGATAAGGTATGAGATAAAAGATCAGACTGACTGTAATAACTTCAATTTCACATATATTGTATACTGCACCTTAGCGCTCATTCAGACATCCGTAGTGTTTTCAGGTCTGCAAATTGCAGGTCAAATTAATAAATTAAAAAATATATGTATTATAAAATGGGTATTGTCTTATGGTGTATCAGCCCATGTTGCTAAAAAAAAAAGAGCTTAAAATGTAAAGACTGCGGGAATAAAATAAAAATTGGATCCTTTCACAACAATAAACATTATATATATATATATATATATATATATATACAGTACATATATAATTATTTAGGGAGAGAGACAGGATCAAAACCAGTTATATACCTGTAAGCTCAGTATGAAATGCAGGTTTTTCACTCTTTGATCTCGTCCTATGCAATATTTGCTTCTCCGAGTTCCCAGTTGACATATGTGGAGCAGACAGGGAAAGTTATGCCTTTTAAGAAATTTTTACTACTACAAGCAGCCATAACAAGCAATTGAAGCAGGGCGAGTATCACTGTTGGAAGTCAGCAGAACTTTTGAGAGACAGCAGGAAAAGTACAGGAGTTAAACCATGGATTCAGTCCACTTGGAAGCCATGAGCTGTTATTCACTTTTTTGGTGTTGGATATACTATTTGATAAATATTGGAATCATATAAATTACCATATTTTTCGTCCTACAAGACACACTTTTTTTCCTCTAAAAGTGAGGGAAACAGGTCAGTGTGTCTTATAGGGTAAATTCCATTATGGTAGCTCTCATTAGTACAGCAGGACCCAGAGGATCCTGTGCTGGCTCTGTACTCACCACTCCCTGGTTTTCTGCTGATGCCACACACTTTCCGCTGATGCCACACACCACACACAGTGTGAGGACATAGAAATTGAGGGTAGAATTAACATTGGGGGTCCCAGTCTGAGGTCTGATTGGGGGTCTGAAGCTGAGGTCTAATTCACGGCATCTAGTTGCGTCTAACCCGGAAGCGTTCGCTTCCGGGTGGTGTACAGACACCCCGTGTGGCCAATCGGGGTGTGTCTGTACACCATATGAAAACTGTAATCCTCGCTGGTGAGGATTACAGTTTTCAAACTGCAATTCTTATTCTGGCCACTAGATGGCAGGCCAGGATAAGAATGAGCAATTCATGGTTTTTCTGAGTCTATAAAACCCAGAATTGCTCATAAAGAAAAAAAAAAAAAGCCACAATATATAAGCCCATAATTGAGCTTTCTAATAGTACAAAAAAAATTTAAAAAAAAATGTTAAAAAATATATAAAAAATAAAAAGATGTAAAAGTTCAAATCACCCCCCCTTTCCGTATAAGTAAAAAATAAATACCTAAATAACAATAAATATAGACATCATGGGTATCATCGTGACCGAAAACGCCCGTACTTTTAAAATATAAAAAAAAAATTCCAATACAGCGAATTGTGTGGCGGAAAAAAGCGTCCAAATGGCGATTTGGCCGTTTTTTGTCGCTTTTTTTTTTCTAAAAAAAAATTAAATAAAAAGTGATCAAAAAAGTCAACACACCCCAGAATGGTATCAATAAAAAACTTCAGATCGTCCCGCAAAAAATGAGCCCCCATACAGCTCTGTACACATAAATACCAAAAAGTTATAGGGGTCAAGATTTGACAAGGAAAAAAAAAAAAAAAAGGGCAACTTTCTAATTATTTATCACTATGAAAACGCAGGAAAAACTATACATATTAGGTATTGCCGGATTCGTACTGACCAGTAGAATGAAAGTAACGGATCAGTTTTAATGCACATCGAACGCTGTAAATAAGAAACCCGTAGAACTGTAGCAGAATAGCGTTTTCTTTGCAATTTCACCCGGTTTGGAATTTTTTTCCCGCTTCCCACTACACCGTATGCAATAATAAATGGTGGCGTTGGAAAGTACAACTTGTCCCGCAAAAAACAAGCCCTCATACAGCTATGTGAACAGAAAAATAAAAGAGTTATGGCTGTTTGAAGGCAGGGAGCGCAAAACGAAAATGCAGAACCGAAAAAAGCTCCGGGGGTGAAGGGGTTAACATTAGGAGTATGATTGGTTGTCTGATTTGCGGTGTGCTTAACATTGAGAGTCTGATTTTTTTCTTATTTTTCCCCTCTAAAAATAAGGGGTGTCTTATAGGGTGAAAAATACAGTAACTGCTGATGGAATATTGTGGTGAGACATATTGGGTGCTTTTAATGGTCATTGTCCTCTGAGATGTAATAATTTAAACGTGGAATGGGTAGAAGCATGACATTTTTAGTTTAGTTTTAACTTTATTTATTTAATACTTTAATATGATCTATTTCTCTATATCAATCATTAGCAATTTTCTTACCTTCAGGGAACTCCTGAAAAATATTTTCTATCCTGTAGTATCACACTGAAAATGTGCATACAGCATCTCACTGCATGAACAACGTGCACACAAACACACAGACACAAAACTAGATTACTTCAACTGTGCAGCCTGACCCACCAACCTTCTATATAACACATAATTTGTTAAGCAATGTTTGAATAAATGGACAACAGATGATTAGAGTCCCTACCCATGATATATATATATATATATATATATATATATATATATAGCACAGACCAAATGTTTGGACACACCTCATTCAAAGAGTTTTCTGTATTTTCATGACTATGAAAATTGTAGATTCACACTGAAGGCATCAAAACTATGAATTAACACATGTGGAATTGTATACTTAACAAAAAAGTGTGAAACAACTGTAAATATGTCTTATAGAGATGAGCGAGCATGCTCGTCCGAGCTTGGTGCTCGTTCGAGTATTAGGGTACTCGTAAGTGCTCGCTGCTCGGACGAGTATCTCGCCATGCTCGAGGAAATGGCAACTTCCGCATTGTGCTTTTTAGGGGCCTAAAAACACAGCCAATCACAAGCCAGGAGACTCTGCGGTACACACAGCATCACGTGGGGCCCTTACATGTCGATAGCAGGGGTTGGCTGGCCTGATCAGGTGACCCTGGAATATACTACCGACTGGCCGCGGTGCTCGGCTCAGATGCCGTCTGGATGTCGTTAGGGATAGAGCTGCTGCATTTCAGGGACAGTGTTAGGGCCTGCATTTAGTTCTCTGTTAGGCAGGGATCACCCACAAAGAACCCAACAGCCCTTCTAAGGGCTAGAAGACATTTTTTTTTTTTTGTCACTTGGCTGGCTGGCACTAGTAGTGCAGCTATCGCCATGTATAACTCCCTTTAATTTTTTTATGTTATATCTCAGTGATACAAATCCATTGCACACAGCAGTGTGGAACCATTCTGTGTGTCACAGTTCAGTACACTCCCTATTTTCTGTCCAGGTGACACTTTCTGTATGTCACTGAATACAACCAAGTCATTTGCTGCCTGTCACGTGTATGGCTTCACCCCAAAAATCTCTGTGCGACATTTGTCTGGGTTGCAGTCTAAATAGCTACCGTCAGTAGGGTGTCAGTTAGCTCTACAATAGTTTCTGCACGTCACGTTCCCAAAAAACAAAAATACAAAACAAAATATACCAAAAAAATTAGTTTTTTTGTTGTTTTAGCTGAGTGATACAAATCCATTTCACACAGCTGAGTGTAACCTTTCTGTGTGTCACAGTTCAGCACACTCACTCCAAACCGTATATTCTGTCCAGGTGACACTTTCTGTACGTCACCGAATACAACCAAGTCATTTGCTACCTGTCAGGTATATATAGCTTGATCCTAAAAATCTCTGTGCGACATTTGTCTGGGTCGCAGTCTAACTAGCCACCGTCATTAGGGTGTCAGTCAGCTGTACGATAGTTTCTGCACGTCACGTTCCCAAAAAAACAAAACTTAAAAAAAATATTAAAACAAAATATAGAAAAAAAATAGTTTTTTTGTTGTTTTAGCTGAGTGATACAAATCCATTTCACACAGCTGCGTGTAACCTTTCTGTGTGTCACAGTTCAGCACACTCACTCCAAACCGTATATATTCTGTCCAGGTGACACTTTCTGTACGTCACCGAATACAACCAAGTCATTTGCTTCCTGTCCAGTATATATAGCTTGATCCTAAAAATCTCTGTGCGACATTTGTCTGGGTCGCAGTCTAAATAGCCACCGTCATTAGGGTGTCAGTCAGCTGTACGATAGTTTCTGCACGTCACGTTCCCAAAAAAACAAAACTTAAAAAAAAAATATTAAAACAAAATATAGAAAAAAAAATTAGTTTTTTTGTTGTTTTAGCTGAGTGATACAAATCCATTTCACACAGCTGCGTGTAACCTTTCTGTGTGTCACAGTTCAGCACACTCACTCCAAACCGTATATATTCTGTCCAGGTGACACTTTCTGTACGTCACCGAATACAACCAAGTCATTTGCTACCTGTCACGTAGATATAGCTTGATCCTAAAAATCTCTGTGCGACATTTGTCTGGGTCGCAGTCTAACTAGCCACCATCATTAGGGTGTCAGTCAGCTGTACGATAGTTTCTGCACGTCACGTTCCCAAAAAAACAAAACTTAAAAAAAATATTAAAACAAAATATAGAAAAAAAATAGTTTTTTTGTTGTTTTAGCTGAGTGATACAAATCCATTTCACACAGCTGCGTGTAACCTTTCTGTGTGTCACAGTTCAGCACACTCACTCCAAACCGTATATTCTGTCCAGGTGACACTTTCTGTACGTCACCGAATACAACCAAGTCATTTGCTACCTGTCACGTACATATAGCTTGATCCTAAAAATCTCTGTGCGACATTTGTCTGGGTCGCAGTCTAACTAACCACCGTCATTAGGGTGTCAGTCAGCTGTACGATAGTTTCTGCACGTCACGTTCCCAAAAAAACAAAACTTAAAAAAAAATATTAAAAAACAAAATATAGAAAAAAAATAGTTTTTTTTGTTGTTTTAGCTGAGTGATACAAATCCATTTCAC
>ONZH01001650.1:0-16420 GCA_900303285.1 Rhinella marina
CCCATTAGTGCCCAGTAAGAAGGCGGAGGTAAAGGCTGCACTAATGAGCGCTCCACATTAGAACTGCTCATTAGTAGCAGTCCTTGTAGGCAATATTGCCGGTAGAAAAAAATACTGGCAGGGTCACTAAAATACTAGCCTTGCCGGTGAGATAACGGTCGAGTGGCAACCCTACCCCCACAGTCACCGGCCAGTCAGATTGCCTCCACCTTCATCGGGTAGTCAGAGTGCAACGACCAGGGTTGCCAACCATAATTTTACTTTTTCTGGACAATCTATCCCAAAATCACAGACAGCTAACATTTTTTATGGACAAATTGGAAAACCATAATGAAAGATAAAGATTATGGAGGTCATTTATTAATGTGAAATACGCCTAAATTATCTGTGCCTTAATTATCTATGACGTTTCCCCACCAGGTCTAAAAAAGTGAGCAGTGAAGGGGACGGGCCGGTGTAAGACTGTTAGGAAGAAGCTATGGAGAGGCCAGTGCCAGCTATGGGGCTTTATCAAGATCGGCGTCTAAAATGCCGGTCTTAATAAACGTTCCCCTTTTAAGTAATACATGTTTATGGCTCAATATACTGATTAACCTGATTACCAGCATTTACTGTGAGCTGTAAAATGATAATAATTACCACTAAAATAATTTAATCAAGTACAATCAGCCTCAAAAAATTGCAGACACATCTATTTTTTTCATGGACACAGAAAAAAAGTCACCTATTTTTACAGGCTGTCCAGAAATTTTTGGACAGTTGGCAACCCTAGCCACCACAGTCACAGGCTAGTCAGAATACCCTCACAGTCACCAGCCAGTCAGAGTGACACCACAGACACCGGCTAGTCAGAATACCCCCACAGTCACCAGCTAGTCAGAATACCCCCACAGTCACAGGCTAGTCAGAATACCCCACAGTCACAGGCTAGTCAGAATACCCCCACAGTCCACCAGCTGGTCAGAATATCCAACACAGTCACTGGCCAGTCAGAGTGACACCACAGTCAGCGGCTAGTCAGAGTGACACCACAGTCAGCGGCTAGTCAGAATACCCCCACAGTCCAGACCTCCCAAGTATGCCTCTTTTGGAGGGACAGTCCCTATTTTAGACCCAAGTTCCTCTGTCCCTCTTTCCTACTTAAAGAGCTGAACCCGGACATACCCTTATATTCACCCAGGCAGCCCGCCTGAACAGGGCATTGGAGCATCTCATGCTCCGATGCCCTCCCTTGCCCTGCGCTGGATCGCGCAGGGCAAGGGCTCTTTTATTTACATAACACACTGCCGGGCAGAGGCTTCCGCCCGGCAGTGAGTTCGGTGACGTCACCCGGCTGTAATGGGCCGGCTTTAGTGCTGCCCTAGCTGTTTTACTGGCTAGGGCAGCGCTAAAGCCTGCCCATCAGCGGCCTGGCAGAGCCCGGTACGTCACCGGAACCGGGCTAAATGCCTTTGCCCTGCGATAATTAGTGCAGGGCAAAGGAGGCCATCGGAGCATAAGATGCTCAGCTGCCCTGTTCAGGCGGGCTGCCCGAGTGAATTTAAAGGTATGTCCAGGTTCAGAGCTGAACCTGGACAACCCCTTTAAATGTCCCTCTTTTTGATCTAAGGTATAGATTTGTATTGTTAAATTTAGGATATATTGATCAAGAAAGTGATTGGTTCCTCTCTTGCATATTATTTTATTATTTGATGCAATTTAGATTTTAGAAAGGTCTATATTCAGATAATTTTTGCACTATTGTGTACTAAGAAAACTATTAAAGTGTATAAATATGCAGGAAAAAAGATCTTTTACACAAAGAACCATACGTGTCCCTCTTTGTCAAAAAAGTTGGGAGGTATGACTGGCCAATCAGAATTCCCCAAAGACAATGACCAGTCAGATTACCCCCATAGTCATCGACCAGTCAGAGTACTCCACAGTCACTGGCCAGTCAGAATAGCCCCACGGTCACTGACCAGTCACCGTGTGCAATCCGTATTTTGTGGATCTGTGGCCTATAAATGTTAGACCATCCCCACTTAGTCATGTGCTTGCTGTTTTCAAAATTTACAAGGTCTGCAGAGTTTACAATGATGTAGGCCAAAAACATATGACAATGGTGCCAGTGGATGTGGAGCGCCAGATTTGTCTGTGAGACACCAGGAATGAACTTTTCCATAACATGGGAAGAGGTCGCACGTGAAATCCTGGGCAGCCAATGGGACACCTATAAGCAGACCCACAGCAGCACACTTGACAAGAGGAATCCAGGTTGGAGTTATCATAGGCATAGGCTCCCCATCCTGTACCTTCAAGCCAGGAGGTTCCCAGGCAGCAGACACGCCGAAGAACAGGGGCTCGCCAAACCCCTTTTTCTTCTCCGGATGCTCGAGTTCTGATTGATGCTCAGGTGCTTGAGTATCTGAGCAGAAGCAGGGATGAAGGGAAGGAGGAGGGTATCCTTAAAGGGTTTGGCACCTACCTCAGCTACCACAGGACAGACAAATGACATTTGTGAATGATGTTATCTTTCATGAAAATCGTGGAATCTCCCCAGGATCCAATATATTTGGTCCATACCAAATTGAAACATAGGGCCATGTGTGGCGAATCAGCACCCCCAACCTGTTTCTAGCATACCTTTTTAACCACCCAGGATGGGCACCATGTCACAGCCACTATATTCTCAGGATCGAGAATATTATGGCCACTGTACATATACTGGCCCATCCATTTCATATGGGCCCCTGGGGGATGTGGGAGGACATTCCGCTCAAGGCCCTGGACCCTTGACCAGGGATTTATTTGACATTTAAATGGCGTATATATTTTATTTTTTTATATAATTGGCTGATTTTCAAGCCCCTTTATTTTTATTTATTTATATAAAATTATTCTGAAAGTTGCTTATTTCTCTGCACTTTAGTATTGGTATAAACATATGTTGGAGTAACACAGCAACATAGTTTATAAGGCTGAAAAAAGACATCTGTCCATCCAGTTCGGCCTGTTGATCCAGAGAAAGGCAAATAACCCCTGTGAGGTAGAAGCCCAATTTTCTTCACTTTAGGGAAAAAAATTTCCTTCCCGACTCCAATCGCAATCAGAATTACTCCCTGGGTCAACGACCCATCTCTAGTAACTATAACCTGTAATATTATTACACTCCACAAATACATCCAGGCCCCTCTTGAACTCTCTTAGTGAAACTTACCATCACCACCTCCTCAGGCAGAGAGTTCCATAGTCTCACTGCTCTTACCGTAAAGAATCCTCTTCTATGTTTATGTACAAACCTTCTTTCCTCCAGGCGCAGAGGATGTCCCCTCGTCACAGTCACAGTCCTGGGGATAAATAGATCGTGGGAGAGATCTCTGTACTGACCTCTGATATATTTATACATAGTTATTAGATCTCCCCTCAGTCGTCTTTTTTCTAAAGTGAATAGCCCTAATTTTGATAATCTTTCTGGGTACTGTAGTCCACCCATTCCAGTTATTACTTTAGTTGCCCTCCTCTGAACCCTCTACAGCTCTGCTATGTCTGCCTTGTTCACAGGAGCCCAGAACTGTACACAGTACTCCATGTGTGGTCTGACTAGTGATTTGTAAAGTGGCAGGACTATGTTCTCATCACGGGCATCTATGCCTCTTTTGATGCAACCCATTATCTTATTGGCCTTGGTCAGCAGCTGTCTGACACTGGTTTCTACAGCTTAGTTTGCTGTTCACTAAAATTCCTAGGTCCTTTTCCATGTCAGTGTTATCCCGTGCTTTACTATTTAGTATGTAAGTATGTAGTGAGTAAGATAATTTGGAGATTATGGATAATTATGGATGCTTGTTAGGGTTTATTCAGTCATATTGTTCTAGAACCTTTTCCATGGCAAATGAAACTACAGTGAAAGTATAATGTTTATGAGACTGTCACGGGGAGCCGGTGGCGCACTTCCTCCATGCTGCGCTGCTGGTCTCCAGCGCCTATCTCGGAGCGAGGATGCGGTGGGTGTCCTCGTCTTCATGGTGATCAGGGGGCGGGAGTACCCTGCAGCGTACGCTTCCCGGCGTACGCCCGCCCCTTAGTGTCGTGCAGACAGGTTAGGTGAGTGCAGGCATGGCTAAGCCGGCGCTATTCGGCGTCAGTATTAGGTGGGCCTATTTAACAGACACCCTGCTGGCCACAGGTTGCCTGTGATTGGTCCATTTACCTTCAACTGCGACTTCTGTGTTTGACCTCGGCTTTTGAACTTGACCTCGTCCTTGTTGATCCCCTTTGTACTGACATTACCTCCTGGCTTCCAACCTCGGCTCGTTTTTTACTTCGCTCTTGTGCATCACTTGGTATTGATGTGACCCCCTGGCGTTTGATCTTGGTTTGGTGATTCCCTTGTCTGTGTGTTCTATCTTTGTCTATTGTTTTCTCCTACTGTTTCACCTCCCTGTATGCCCCAGCATGTACTTAGACTAGGGACTGCCATCCAGTTGTACCCCATCACCTAGGACGGACCGTGCAAGTAGGCAGGGTCAGTGGTGGGGTTGAGCTCAGGGCTGTACTTATCTCTGGATTGTGACAGAGACACTTTGCCCTTGGCGTGTCTCCACTGCAGTAACGAAGCATTGTGGTACCATGGACTGCGTCAGTGTACAGAGTACATGCACAGGTCCCATCTGATAGTTTTTGTTTATTTTATACAGCTAGATAAGGTGTAGTTCAAAATAGTATTCACATGGTGAACCTATGTCAAGGCTCATAACGTAGGTATGTTCTGAAAATGTTGGTGCAAACACTAGACATATCATTAATGAGGACACATGAAGAATGTAAATATATGGCGTTTGACACACAACGTGCAAACTTACACATACAGTCTATGGTATTCCTTTTATTATTCAATTCTCCATAAGTAAACTTGTATTATTTATGTAGCAACAGTTTATTGTTTATGGCCATGTATGCTTAGATTTGGTAACCTTATGTCCAAAAATTATATATTGTGGATGACAAATAAAATGTGGTTGTGGGGATGGATTATATCCTAGCCAGCACATTACATATTACATGGTATACTGTACACACTGATCCATTAGTATACCAATTAAGATAGCCCTTTTTTAAATATGGTAATTTTTAGTTTTCCTTTTTTTTTTATTGGATTTCAGACAACATAATCAAAATGTCTTACTGTAAAAACTGTTACATTCTGTGACAATTGTGGAGATAACAGTCAAGTTGTCATTTTCTATATCAATACAAATTGTTCTTTGAAAGATCTAATAAATCACATAAAGGTACACATGACCGTATGCATACAACCTTATACAAACATGGAATAAAATAATAACGGAAAAAACTGGGGAAAGGGGGGGGGGGTGAGGGAGTAGACGCCCTTTAATAATCCAAAGTATAACCTGAAGAAAATCTCGGCCTACACTGGGGACAATAACCTATTAGGCACTGGTTAGGCACTGGTAGCCAATCCGTTAGTATTTACAGTAGATGTCTATAACATCTCCAATCTTCCCATATTTTGTGGAAAGTATGAGGAAAGTTTGTTACCCAATGTGCTATTTGCTCAAGGCGGTAGACCACGTTTCAGTTGCCACAGGGTCAAAGGGGGAGTGACTTATCTGACTTCCAAAAGGATGCTAATATTGTCCTTGCAACTGCAGAAAGATGTAAAACCAAGCGTTTGCCATCAACTAACAGAGGCAAATCCCCAGACAACCTGTCACGTTCTGTCACTCGTTCAGGGGTTTGGGCAGCCGTGAGCTTAACCCCACCTCTGACCTTGCCTACTTGTATGGCCCGTCCTAGGCAACGGCTTACACCTAGGTCTCTAGCCTAGGTATGTGCTGGGGTGTACAGGGAGGGGAACAATATCGGGAAGTCACCAAGCCAAGGTCAAACCAGGAAGTCACGTCAAAAGCCAAGGGAGCGAGCAGGAACAAAGTCAAATGAACAAGCCGAGGTCAAAACCGAGAGATAGCGAAGTACAAAGGGAAGAGACAGGGACATAGTCAAAAACACAAGCCGAAGTCAAGTACAATAGTCACAGATGATCACAAACCACAAGCACTGGAAATAAGACCAATCGTAGGCAACCTGTGGCCAGCAGGCTTCCTGTTTGAATAGGGCCAGCAGATGGGTCACGTGACGTGGCCAGCGTCACGTGACACAAATAAGAAGCCTCAATACACCTGAGCGCTGACTCAGGGGCATTGGCGCTCAGCTCCCCTGCTGCTTGTAGTTCAGGGGATGGAAGACGCTGGCCACACTTGTGAAGCGTGCGTCGCCGGGTCCTCCCCTGGGTTGCTAGGGATACGAGGACGCCGGCTCCCCGTTACACAACCCCAATAGAGCTATTTTGGGAGTTACCTGAAAGTCCGTCCCAGTGACATCAGAAAAGGCCACCCCAATTTTCTGCCAGAAGGGTTGTATACCCGGGCAGAGCCACCAAATATGGTAAAAGGTTCCCATTTGGCTACCGAATCTCCAACATATATGACTAGAGATAGGGAAGATTTTTTGCAACCTATCCAGAGTATAGTACCATCGGGTCAAGGCGTTCTGCAGGCGTACACATCTCAATACCTTAGGGGTAAGTGCTAACATATAGGCTCTTTCCCTGGGGGTGAAGGTTATCCCTAGGTCTTGCTCCACCTAGAGAGAAAAGTATATGAGCATGGCAAACTGAAGTCTAGCATTACTGAATATGTATTGGATATAATCTTCTTAGGGGGCCTGTGAGATAGGACCATAGTCTCAAACTTAGTCGACGAGATTTGTCCCGCAGAAGGATATTTACCCTTCAAGTAGTGAAGTATATGTATTAAATGGAAGTGGAAAAGCGAGGTCATCGTCCTTGATTGCTGTAGCGACTCCAAAACCCTCCTCAGTTTATAAATATATAAATATATAAATCCACAATTGGGGTGTTAATCTTTCTATTAGACTCTGTAAGGGTGGCAAGAAACTGTGGTGGAGCATGACCCAACACATCTCTTACTTGCAGCAAGGGAGGGAGGACAGGGGACAAAAGGAGATTGGAAAGAGTTCCAAGATGAAACTGTGGCTCTAGTGAGAGGATCCATAGATGTACCTAATACCTATTTATGTTTCGAAGGTCATAGCAGCAGCAACCTGAGGGGAATATGAGTGTTTGCTTGTTCTGCTTGGAGGTCAGGTCTACCATCATTCTCCCTCAACCATTCCAACCCTCTCATCCCCTGAATGGGGATGAGCTGCTTAGCTGAGAAAAAGCTAAGAGAAGGCCGGGATGCTCACAGAAGCGCCAGTGCCTTCTCAAACGGCTGATCGGCTGGGGTCCCGGGTGTCGGTCCCCCACCGATCAGATACTGATGACCTATCTTGGGGATAGGTCATCAGTAGTAAAATCCCAGAAAACCCCTTTAATGGTAATGATTGAAAGTTTTCATGGAAGAGGTGTCCAAATTGAGAAGTGACATTAATGCCCCAAAATTTTGATGGAGGTATGAGACCAGACAAATGGCGTAGAGCTCTTCAACCTGCGTTGAGCCCCACGGGACAGGGTGACATTAGGAACCTGAGATTTAGCCAAAATAATCTTAAAATTGGAAAAAATACTAAACTGGTCAAAGATAACCATAACAGCTGTGAATGCGCTATCTGGATTAGATATTATAAGTAAAAGGATGTTTGCGAAGGTGACTAGTTGGTAGTGAGAGTAATTCCTTCGATATTACTACCTAGTCTAAGTGCTTGTATTAATGGCTCTACTGTAAGGACAAAGAGCATGGAGGACAAGGGGCAACCCTGTCTGAACCATTACCAGTGGCAGACCACGCAGCTGCTATGAGGCCTACGGCACAGGGGGGCCCGCAGGGCATGGAAGGCTCCGCCCCCTACATATACTCTGCACAACACTTAGCCAGTTTATTTGTAATTACCTAGTTAATATGGGGCATTGAGGTGGCCTGTGGCCCACTCACTTGTGTTCCGTTCTTATGCTCAGTCTCCTCCCCCTCTCTGTAGGTCCGCTCACCCCTGCAGTCCTGGGATTGATAGTGCTTCTTAGTGGGCTAAAGGACCTTCCTGAAGTCATCCGTCCATGTGACCAGTGGGGAAAGAGCCAGAGGAGCAGAGAGCTGTGCTGCTATACAGAGAGGAGACATGCTGGAGTTTGGTGAGGCCTAGCTGTGTGTCCCTGTGTGTGTGTGTCCCTGTGTGTCTGTCTGTCCCTGTGTGTGTCTGTCCCTGTGTGTCCCTGTGTTTGTCCCTGTCCCTGTGTGTTCCTGTCCCTGTGTGTCCCTGTCCCTGTGTGTCTGTCCCTGTGTGTCCCTGTCCCTGTGTGTATCTATCCCTGTGTGTGTCGCTGTCCCTTTGTGTCCCTGTCCCTGTGTGTATGTCGCTGTCCCTTTGTGTGTCCCTGTCCCTGCATGTTTCCCTGTGTGTCCCTGTCCCTGTGTGTGTCCCTGCCCCATTATGTCCCTGCCCCCCTGTGTCCCTGCCCTTGTGTGTGTCTGTCCCTGTCACTGTGTGTCTGTCCCTGTGTGTGTGTGTGTGTGTCTGCCCCGTGTGTCTGTCCTCCTGTGTTTCTGTCCCTATGTGTCTGTCCTCCTGTGGCCTCCTGTGTGTCTATCCATGTGTATCTGTCACCCTGTGTGTGTCTGTCCCTGTGTGTGTGTCACTATCACCATGCCCACAAAAAACTCAGCTGGTTCTGGGTGCTGTTGTGCGTGCCTTTACTCCTAGCTATCATGGGAGGCTTAGGCTATTGGATCATTTAAATTTGGCAGTTCTAATCCATTTTGTGTTGTGTGGATTGGGTGCCTGTACTATGCTAAGCATCAATATGGTGACTGGTGGCATCTCTGAGACTCCAGGTTGGAAACAGAGCAGGTAAAAGTCTCCATGCTGTTCAGTAGACAGCGCCTGTAAGTAGCTAAAGTGGAGCAACCTGAATATTACTGTAAAACTCAGCCTTTTTATTGGGGCAGAGGTCTATAGTTTAATCTTTTTAGCTCCAATAATTTTAAACAGCTTTTATTTCTATGGTAAATTACAGATGATTGAGAGCAACACTCTTTATACAAGTTCTTAAAGGGGTTCTCCGGGAATTAAGAAAATGAAAACACTTAAATATTACTTTATTATAAATATATTCCCAAATAACTTTCATTAGTTATAATGGCTCGTTTTGACTAGGGAGCAATCATTTGGAGAAACAAAAAATGGCCGCTGTCCTATTAGTACACACAAAAACTGTCCTAATCACACGGGAGGACAAGTTACTTTACAACACTGAGCTAAAGAGCTGCCTCATCCTCTTCTCTGCTCTACTTGTCAGGAATTATGGTCCTGAATACAGTTTAGTATGAGCTTCAGCTGAATCTTTGTAGGAATGGAGTCCATGAGGAGACATGAAGTACAGACAGGATGGTGGAGATGTGAGCAGCAGCACTTTGATGTAGTCTCCATTACTACAGTCTGTCCTGTCCATCCTCTCTGTACTTCGCCTCCTCATGAGCTCCTTTCCTTCAGAGATTCAGCTGAAGTTCTTATCATCTGTATTCAGGATCATAATCCCTGACAAGTAGAGCAGAGAGGGGGATGAGGCAGCTCTTTACACCAGCGTTGTGAAGTAACTTGTCCTGCTGTGTGATTAGGACAGGTTTTGTGTGTACTAATAGGACAGCAGCCATTTTATTTCTTCCAGTGATTGCTCCCCAGACAAAACAAGCCATTATAACTAATGAAAGGTATTTGGGAATATATTTATAATGAAGTAATATTTAAGTATTTTAATTTTCTTAATTCCCGGAGAACCCCTTTAAAAATGTATAGCAATTAAATGAAGAACCTTTTGAAGAAAGAAGAACATACTATGTTACTATGTTACTTTACGCAACATAGACAAAAGGCAAATGTTAACGTCTCTCATCAGTCTGTACAATGTTTTAGACAAAATTTGAAAAATACAAACCTCAGCAAATTATCAATCTGTAAGGTATATGTCCAAAAACATGACTTAGATATGCTGCCCATAAGTTTTCCTTTGGATTGATCAGTCTGTTGATTCTTTAGGTGAAAAAGTAAGCTCATCTACTGCTGGGAGCTGTGGTGTGTGCCTGTAATCCTAACTACCATGGCAAGCTTTGGCTGTTGGATCATTTGAGTTTGGGAGTTCTGATCCATTCTGTGCTACGTGGATCAGGTGTCTCTGCTATGCTCAGCATCATTATGGTGACTCTGTGGGAACTCAGAGCCACCAGGTTAGCTAAGAAGGGGTGCACTGGCCCAGGTTGGAAACAGAGCAGGCAAATGTCCCCATGCTGTTCAGTAGACAGGTAGCACCTGTGAATAACTGGAGTGGAGCAAACTGAACAACACAGTGAAACTCAGCCTTTCTATTATTGCAGAGGTCTATAGTTTCCTTTTTTGTCTCCAATAATTTTAAATAGTTTTACTTTCTATGGTGAATTGCAGATGATTGAGATTAGAAATGAGTGAATCATGCAAAATTTTATTCGCCAAATTTTTCCTAAGATTCATATATATTCTACGAATAGATTCGTTGAATTTGCGTACAAAATATACGTAATTATATGGCTTTTAGCGAACATTCGCGCACTAATAACGAACGTTCAGGCAAAAAGGTACGCAACCACTTTGAACATGTACGCGTAAGCGTACAAATTTCTTAAGAAAATGACGGGCTTTGCTGGAGAGGAATGGTGGAGCAGGAGGAACGCTCTGAGTCTGACCCCTGGCTTCATATGGATACTGTATCAGCAGATGGCAGCAGATCATCTGGCTGAGACTGAGATGAGCGTGCCTTCCATTCCACTACCTCATCCACTTTCTCCTCCACTACACTTTTGCTCCTTGGTGGGTTAGCCTGGTGGAACAATGGCCAAGTATTGTGAATACTACTAGTAGATGCTCCGGCTACAGGTCCTTTGGCACTTCTGCCCTGTGCCACCTTCTCCTTTTTTTTAGACCTCGAGGTCTGGCTGGAACTGGACCCCTTTTGCTTATCCATTCCAGACATTTTTCAATTCACTCTGTGGCCCTGCAGCTGGTCTTTGTCCCTGTATCTCCCCGTCTCTCCCTATCTCTCCCTGTCTCTCTCGCCCTGCCTGATTAATTATTAGCCCTGAACTGGCCCTGCACTTGCCCTGCAGTAACCCTGATATGTGTAATATGGATTCCCAGAGCAATTACACCCCAATTTTCACAAAACAGGCCTCAGAGTCTCAGAACTTCACACTGAGTGCTTCTGCTCGTCTCAGCAGTCTCAGCAGAAGTGATGCGTCACTGGCTTACCGAGCCTGAGCCAATCAGAGCAAGCCCTGCCCACTAGGTCAGGTGACCGCTTTATTCCTGGGCTTTTGCGCACGATAAATGAACTAACAGTAAAATTTCGCTAATTAATTGAATTCGTACGCAACAGTGTATAGTGTAACTTATACGTAGCAACAGCGTATAATTTATAGGACAACTACGTAGCGAATGCGTACAAAGCCGAATCAAATAACCTAATATTCAAATTCGCTTCGTAGCTAAAAATTTCCAAGATTCGATACGAATCAACGAATCGATGAATAGATTCGCTCATCTCTAATTGAGATCAACACGGTTTAAACAAGTTTTTAAAAATGTACAGCAATAAAATGAAGAACTTAGAAAAGAAAAACAGTACACCACAAGGACAAAAGGCAAATGTTAACATCTTTCATCAGTCTGTACAATGTTTTAGACAAAATTTGAAAAATACAAACCTAAGCAAATTATCAATCTGTAAGGTATATGTCCAAAAACATGACTCAAATGTGCTGCCCATAAGTTTTCCTTTGGATTGCTCAGTCTGATGATAATTTAGGTGAAAAAGAAAGCTGATTACCTGCTGGGTGCTGTGGTGTGTGCCTGTAATGCCAGCTACTATAGGAGGCTTAGGCTGTTGGATCATTCGAGTTTGGGAGTTCTGATCCATTTTGTGCTATGTGGATCGGGTGTCTGTGCTATGCTCAGCATCAATATGGTGACTCTGTGGGAACTCAGAGCCACCAGAGTTGGAAACAGAGCAGGCAAAAATCCCCATGCTGTTCAGTAGACAGATAGCACCTGTGAATATCTGGAGTGGAGCAGCCTGAACAACACAGTGAAACTCAGCCTTTCTATTATTGCAGAGGTCTATAGTTTCCTTTTTTGTCTCCAATAATTTTAAATAGCTTTACTTTCTATGATGAATTGCAGATGATTGAGATCAACACGGTTTAAACAAGTTTTTAAAAATGTACAGCAATAAAATGAAGATAGAAGATAGAAGAACATAGAAAAGAAAAACAGTACACCACAAGGACAAAAGGCAAATGTTAACGTCTTTCATCAGTCTGTACAATGTTTTAGACAAAATTTGAAAAATACAAACCCAAGCAAACTATCAATCTTTAAGGTATATGTCCAAAAACATGACTTAGATATGCTGCCCATAAATTTTACTTTGGATTGATCAGTCTGTTGATTCTTTAGGTAAAAAAGTAATCTCATTTTCAGCTGGGTGCTGTGGTGTGTGCCTGTAATCCTAACTACCATGGGAGGCTTAGGCTGTAGAATCATTTGAGTTTGGGAGTTCTGATCCATTCTGTGCTATGTGGATCAGGTGTCTGTGCTATGCTCAGCATCAATATGGTGACTCTGTGGGAACTCAGAGCTACCAGGTTGGTTAAGGAGGGATGCACTGGCCCAGGTTGGAAACAGAGCAGGCAAAAGTCCCCATGCTGTTCAGTAGAAAGATAGCACCTGTGAATATCTGGAGTGGAGCAGCCTGAACAACACAGTGAAACTCAGCCTTTCTATTATTGCAGAGGTCTATAGTTTCCTTTTTTGTCTCCAATAATTTTAAATAGCTTTACTTTCTATGATGAATTGCAGATGATTGAGATCAACACGGTTTAAACAAGTTTTTAAAAATGTACAGCAATAAAATGAAGATAGAAGATAGAAGAACATAGAAAAGAAAAACAGTACACCACAAGGACAAAAGGCAAATGTCAACATCTTTCATCAGTCTGTAGAATGTTTTAGAAATAATTTTGAATAAAAAACAAATTTTAGTAAGCCACAAACGGAATGAGGGAATTTTTCAAAAATGTTTCCGAAAAGATTTGCTTTGATCTGAATAAATTCGTTGCGAATTGCGTTAAAAAATGAATACTTCCGGGCTGCAGAGAGCCTGGATAGTGGTGTAGAATACTGTGCCTTACAGTAAAACGCATAGGGAATAGTGTTGAGCGAGCACTTCTGTGCTCGTATGCTCGGGTGCTCTGGCCAAGCAACCGAGCATAATGTTAGTCAATGGGACTAAACCAGGCACCACCCGCTTGAAAGAGGGGAGGGTGTCTGGTTAATATAAAAAGGTCAGAATTGCGACTTCTCCTCTTTTACTTAACTGAATTTGTACGCATTTGCGCACAAATTAGTGTCCATGCGTACGCATTAGCATACAAAATCGTAAGCATTAGCATACAATGCGTAGCATTAGCATACAAATCAACATTACAGTGAATGCATTGCGCTTGAGTACACTCGGTGTTCTATTGTGGTAGTGGAAGAATACTGTGAGCCAGTGTGACACGCACATAACAGGCTTCTTAGAATCGCTGCACACTTTTATGTGTTTGGGCAGTTAAGGGGCCAAAACTCACCAAACAACTCAAGTCTGAACTCAGCCTTACAGGTCAATGTTAGCGCCAGCTATAAAGAATTGGGCAGAGGCCCAAGATCCTACTAGAGCGCCAAAAGCGCACGCCTTTTAAACCAATTCACTGATTCCACATACATTTTGACAGAACCTGTTCTATTACACGCTTATACAAGCAGAGCCCCCCCCAGACAGGTTGGAGATAGCAGTGGCAGCAGCATCTATAGATTGGCACGACGACAGTGTGACCAGGTGGCAGCAGCATGAGTAGGCCACAGAGTGGCAGAATGACAGACCCTGGAAGTGGTAGCAGCAGTAGAAGTAGTAGTACAATTTGGAGGCCACAGAGTGGCACAATTACCTAATTTTTAGGTAGCGGCAGCCAGGAGACGGCATGTGGAGTCGGCGGTGGCGACAGCAGCATCAGGCCGGAGAGTGGCATGATGACATACCCTGAAGAGCAGACCGTAATAAAAAATTCTTGTCCGTTTGGTTAAGATCAACTGTCGCATATGTTCTTATCAGTATCGGGGCTGGTTATGCCAGCGGACGGGAACGTAAGACAGAGGAGGTGCAGTGAAGGCTCCAGCTTTGCCTCGACTGTGACAAAATGTCAGTATTGACCCAAGACGCCAAGAGAGTTCCATCTTGAGATCGAGCTGGTGATCTGCAGGGAGCTGAGCTACCACTTGTGGGAGCCCCTGCCTCTCGCCTACCCCATGCTCATCGCTGAGTGTCCCAGGGGCCGGAATCGTTTACTTTTAAAAATTTGAGTGTTCAAAACAAACACAGTTTCCTGTGTACTTCAGCTTTGAATAATGGAATAGGACTACAGAATGTACTAAAAAATTTACGACTGACATGATGCTGCAGAGGAGAGTGGTACAGTAACAGCAGCTGCAAGAGGCAGCAGTCAAACAAATTTCAAGGCCACAGAGTGGCACCGTAACAGAAGCTGCAAGAGTCAGCAGTCAAACACATTTCAAGGCCACAGAGTGGCACCGTAACAGAAGCTGCAAGAATCAGCAGGCAAACAAATTTCAAGGCTACAGAGTGGCACCGTAACAGCAGCTGCTAGAGGCAGCAGTTGAATACATTTCAAGGCAACAGAGTTGGAGAGGCAGCAGGAGTGGTACTAATTTTAAAGATACAGAATGGCACAGTGACATACCCTGGGAGAGGCAGCAGCAGTCAAAAAAAAATAAATGCAACATACCGTAGAGTGGCACAATTACATACTTTGGACGTAGCGGCAGCTGGGACGCAGCATGAGTAGGCCACAGAGTGGCACAATTACATAGTTTGGACGTAGCGGCAGCGGGGAGAAAGCTTGAGTAGGCGGTAGCTGGGACGCAGCATGAGTAGGCCACAGAGTGGCACAATTACATAGTTTGAACGTAGCGGCAGCTGGGAGACAGCGTGAGTAGGCGCCGGACGCAGCAGCATCAGGCCACAGAGTGGCACAATTACATAGTTTGGAGGTAGCGGCAGCTAGGAGACGGCGTGTGTAGTCGGCGGCGGCGGCAGCAGCATCAGGCCGGAGAGTGGCACGGTGACATACCATGAAGAGCAGACCGTAAAAAAGAATTCCTGGCCTTTTTGTTAAAATCAACTGTTGTACATGTTCTCATCGGTATTGGGGCTGGTTATGCCAGGGAATGTAAGGCAGAGGAGGTGCAGTGCAGGCTAAAGCTTTGCCTTGACGTTGGCAAAATTGCAGTGTTCACACAGTGCACTGAGAAGTTCCATCTTGAGATCGAGCTGGCGGTCTGCAGGGAGCTGAGTTACCATATGTGGGAGCCCCTGCCTCTCGCCTCCCCCATGCTTATCATTGAGTGTCCCGGGGGCAGGAATCGTTTACTTTTAAAAATTCGAGTGTTCAAAACAAATAGGGTTTCCTGTATATTTGAGCTAGCAGCAGTGGAATCTTTGTCTGCAGATGACTATAATGACCATAAAGCCCTTGCTTCACCCAGCTCCCAGGTGTAATCGGCTACATCATCATCAACTACAGTTAGCTCTGTTTCCTGTATACTTGAGCTATGAATAATGGAATGGGACTACAGAACGTACAAAAAATTTATGACTGACATACTGCCAAGCAGAAGGTCCAAAGAATTTGAATCAATTTTGAGGCCACAGAGTGGCACCGTAACAGAAGCTGCAAGAGTCAGCAGTCAAACAAATTTCAAGGCCACAGAGTGACACCGTAATAGTAGCTGCAAGAGTCAGCAGTCAAACAAATTTCAAGGCCACAGAGTGGCACCGTAACAGCTAGCTGCAGGAGGCAGCAGTCGAATACATTTCAAGGCAACAGAGTTGGAGAGGCAGCAGGAGTGGTACTAATTTTAAAGATGCAGAATGGCACAGTGACATACCCTGGGAGAGGCAGCAGCAGTCAAAAAATTTTTAATGCAACATACCGTAGAGTGGCACAATTACATACTTTGGACGTAGCGGCAGCTGGGAGACAGCGTGAGTAGGCGGCAGCTGGGACGCAGCATGAGTAGGCCACAGAGAGGCACAATTACATAGTTTGGACGTAGCGGCAGCTGGGAGACAGCGTGAGTAGGCGGCGGACGCAGCAGCATCCGGCCACAGAGTGGCACAATTACATAGTTTGGACGTAGTGGCAGCGGGGAGACAGCATGTGGAGGCGACAGATGAAACGCAGCATGAGTAGGCCACAGAGAGGCACAATTACATAGTTTGGACGTAGCAGCAGCTGGGAGACAGCGTGAGTAGGCGGCA
>ONZH01001651.1:0-55994 GCA_900303285.1 Rhinella marina
TTAATGTGCCCTCATCAGACCTCAGATCAGGGTATTGTGCCCATCAAACCTCAGATCTGCATATTGTGCCCCCATCAGACCTCAGATCAGCGTATTGTGCCCCCATCAGACCTCAGATCAGCCCACCCAGCCACATAAGATAAAATAAAAAAACCTCTCTTACCTGTTCTGCGCTGCGGCTGCCCTCCGGTCCACGCTCCGCTCTCTTCCCTGGCCCGCGCACACTATGACCTGACGCTGCGTGCAGCGTCAGGTCATAGTGGCGCGCCGCCAGGAAGAGAGCAGAGCGCGGACCGGAGGGCAGCCGCAGCGCAGAAACAGGTAAGTAAGATTTTTTTTATTTTTATGGGCCCCCTTGAGTCACTGGGCCCGGAGCCGTCGCCCCCCTGCCCCCCCGGTAGCTACGCCACTGGGCTCACCTCTTGGGCCTTAATACAATTTTTAAGAGGTCTCACCTCTTGGGCCTCCATATAATTTTTTCGAGGGCTCACCTCAAGCTAACTTTGCGCACTCATTAAAATATTTTCCCCACAAGGACCTAAGAGCCCTCGATGGGAGAGCTTTGTGTGAGGGCCTGTTATAGGGAAGAGATGCAGCCCTGCGGGCTGTAGCCTGCCTTCTCCATGAGCCTCTGGCCAGCCAACGGCCTCTTCCCGCCTTTTGCGGTCCTACGCATCCCTCAACATCCCCACTGCTTTACCTGCTAGACATGACACTGGGCCAGGTTGGGTCACTGACTTCGTCATACTCAACCACCTCCTCTTACACTGCCTCACTTTGCTCCAACAGCCTCCCTTGCTGGCAACTGTGTCTCATCATCATCCCTAATCATTTTACACTTTAGTGCCCGTTCCACACCACCATCAGCTAGAGATGGAGCTTGCTCCAGTGTTTGGGCATCAGAACAAACAAAATCCTCCGATAGCTCCTGCGATTCTTGCATGGGTGGGAACACTGGGTTGATAACATTGGGCAGGGTGGGAGGAAGGAGGGTCAGAGTGAGGTCCCTGCAGTTTCTGCAGGCTATCGACGAGACTGGACTTTGTGGACTTGACTGGGTGGTGGACAGATTTAACAAATCTAGAAGGAGAAGGAGGGGTTTGCCGAGCTGTCTGTAAGGGTTGCGGAAATCCAGACAGAACCAAGGCCCAAAACTTGGGTGGGGGTAGCAGGTTTGCCCATCCCCGCCTCCACAACATTCACCAAGTGTGCCGTCAGGGAGATGTAGCATCCCCGGCCTCAAACCAAAGTGTTGGTGGTCAAATGGCCTTTTGCAGTAACCGTGTTACTCGGGCGTGGATGATGTTTTGGGACATGTGCCTGGGCAAGGCAGGGATGGCACAGAGGGAAAAATAGTGATGGCTTGATTGCTTTCCCCCTTGCCTATGCCATCTGTGGATGTCATAGGCAACGTGATTTTAAGGGGTGCAGAATTTTATCTTCTTTTTTGTCTAGTTTGGCTTGGGGTCCATGGCAATGTAGAGGAAGAAGGTTTCCTTGTATGGTCTCACTTTACAGAGAGGTTATATTGTCTTTGGAGTGTATTGTTGAGAGGCTGTGATAGTGGCGTAATAGTGCGACTTGGGCGCGTTATATGCACCCAGACATGCTTCCCCTGCTGTCCCAGTTGCATTCCAGCAGTGTTGGCATCCTTTTCTGAGGTTTCAGGGTGGACTTGGTGACCTCCAAGTGGTCGAATTGAGATTTCCAAGTGGCGAGCATTTTTTTCCCATAGACTTTAATGGGATTCGATATTCGGTCGAATAGTCGAATATCGCGGTCTATTCGAATCGAATTTCGAACTTTCGAATATTTCACTACTCGCTCATCTCTAATAGTAATCCCTTGTCATCACAACTACATTCCCCCCTTGTCCGCTGGTTTCACAATAATGTCCTCACAGGACTGCAGCCACACAAGCGCTTGTGTCTCACCAATGGTGAGATTAATGCCACCACTAGGATATACAATAGATTTAATCTCCTTCAACACCTGGTGGCAAAAAATATCAATACCACTCCCAGCGGGCAAGGGGGGGCAAAAACTAGAGCGCACACCACCTGAAAAAACATCCTCCATTGTGTCACTTTCAGCTAACTGTATCTCGGCACTGGCTAAAAACAACAGGCACTCCTTCTCCAAATCATCATACTCAGTGTCAATACTAAAACCTAAAGGCACAGGTTTCGTAGGTACTTCTCCTTCTCTCTTCATTACTTTGCTCTTATTATCAACATTACAATACATTCTATGTAAATTCAATTTACGTGAAGCCTTGAACATCCTGGAGAAGGACAAGAGTCTAGGTACTCTGGTTGGAAAGAAACCCCTAGTTACGTTTAGGAGATGTCACACTATTAAAGACAAATTGGTCAGGAGTAGGTTCGTAGAGAAAAAGAGGAAAACTTGGTTAGAGGACAAACCACTATTGGGGAACTTTAAGTGTGGGAGCTGTGCTTGTTGCAAATATAATGCTCAATTTAAATACCTGAACTTTGGTGGTGTCCAACATAAGGTGAAGGATTTTATAACATGCAAGACGAAATATGTGGTATACTTGATTTTGTGCCGATGCGGCCGTTTCTATGTAGGGAAGACTATCCGTTGCCTTTATGAACGTATTAGGGAACATATTGGATCTATTTCGTCAGGAAAAGGTTGCCCACGGTTGATAGAACATGTGAATTCTGAACATGCCGGGAATATTAACTGTTTACAATTCTCAGGGATTGAGGTTATAAAAACCCCGATTAGTGGTGGAGATAGACATCGTAACCTTTTACAAAGAGAAGCACAATGGATTATGAGAACAGGAGCTATGGGTACTTTGGGTCTTAATGACCGCAACGATTTGAGTGTTTTTATAGGAGATTGAGTAGTGATATGTACACATTTTTGTATTATATAAATGCATGTTGCGATGTATTTTATTTGTGAAATACTGTGATTGGTTTTGTCATTGAGATTTCTGTATAAGAGGAGGGATCAGCGTATCTTACGCTGTTACGTAGCGGTTTGAGAAAGCGCAGTCAGCGCGAAACGGCCATCACCGCTGACCTCTACATGTGCATTGTGTTGCTCGCCCCCTCACCCTGTACTTTGTGAGTATTGCTGAATAAATTTACTTCGCACAAGATTCAAGCTTGGTGAGTGCCGTCCATCGTACTTCGGTACGTTCTTCTCTTCGGTTGACTGAGGTATATAGACCTGTACACGGATGGAGCTGATATTTCTGAGGTATATAGACCTGTACACGGACAGAGCTGATATTACTGAGGTATATAGACCTGTACACGGATGGAGCTGATAGTACTGAGGTATATAGACCTGTACAAGGATGGAGCTGATATTACTGAGGTATATAGACCTGTACACGGATGGAGCTGATATTACTGAGGTATATAGACCTGTACACGGATGGAGCAGATATTTCTGAGGTTTATAGTCCTGTACACGGACAGAGCTGATATTACTGAGGTATATAGACCTGTACACGGATGGAGCTGATATTACTGAGGTATATAGACCTGTACACGGATGGAGCTGATATTACTGAGGTATATAGACCTGTACACGGATGGAGCAGATATTTCTGAGGTTTATAGTCCTGTACACGGACAGAGCTGATATTACTGAGGTATATAGACCTGTACACGGATGGAGCTGATATTACTGAGGTATATAGACCTGTACACGGATGGAGCTGATATTACTGAGGTATATAGACCTGTACATGGATGGAGCTGATATTACTGAGGTATATAGACCTGTACACGGATGGAGCTGATATTACTGAGGTATATAAACCTGTACACGGATGGAGCTGACATTTCTGAGGTTTATAGTCCTGTACATGGATGAGCTGATATTACTGAGGTATATAGACCTGTACACGGATGGAGCTGATAGTACTGAGGTATATAGACCTGTACAAGGATGGAGCTGATATTACTGAGGTATATAGACCTGTACACGGATGGAGCTGATATTACTGAGGTATATAGACCTGTACACGGATGGAGCAGATATTTCTGAGGTTTATAGTCCTGTACACGGACAGAGCTGATATTACTGAGGTATATAGACCTGTATACGGATGGAGCTGATATTACTGAGGTATATAGACCTGTACACGGATGGAGCTGATATTACTGAGGTATATAGACCTGTACATGGATGGAGCTGATATTACTGAGGTATATAGACCTGTACACGGATGGAGCTGATATTACTGAGGTATATAAACCTGTACACGGATGGAGCTGACATTTCTGAGGTTTATAGTCCTGTACATGGATGGAGCTGATATTACTGAGGTATATAGACCTGTACACGGATGGAGCTGATAGTACTGAGGTATATAGACCTGTACATGGATGGAGCTGATATTACTGAGGTATATAGACCTGTACACGGATGGAGCAGACATTTCTGAGGTTTATAGACCTGTACATGGATGGAGCTGATATTACTGAGGTATATAGACCTGTACACGGATGGAGCTGATATTACTGAGGTATATAGACCTGTACACGGATGGAGCTGATATTACTGAGGTATATAGACCTGTACACGGATGGAGCTGATATTACTGAGGTATATAGACCTGTACATGGATGGAGCTGATATTACTGAGGTATATAGACCTGTACACGGATGGAGCTGATATTACTGAGGTATATAAACCTGTACACGGATGGAGCTGACATTTCTGAGGTTTATAGTCCTGTACATGGATGGAGCTGATATTACTGAGGTATATAGACCTGTACACGGATGGAGCTGATAGTACTGAGGTATATAGACCTGTACAAGGATGGAGCTGATATTACTGAGGTATATAGACCTGTACACGGATGGAGCTGATATTACTGAGGTATATAGACCTGTACACGGATGGAGCAGATATTTCTGAGGTTTATAGTCCTGTACACGGACAGAGCTGATATTACTGAGGTATATAGACCTGTATACGGATGGAGCTGATATTACTGAGGTATATAGACCTGTACACGGATGGAGCTGATATTACTGAGGTATATAGACCTGTACATGGATGGAGCTGATATTACTGAGGTATATAGACCTGTACACGGATGGAGCTGATATTACTGAGGTATATAAACCTGTACACGGATGGAGCTGACATTTCTGAGGTTTATAGTCCTGTACATGGATGGAGCTGATATTACTGAGGTATATAGACCTGTACACGGATGGAGCTGATAGTACTGAGGTATATAGACCTGTACATGGATGGAGCTGATATTACTGAGGTATATAGACCTGTACACGGATGGAGCAGACATTTCTGAGGTTTATAGACCTGTACATGGATGGAGCTGATATTACTGAGGTATATAGACCTGTACACGGATGGAGCTGATATTACTGAGGTATATAGACCTGTACACGGATGGAGCTGATATTACTGAGGTATATAGACCTGTTCACGGATGGAGCTGATATTACTGAGATATATAGACCTGTACACGGATGGAGCTGATAGTACTGAGGTATATAGACCTGTACACGGATGGAGCTGATATTACTGAGGTATATAGACCTGTACATGGATGGAGCTGATAGTACTGAGGTATATAGACCTGTACATGGATGGAGCTGATAGTACTGAGGTATATAGACCTGTACAAGGATGGAGCTGATATTACTGAGGTATATAGACCTGTACATGGATGGAGCTGATATTACTAAGGTATATAGACCTGTATATGGATGGTCCTGGTACGTCATGATGGCACTGGGGTGGGGGAGTGCTGATGGCACTGGGGGAACGGAGCTGATGGCACTGGGGTGGGGGGAGTGCTGATGGCACTGGGTAGGGGAGAGCTGATGGCACTGGGGTGAGGGAGAGATGATGGCACTGGGGTGGGGAAGAGCTGATGGCACTGGGGTAGGGAAGAGCTGATGGCACTGGAGTGGGGAGAGCTGATGGCACTGGGGTAGGGAAGAGCTGATGGCACTGGAGTGGGGGAGAGCTGATGGCACTGGGGTAGGGGAGAGCTGATGGCACTGGGGTATGGAAGAGCTGATGGCACTGGAGTGGGGGAGAGCTGATGGCACTGGGGTAGGGGAGAGCTGATGGCACTGGGGTAGGGGAGAGCTGATGGCACTGGAGTGGGGGAGAGCTGATGGCACTGGAGTGGGGGAGAGCTGATGGCACGGGGAGAACTGAGCTGATGGCACTGGGGGGAACTGATGCACTTGGGCAGATCGCACAGGAGGGAACGAAGAGTGTTGGGGACTGATGGCAGGACTGATGAGTTTTTATAAAAGAAAGCAGTCTATTCATTTATTTTTTCTTATTAGAGTACTCGATTATTCGTAAAAATAATGGGTAGAATACTCAATTGCTAAAATAGTTGTTAGCTGCAGCCCTAAATCACACGGATCATCAGTGTGTGCCGCATAGAGATAGGCCGTGTGTTATACTAGACTGAGGACCCGTAGAAGTCTATGCGACACGGACCGCATCTGTATTTTGCGGTCCTTCATTTGCAGACCTAAAAACAGATACGGTCGTGTGCATGAGACCTAATAATGAGGTAAAAAATCATAAATGACAGTAATCGAGCATAACTTCATAGTGTGAATACAACAGATTGTAAAACAAGAGAGCAAATTTGACCCGATCCTGAGTAAAGTTTGAAGGAAAAGACTAGTTAACCTGTGAGTTGCCAGCGGGCGTACACAGTGTATACAGTATATACAGTGCCTTGCGAAAGTATTCGGCCCCTGGAACTTTTCAACCTTTTGCCACATTTCAGGCTTCAAACTAAAAGATATAACATTTTACATTTTTGGTGAAGAATCAAGAACAAGTGGGTCACAATTGTGAAGTGGAACGAAATTTATTGGATCATTTAAACTTTTTTTGTAATAATAAAACTGAAAAGTGGGGCGTGCAAAATTATTCAGCCCCCTTGTATTAATACTTTGTTGCGCCACCTTTTGCTGCGATTACAGCTGCGGTCTCTTGGGGGATGTCTCTATCAGTTTTGCACATCTAGAGACTGAAATTCTTGCCCATTCTTCCTTGCAAAACAGCTGGAGCTCTTTGAGGTTGGATGGAGACGTTTGTGAACAGCAGTTTTCAGCTCTTTCCACATATTCTCAATTGGATTCAGGTCTGGACTGTGACTTGGCCATTCTAAGACCTGGATACCTTTATTTTTGAACCATTCCATTGTAGATTTTGCTTTATGTTTGGGATCATTGTCTTGTTGGAAGATAAATCTCCGTCCTAGTCTCAGGTCTTTTCATCCAGAATGGTCCTGTATTTGGCTCCATCCATCTTCCCATCAATTTTAACCATCTTCCCTGTCCCTGCTGATGAAAAGCAGGCCCAAACCATGATGCTGCCACCACCATGTCTGACAGTGGGGATGGTGTGTTCAGGGGGATGAGCTGTGTTGCTTTTATGCCAAACATATCGTTTTGCATTGTTTCCAATAAGTTGAATTTTGGTTTCATCTGACCAGAGCCCCTTCTTCCACATGTTTGGTGTGTCTCCCAGGTGGCTTCTGGCAAACTGTAAACCAGACTTTTTATGGATATCTTTGAGAAATGGCTTTCTTCTTGCCACTCTTCCATAAAGGGCAGATTTGTGAAGTGTTGGACTGATTGTTGTCCTATGGACAGACTCTCCCACCTCAGCTGTAGATCTCTGCAGTTCATCCAGAGTGATCATGGGCCTCTTGGCTGCATCTCTGATCAGTCTTCTTGTTTGAGATGAAAGTTTAGAGGGACGGCCGGGTCTTGGTAGATTTGCAGTGGTCTGATACTCCTTCCATTTCAATATGACGCTTGCACAGTGTTCCTTGGGATGTTTAAAGCTTGGGAAATCTTTTGGTATCCAAATCTGGCTTTAAACTTCTCCACAACAGTATCACGGACCTGCCTGGTGTGTTCCTTGGTCTTCATGATGCAGAACCCTGAGACTATCACAGAGCAGGTGCATTTATACGGAGACTTGATTACACACAGGTGGATTCTATTTCTCTTCATCAGTCATTTAGGACAACATTGGATCATTCAGAGATCCTCAATCAACTTCTGGAGGGAGTTTTCTGAACTGAAAGTAAATGGGCCGAATAATTTTGCACGCCCCACTTTTCAGTTTTATTATTACAAAAAAAGTTTAAATGATCCAATAAATTTCGTTCCACTTCACAATTGTGACCCACTTGTTCTTGATTCTTCACCAAAAATGTAAAATGTTATATCTTTTAGTTTGAAGCCTGAAATGTGGCAAAAGGTTGAAAAGTTCCAGGGGGCCGAATACTTTCGCAAGGCACTGTATCTCTGACATATACTGCAGGCGATCAGACACCATCAGCTCCACAGCTCCCACATCCCGGCTTCCTGGACCCCTGCGAGCGTCAGACAGGGTAATGGGGTAACTGCAGTCACAGCTGAATATTTCGGCTCGGAGTGGGGTTCAAATTGACGCCATTAACCCCTGGACTTGCCAGGCTACATAAGGGAAGGAATAACAATTCTACATTACTCTAATGAGCCTAAAATGAGCAGCTGCCAGGCAGCAAAATGACATTTTTAATGCTGTCTGTTATGGTCTGTGCCGATGACAAATATGGAGCCCTGCACCTCTCCTGATGAATCGTGACCGGGAGTCATCCATGGCTACAAATATACTGCCGCGTGATGAGTATATACTGTATACTGCGGATGTGTGGCTGACATCACCGAATCTCCACTAGAGTACACAGGGGCTGAGGGTGCACTACTTTTCACAAGGGCTGAGGGTTCAATACTTTTCATAGGGGCTGAGGGTGCACTACTGTTCACAAGGGCTGAGGGTGCACTACTTTTCACAGGGGCTGAGGATGCACTACTTTTCACAGGGGCTGGGGATGAGGGTGGACTACTTTTCACAGGGGCTGAGGATGAAGGTGCACCACTTTTCACAGGGGATGAGGGTGGACTACTTTTCACAGGGGATGAGGGTGTACTATTTTTCACAGGGGCTGATGTTGCACTACTTTTCACAAGGGCTGAGGGTGCACCACTGTGCACAGGGGCTGGGGATGCGTTACTTTTCACAGGGCTTGAGGGTGTACTACTGTTCACAGGGGCTGAGGGTGCACTACTTTTCACAGGGGATGAGGGTACGTTACTTTTCGCAGGGGCTGGGGATGCGTTACTTTTCACAAGGGTAGAGGGTGAATTACTTTTCACAAGGGCTGAGGGTGCACTACTTTTCACGGGGGTAGAAGATGCACTACTTTTGACAAGGGCTGGGGGTGCAATACTTTTCACAGGGGCTGAGGATGTACTACTTTTCACAAGGGCTGAAGGTGCACTATTTTTCACAGGGGCTGAGGGTTCAATACTTTTCACGGGGGATGAGGGTGCACTACTTTTTACAGGGGCTGAGGTGCATTGATTTTCACAGGGGATGAGGGTGCATTACTTTTCACAAGGGCTGAGAATGCATTACTTTTCACAGGGGCTGAGGCTGAGGGTGCACTACTTTTCACAGGGGCTAAAGGTGCACTACTTTTCACAGGGGCTGATGTTGCACTACTTTTCATAGGTGCTGAGGGTGCACTACTTTTCACAGGGCTGAGGATGAGGGTGCACTACTTTTCACAGGGGACAAGGGTGCGTTACTTTTCGTAGGGGCTTAGGGTGCACTACTTTCACAGGGGCTGAGGGTGCACTACTTTTCACAGGGGCTGAGGATGCACTACTTTTCACAGGGGCTGAGGATGCACTACTTTTCACAGGGGCTGGGGATGAGGGTGGACTACTTTTCACAGGGGCTGAGGATGAGGGTGCATCACTTTTCACAGGGGATGAGGGTGGACTACTTTTCACAGGGGATGAGGGTGTACTATTTTTCACAGGGGCTGATGTTGCACTACTTTTCACAAGGGCTGAGGGTGCACCACTGTTCACAGGGGCTGGGGATGCGTTACTTTTCACAGGGCTTGAGGGTGTACTACTGTTCACAGGGGCTGAGGGTGCACTACTTTTCACAGGGGATGAGGGTACGTTACTTTTCGCAGGGGCTGGGGATGCGTTACTTTTCACAAGGGTAGAGGGTGAATTACTTTTCACAAGGGCTGAGGGTGCACTACTTTTCACGGGGTAGAAGATGCACTACTTTTGACAAGGGCTGGGGGTGCAATACTTTTCACAGGGGCTGAGGATGTACTACTTTTCACAAGGGCTGAAGGTGCACTATTTTTCACAGGGGCTGAGGGTTCAATACTTTTCACGGGGGATGAGGGTGCACTACTTTTTACAGGGGCTGAGGTGCATTGATTTTCACAGGGGATGAGGGTGCATTACTTTTCACAAGGGCTGAGAATGCATTACTTTTCACAGGGGCTGAGGCTGAGGGTGCACTACTTTTCACAGGGGCTAAAGGTGCACTACTTTTCACAGGGGCTGATGTTGCACTACTTTTCATAGGTGCTGAGGGTGCACTACTTTTCACAGGGGCTGAGGATGAGGGTGCACTACTTTTCACAGGGGACAAGGGTGCGTTACTTTTCGTAGGGGCTTAGGGTGCACTACTTTTCACAGGGGCTGAGGGTGCACTACTTTTCACAGGGGCTGAGGATGCACTACTTTTCACAGGGACTGAGGGTGCGCCACTGTTCACAGGGGCTGATGGTGCATTACTTTTCACAAGGGCTGATGGTGCATTACTTTTCACAAGGGCTGATGGTGCATTACTTTTCATAGGGGTTGAGGGCAATACTTTTCACAAGGGCTGAGGGTTTACTACTTTTCACATGGGCTGGGGATGTGTAACTTTTCACAGGTGTTGAGGATGCACTACTTTTCACAGGGGCTCAGGCTGAGGGTGCACTACTTTTCACAGGGGCTGAGGATGAGGGTGGACTACTTTTCACAGGGGCTGAGGCTGAGGGTGCACTACTTTTCACAGGGGATGAGGGTGTGTTACTTTTCGTAGGGGCTTAGGGTGCACTACTTTTTACAAGGCTGAGGGTGCACCACTGTTCACAGGGGCTGGGGATGCGTTACTTTTCACAGGGGTTGATGGTGTACTACTTTTCACAGGAGCTGAGGGTGCACTACTTTTCACAGGGGATGAGGGTGCGTTACTTTTCACAGATGCTGAGGCTGAGTATGCACTACTTTTCACAAGGTTAGAGGGTGAATTTCTTTTCACAAGGGCTGAGGGTTCACTACTTTTCATAGGGGTAGAGGATGCACTACTTTTCACAGGGCCTGGGGTGCAATACTTTTCACAGGGGCTGAGGGTGTACTACTTTTCACAGGGGCTGAGGATGCACTACTTTTCACAAGGGCTAAGGGTGCATTACTTTTCACAGGGGCTAAGGGTGCATTACTTTTCACAGGGGCTGAGGGTGCACTAATTGGGGACAATTTATCTTGCACTATTAATGGGGTCACTCTATCTTGCACTTTTAATGGTGATAAGTCATCTAGCACTATTAATGGGAGGTTACTCTTTATTTTGCACTACTAATGGGGGTCACTCTTTATCTTGCACTATTAATGGGGGTCACTCTTTACCTTTCACTATTAACAGGGGTCACACGTTCTTTTGCACTATTAATGAGGTCACTCTTTATTTTGCACTATTAATGGGGGGTCACTCGTTCTTTTGCAGTATTAAGAAGGTCACTCTTTATTTTGCACTAATAATAAGGTCTCTTTGTTTTTCACTATTAATGAGGTCACTTTTTATCTTGCACTATTACTGGTGATTACTATCTAATACTATTAACAGCGGTCATGCTATCTTGCACTATTAATGGGGTCACTCTTTATATTGCACTTTTAATAAGGTCACTTAGTTTCGCACTATTAATGAGGTCATTTATTTTGCACTATTAATAAGGTTACCCTTTATCTTGCAATATTAATGAGGTCACTTTTTTATCTTGCACTATTAATGGGGGTCATGCTATCTTGCACTATTAATGGGGTCACTCTTTATCTTGCACTTTTAATGGGGAGGTCACTTTTTATCTTGCACGATTAATGGGAGTCACTATTTATTTTGCACTATTAATGGTGATCAGTCATCTTGCACTATTAATGGGGGGGTTACTCTTTATTTTGCGCCACTAATGGGGGTAACTCTTTATCTTGCACTATTAATGGGGGTCACTCTTTATTTTGCACTATTAAGGAGGTCACTTTATTTTGCACTATTAATGGGGGTCACTCTTTATATTGCACTATTAATAAGGTTGCTTTGATTTGCACTATTAATGAGGTCACTCTTTATCTTGCACTATTACTGGTGATCACTATCTTGCACTATTAATGGGGTCACTCTCTATTTTGCACTCTTTATACTGCACTTTATATTGCATTAATAAGGTCACTTTGTTTTGCACTGTTAATGAGGTCATTATTTATTTTGTGCTATTAATAAGGTCACTCTTTATCTCACACTATTAATGAGGTCACTTTTTATCTTGCACTATTACTGGTGATCACTATCTTGCACTATTAATGGGAGTCACTCTATCTTGCACTATTAATGAGGGCACCCTTTATCTGGCAGTATTAATGGGGGCACCCTTTGCCTTGCCATATATACCTGTATGCTGAGTATTACTGCTATTTAAGGGGGCGGGGAAGTGTCTAATCCCGTCAATGCTTGCAGGGAAAACAAGCACTGACTCGATGATTCCTCCCACCGACACCTGATGCTCCGCCTCTTCAGGCCCTGCACTCTGGAGTGCTCCTTTAATTCTGCTCACCAGAGTGGAATACACTTTTGGCCAATGTCTAGAGAAGAAAGCAGGATAGGGGTGTTGTGAGCAGCATGCTCTGGTATCTTTATAGCCCAGTAATATGATTGGTATTTGATGCTTAGCATTCCCAGTCATTGACAGCTCATACAAACACAGCTCATCTCGCCGGCCATGCATGAAGGGATGATCTCTCAGCCAGGGTGGTCGTCCTTAGGAGCAGAAACTAAACCAAACAAAGCCCAGGAGCAGCCAGATGTGAGATCATTTCAGCTGAAGTGAGGCCAGAGGCACATGTGCAGGCAATAAAATGAATGGACGGGGCGTAAAATTACCTCTAAGGGAACGTGGGGACATGGAGATTATTTACTGAGATTTTTTTTTTTTAAAGAGCATTACCCCTTTAAATATGTAAATTATCTCTCCTCCAGAAAAAGGATAGTGTCTCTCTAGTGCCACCTATAGGTGATGACCCTGAAAACATGAGTGAACACGTCCCCACGGTCCCCACGTTGTCACCCTATGCGGACTGCTGGTCTTAGATGCTATAATCCTTTTCCAGATCCACGCTGAGCTAATAGAACGCCCCTTTGCATGAAGACCCATGGAAACGCAGATATAGACATAGCAGCGCAGCTGGTCCTAGCTGAGTAGTGTCCTGTGCAAAACCTTCTATTGGCATCTGTATTTAGAATTCTGCCCTAAGCCAACCCTCTGTTATTCCTCCTGGAAGTGTATAAGTATACCGGCAACTGTGTGTTACCATCTCCTTTGTCTAATCTGACTCAATCACTGCTGAAAATGGTGGGACCCTATTAACAAGGAGGAAGGTAAAGCCCAATTGTCATTTATTTGTGTATTTCCAGGATGAATAGCAGAGGGATGGCACAATGCTACAGGGCCAAGCAGTGAAAACATCATCACACCTGGTCCTGTCAGTTAAAGTGCATAGGGCATAGCAGTTACAGAGAGAGCAGAGCCTCTGGGTGTAATGGTGACGCCCCCGTTGCTCCTAGAGCCTCATTTGCATATATGAAAACATTATCTTTCTCAGCAATGCAGACACATATGAACATGGGACCAAGACAGATGCCTTCAGCTGCCAAGTGCCAGTGTCATAGGTACAAAACTGCTGACAGATGCCCTTTAAGGGATATCCCATGAAAAATATCCCACATTTTTCAAACAAGCCTGGATCTGAATGCTTTTTTATTTGCAGATAATAACAATGTATTATGAAAACTGAGTTACTCATTAAAGTGCACCTGTATAGCGCCACCTGCTGTTTGTTCTTTCCTTACAGTATCTCTGTGTCCACCACAGTAACATCGCTGAGTTGGACGCACGTGCTCAGTTCCATCCTTCAACTTCCACCAGCCATGTCTTCGGTTCGTAGCTGTGACATTTACAGAGCAAAAACAGCAGCAGAAAGGACACACTCCCTGAGAAAAGACATGAGGTGCTAGCAGAGGAACTGAAGAAATGAATGGGGAGATCTCTGGATCTATATGAGATAGAGGGCTGCTTCTAGCTTTGTTATCGTAATTGATGCAGGGATGGACTGGCCATGGGGAAACTTCCCGGTGGGCCAATGCCCATAGGGCTGTCTGAGCCCTCCTGACGGCCACCAGTTGGGTACATAACAATCTTATGCTCTCAGCATTAATTAAAGGGTTTCTCCGGGCTTTCAATATTGATGACTTAACCTCAGGATCAGCGAGGGTCCGACAACCTGCACTTCCTCTCATCGCGGGTGACGCTAGGGAAGCTTGTTCCCGCCCCCCATTGCCGGATGTTTTGATTCGTGCGATGGAGAGATACAGTGGTGGCCCTTGCGGGCATCATGAGCGACACGGGTACCGGGGTAAGTATATCCTGTATGAGGTGCCTGGGCATTTTGGGGGACATTATAGTGGTTGGATAAACCCTTTAAAGGGGTTCACCGGAAATTAAGAAATGATAATACGTAAATATTACTTTATTATAAATATATTCCCAAATACCTTTCATTAGTTATAATGGCTTGTTTTCTCTGGGGAGCAATCATTAGGAAAAACAAAATGGCCGCCGTCCTATTAGTACACACAGAACCTATCCTAATCACACAGCAGGACAAGTTACTTCACAACACTGAGGTAAAGAGCTGCCTCATCCTCCTCTCTGCTCTGCTTGTCAGGGATTATGATCCTGAATACAGATGATAACATCTTCAGCTGAATCTCTGTAGGAATGGAGTTCATGAGGAGATGTGACTAATGAGCAGCAGCTCTTGTATGCAGTCTCCATTACCACAGTCTGTCCTGTCCGTCCTCTCTGTACTTCATGTCTCCTCATGAACTCCATTCCTACAGAGATTCAGCTGAAGATCATATTAAACTGTATTCAGAGCAGAGATAAGGATGAGGCAGCTTCTGAAGTAACTTCTGTGTGTACTAATAGGACGGCGGCCATTTTGTTTCCCCTGATGATTACTCCCAGACAAACCGAGCCATTATAACTAATTAAAGGTATTTTGGAATTTATTTATAATAAAGTAATATTTACGTATTATCATTTTCTTAATTCCTGGAGAACCCCTTTAAGATCTATTTCACACTGCCGGCATAAGTTCTGGCAGGCTGCTCTCAGGTTCTAGGCCGGCAGGCATTCCTGTAACATCCGGATCCTGAGATCATCAGTAAGCTGTTCCCTGCCGAATAGCCTGCCAGAACTAATACCGACGGTGTGAAACAGGCCTAAGTACTCGTTATTTCGCAGCTTGTATGGACCTTTTGATGCTTTTGGGCGCACGTGCGTCTTTTTACTACGTTTGCACTATATAGGCACTTGACGGATAGTTAGTGTATTCTATCCATTTGGACATCGTATCCATTTTGGTTTTTTTTGTGCATTTAGATACATTTAGATCTTTTGTGTTGCAGATTCTAACACAACGTTCGCATTAATTTCAGCAGGTTACGCGGACAAAGCGCCCATCGCCTCCCATGGAGGGCCACTCACTCCCAGCCGTTCAGACAAGCAGAGGGGGCTGACACTGCGCCATTGTGCTGTGATTCACACCTGCAGCCATTCTACGCTACTTAACTGGACCCGCTCTCCTCCTCATAAAGAACAGGTTAATTCATTTCACCCCCAAGTTCAATGAGGAGCGGCGAATAATAGGCGCTGTCTGGGTAACCGGATGTATCAATTCACGGAGCTCCAGAATGGGACGGCTAGGATAATTTATTGTCCTATAAAGGCCATTTTTTTTCTGCTCCGTGTAGCTGTGAGCACAAATGCTATACGCCTGCATGTCTTTATCCTGCAGACAATGATCGCCATAGGATCTCGCCACCTGCAGCTTTCATACGCAGGAAGTGTCCCGGAGACGAGAAGCCGGACTATATCTGTATATATATTATTTTATTTATTTCTTTATTTTTTTGTCTTAAAGGCATAGTGACCTCTTTTGGAAACTCTGTATTATTCATTCAGTTCCAATACAAGGAGCGCCCCATACAAATGTGAGACAAAGTGTTTGCATCTGCAGCCATTCATCCTCCTTTATGTTGGGCGCAACTTTTAACACTATGGATCGGCATTGAATGCTGTGCATTGTCCTGACCGTTCGTTCGTCGGGATACCGGTGGAAGAATTAACTCTTGTAATGCAAGCTACCAACAATAGATGGGGATAATAATTTACATATACATACCAATGGGTAACTAGATCAATTAGTGTTATGTCACCGCCCTATGCGACCTATGTTCGTTTGCCATGCTGTTATTCCATATAACACAAATGATTGCATTATCAATGGCAGCTTTAGAGCTCATCCACACATCGGTATCTGCCCTGTACCCAGGGTTGCCAACCAGAATTTTTCATTTTTCTGGACAATTTATCCCAAAATTACGGACAGCCAACACTTTTTACGGACAAATTGAAAAACCATAATGAATGATAAAGATGATAAGCAATACAGGGCTACAGTTCAATATACTAACAATAATTCATTACCAGCTCTTACTGTGAGCTGTAAAATGATGATAATTACCACCAAAATAATCTACTCAAGAACCACTAGCCTCAGAAAAAATCACGGACACAGCTATTTTTTTTCATGGACACAGGAAAAAAGTCACCTATTTTTACGGACTGTCCAGAAATTTTCTGGACGGTTGGCAACCCTGCCTGTACCCGTATTGCCCCCCCGGCAAACAGCGAGTCCGTAATATCTGTCACCAGTTTTATGGGGTCCTAACTAAGGACAAATAATAAAGAAAAAAAGGGGAATTTCAGTCAGCACATCCCAGTGCGCAGGTGCACGTTGCTATGGCTAAATGCACAAGGAAAGGAAAATACATACAATGCAACGGCACACTGCCAACCAGATAAAGCACAAAATTCTGGAGCACCCCCTGATTATACGGAAGCCAAGGTTGGCACATAACAGGTAGGAAATAGTGTTAGGTTCCCGTCCTACAGAGATCACCTTGGCGATTTGGTGGACGGCCCAGATAATTTTGTACAAAATATATTTGCCAAGAATCTCTAATTTACTAAACAAGCATAGCATTAACTCCAGAATACCTCATATCACTATGGCATTTTGTGCTTTATCTGGTTAGCAGTGTGCCGTTCCATTGTATGTATTTTCCTTTCCAAAATAAACTAATCTCAGATCCCATTACCAAGATGCTGACCCAGCCGTTTTGCCAAATTCTTGTACTGAACAGCTCCACTGCATGATGATGAGTTCCCATATTCATGAGCTCATGGCTTTCCCAGCCCACCTGCTGCTGATCCATACGTGTACATTATCCTGTACTGTGACATCACTGTGTACATTATCCTGTACTGTGACATCACTGTGTACATTATCCTGCACTGTGACATCACTGTGTACATTATCCTGTACTGTGACATCACTGTATACATTATCCTGTACTGTGACATCACTGTGTACATTATCCTGTACTGTGACATCACTGTGTACATTATCCTGTACTGTGACATCACTGTATACATTATCCTGTACTGTGACATCACTGTATACATTATCCTGTACTGTGACATCACTGTGTACATTATCCTGTACTGTGACATCACTGTGTACATTATCCTGTACTGTGACATCACTGTGTACATTATCCTGTACTGTGACATCACTGTATACATTATCCTGTACTGTGACATCACTGTGTACATTATCCTGTACTGTGACATCACTGTGTATATTATCCCTGTACTGTGACATCACTGTGTACATTATCCTGTACTGTGACATTACTGTGTACATTATCCTGTACTGTGACATCACTGTGTATATTATCCTGTACTGTGACATCACTGTGTACATTATCCCTGTACTGTGACATTACTGTGTACATTATCCTGTACTGTGACACCACTGTGTACATTATCCCTGTACTGTGACGTCACTATGTACATTATCCTGTACTGTGACATCACCGTGTACATTATCCTGTACGGTGACATCACTGTATACATTATCCTGTACTGTGACACCACTGTGTACATTATCCCTGTACTGTGACATTACTGTGTACATTATCCTGTACTGTGACATCACTGTGTACATTATCCCTGCACTGTGACATGACTGTATACAATATCCTGTACTCTTTGTGTACATTATCCTGTACTGTGACACCACTGTGTACATTATCCTGTACTGTGACATCACTCTGTACATTATCCTGTACTGTGAAATCACTGTGTACATTATACTGTACTGTGACATCACTGTGTACATTATCCTGTACTGTGACATCACTGTGTACATTATCCTATACTGTGACATCACTGTGTACATTATCCTGTACTGTGACATCACCGTGTACATTATCCCTGTACTGTGACATCACCGTGTACATTATCCTGTACTGTGACATCACTGTGTACATTATCCTGTACTGTGACATCACTGTGTACATTATCCTGTACTGTGACATCACTGTGTATATTATCCCTGTACTGTGACATCACTGTGTACATTATCCTGTACTGTGACATCACCGTGTACATTATCCTGTACTGTGACATCACTGTGTACATTATCCTGTACTGTGACATCACTGTGTACATTATCCTGTACTGTGACTTCACTGTGTATATTATCCCTTTGTATAACAAAGAACACAATAATCAAAAGCTTTTCCATAGCAAAATGGTCCCTGAACTAGTTTTGTTATGGATCCCCATGGTTACTTATAGTCTCTTGTTGCGCCTCCTATATAGAGGTGTAGGACCCCCTCTTGTACCTTACATTTATATCATGCTCCATCAAGGATGTATGGGGTTATAAGGAAGCATGGATTCCAGGGGAGAATATATGAATGCCGTTATAGTTAGTCACCCAGCTTTTCCAGACTCCTGACTGACAGAAAAGAACTTACTGGTCATTCCTTGCACTCTGGTCACGTTTTCTCACATTCCTGCACAGATGGAAGGATGTTCTTTCTGTGTCTCCTTTGCTGAATCACAGACCCCGTGGCCTCCCAGCTGTGAATTAATGAACACGTACAAGGAAGACAATTCATTATCTTCTCCGGGGCCCTGAGATCAGTGAATAAAGTGTTACACAACCCTCTCTCAATGCATGGCGGGAGACAAAGTATATACTACCATTGTGATGCAATTACACTAATGAGTGAAATAAAAAAAGAGCCAAAGCCATTCCAGTGGACCTGACCAGCATGTAATACTTTATTTCCCCTGTAGTGGCCACTGTAGAAGAACTGTATACCTGATGTATGGTCAATTAGATCTGCAGCGATCAGCTAATCTCTACTCTCTCTGATCAAGATCTGTGAAAAATTTTTGTAAACTCTTCTGTTTTCTTGTTTTTTATTATAAAGGGTCAGAAAAAAAGCGACATACAGTGCTTAGCATTCCACAAAACTCTTGGTATGTCATAGAGACATATCAAAAGTTGTGATCGGTATGGTTCTGATCGCTAAAACCCCCGCCGATCTCTAGAATGAGGGGTGAGAGAAGCACGCACATATCATGCTCTCACCCCTCGCTGTAGGAGAGGGGCTCCATAGAAGTCTATTGGCCTGCATCGATTCTGTCCTCGGCAGGAGAGACAGCGCAATATGGAGACACTTCTATTCCCTCGTTCTAGGGATCGTGGGGTCTCAGCACTTAGATCCCCACTTATCACAACTCTAGACAAAAGTTTTGTGAAAAATAAGTGACCTTTTAAGTGACGTCAATACATTGCCTAATTAAGATCGTCATACAGTGCCCAAACAACCAAAATCTCTGCCTAATGCCAAAAGGAGTTTTATGAGAACATAAAAACATGGCTGCCTTCTTTCAGAAACATGGCTGCCACTCTTATCCATAGGTGGTGTTGGGACGAAAAAAAACAGATTGATAAGCATTCTGTATGGGGTGGCCCAGCGCCTATATGCACATAACCCATACTGTGGTCTTTACCACAACTGGCACCCACCAGCAGACCACTGCTCTGATTGCTACAAAAGCCGTCTTTTTGTGTGCAATGCTTCATCTCCCCTGCGGAAGCGCTGTAGGGAAATTAACACTTCCTGCCTAGTTCCCTTAAAACAGGACAAGCTTCTTTTCTGCAAAAACACATATACATATATATATAAAATGGGCCAGCCCCTTTAACCACTTCAAGTCTGCCCACTGACTATAAACGTCCTTCAACTTTGCCCCCTGTGTGCAGCACCTGTACATAGAAGCTCCATGACTCAGCTGCCTCCTGACAGTCAAGAACATGGAGCTTTAACCTGAGACCTTTTTTTCCTGGTCTCCAGGCTTTTGATCACTCTGACAAGCTGTCAAAGCAATCACAAATGCTTGTACTATCTCCCTCTCATTACTGCCGGTCACAGAGCAGTTTACAACTACATATTGGGTGTTTTTGCAAACTTTAGAATCAGGAAAATAAATATGCAGGTTTGATTTGCGGTTTACCCTTGCTATCTTATGGGAAAAATGAATTGGGGGCTGTAGTTTCTAAAATATGTTCATTTATGGGAGGTTTCTATTATTTAAGCCCCTCAAAGTCACTTTAGAACTGCAAAGGTCCTGTAAAATTAACTATTGGAAATTTTCATGAAAATCTTAAAAATTACATCTAAAATTTGAAGCCTTCTAACGTCCTAAAAAAAGTAAAATTACATTTCCAAAATTATGCCAACATGAAGTGGACATATGGTGAATGTTCATTAATAACAATTTTTATTAGATATCCCTATGCAACTTAAAAGCAGAGAAATTCATATTTAAAAAATTGTGATTTTTTTTCAAAATTTTCACTAAATTTAGATTTTTTATAAATAAAGGTAAAACATATTGACTCAAATTTACCATTAACATGAAGTACAATGTGTCATGAGAAAACAATCTCTGAATGGCTTGGATAAGTAAAAGAGTTCCAAAGTTATTACCACATGAAGTGACACATGTCAGATTTGCAAAATTAGGCCTAGTCTTGAAGTGGTTAATAGAAGCCTGCATGTAATATTGTGACCATCACACCATTGCTTACTACCAATATCGCCAGAATCCTCTGCAGCGCTGTACACAGGTCGGTATCATGCATTCTTCCCTCTGTGGAGTGAATTGATTTATGCCATTGGCTTTGTCTTCTTCCCCCCTCCTTTGTATCTTTAGATATCACCCTGTTTATTGGGAGCTCGCTCTTTGTTCACTACCCATGGGCTGTCCATTAACAAGGACGGCAGAACATAAAACTGTCCCCTGGGGGCCGTGTCGTTCCCACGGTCCTGATGCTGCCCTTTGTAAACAGACTTGGCATCTAGCACCGGAGATCCACAACCATTACAGAGGAAGAAAAAAAACATCTCTGAGATGTAGGGGGATTCACACCTCGCTGAAAAACATCCAGTATGTGCAAACACTGGGCACATGTGCCATATATTGTACTGTCCGGGCACATGTGCCATATATTGTACTGTCCGGGCACATGTACCATATATTGTACTGTCCGGACACATGTACCATATATTGTACTGTCCGGGCACATGTACCATATATTGTACTGTCTGAGCACATGTGCCATATATTGTACTGTCCAGGCACATGTGCCATATATTGTACCGTCTGGGCACATGTACCATATATTTTACTGTCCGGGCACATGTGCCATATATTGTACTGTCTGGGCACATGTGCCATATATTGTACTGTCTGGGCACATGTGCTGTATATTGTACTGTCTGGGCACATGTGCCATATATTGTACTGTCTGGGCACATGTACCATATATTGTACTGTCCGGGCACATGTGCCATATATTGTTCTGTCTGGGCACATGTGCCATATATTGTACTGTCCGGGCACAAGTGCTGTATATTGTACTGTCTGGGCACATGTGCCATATATTGTACTGTCTGGGCACATGTGCCATATATTTTACTGTCCGGGCACATGTGCCATATATTGTACTGTCTGGGCACATGTGCCATATATTGTACTGTCCGGGCACATGTGCCATATATTGTACTGTCTGGGCACATGTGCCATATATTGTACTGTCCGGGCACATGTGCTGTATATTGTACTGTCTGGGCACATGTGCCATATATTGTACTGTCTGGGCACATGTACCATATATTGTACTGTCCGGGCATATGTGCCATATATTGTACTGTCTGGGCACATGTGCCATATATTGTACTGTCCGGGCACATGTGCTGTATATTGTACTGTCTGGGCACATGTGCCATATATTGTACTGTCTGGGCACATGTGCCATATATTTTACTGTCCGGGCACATGTGCTGTATATTGTACTGTCTGGGCACATGTGCCATATATTGTACTGTCTGGGCACATGTACCATATATTGTACTGTCCGGGCACATGTACCATATATTGTACTGTCCGGGCATATGTGCCATATATTGTACTGTCCGGGCATATGTGCCATATATTGTACTGTCTGGGCACATGTGGCATATATTGTACTGTCCGGGCACATGTGCTGTATATTGTACTGTTACTTTTATAGCCCAGGCAATGAACACTTAAAGATACAGTATTCTATCGTGATTATAGACAAGGCTGCAAGCCGACTTCTTTTAGAAGAGTTGCAACTGATTTTTCCTCCTATATATGCATTGTTTTACTTCTCTTTTGCCCATTTCCTTATGCTTTGCTGTTAGTGAAAGGAACCATAGTAAAGCTACCATTAGTGCCTCCTAGTAATAGTAATGCCCCCATTAGTGTGCCCCAGATTTAATATACCACATCCATTTGCTGACGCCACTGTGAACACTCGCTGCTGACTGAAAGCTCAGAACAGGACTTGCGCTCCAGCGTGATGGTGTCTCACAGATCCAGTCAGCAGCGAGCGTTCACAGCGAGCCATGAAATGGATGAGGTGAGTTCTTTTTTTTTTGTGTTTCTACAATGGAAGCGCTCATTAGTAACAGTCCTTATAGGAAAATACCAGCACCAGCATGGTGAGTTACCGGCCAGGTGGCAACTCTTTGAGCAATAGATAACATTTTGTTTTTGACCCAAAATTCTGTGGTGATAAATTTTGATATTTCAGCATGACAGTCAAATGTTATAATTTGTGACCTAGTGAAGAGAAATATATTAAATATCAATAAAAATCAAACTAGAAATTGGGGGAAATTTAGCATAACTGGGAAGAGTGGAGCAGTTGCCCATAGCAACCAGTCAAATCCAAGCTCTCATTTTTCAGAGGGGCTTTGGAAAATAAAAGCAGCAACCTGATTGGTTGCTATGGGCATCTGCTCATGGTTTAGCATGGCCAGTGATAGACAGGGGAGTGTGGCCAATCAGGCGGCTTCCTTTAGTTGAGTGGCAGGTTGGTGGGTGGGACCTTTAAAGTTAGTCCTTTTGTGAGGAGATGTGAGGTAAAAATGAGTCATCAAAACGGGTGTAAAGTAAAACTGGCTTAGTTCAAGTTGTCCATAGCAACAAGTCAGATTCCGCCTTTCATTTAGGCCCCATTCACATAACCGTATTTTTGGTCCGCATCCAATCCACTTTTTTTACAGATCAGATGCGGACTCAATAATTTCAATGGGTCCGCAAAAACTGCACCTTGTGTTGTCCGCATCCATATGTCCGTTCCATAGCCCGCAAAATAAGATGTCCTATTCTCGGCCATTTTGTGGACATGTATAAGCATTGTTACAATGGATCCGCAAAAAAAAAAAATCTATGCAACAATACTATCACATGGACATCATTCACGTTTTGCGGATCTGCATTTTGTGGACTGCAAAATACATACGGTCATGTAAATGCACCCTAATCAGAACTCCTTTAAAAAATGAAAGGTCGAATCTGATTGGTTGCTATGGACAACTAAGCCAGTTTTCCATTACACCAGTTTTTGATAGATCTCCCCCATGTTGGTATGCAGTGTCTATTGCGAGCAGCACATGTCGGTGATAGCAAATTTAATTCTTTATGAACAGTTTATTCACATGAACCACATCAAAACCGCATAAAAAAAAAACGCCAAGGGTTTTGCCCCAGTTTTCGAAGCTGTGGAAATGCATAGAAAACCGTAAAGCCATATGTGGGTTTTTGTAATAAGGAATAGATGCAGTTTCAGGACTCATGCACATGGTCGTGTCCATACAGATCCGCAAAATACATACTTACCGAGGTTTAGGTTGGTAAAATCGGGGCACTCAAAACCCCGCCCCTGTGAACGCCCTGACTCCGGAGAGGCGCAGCCTGCTGGTTAATGTCAGTATAGCAATGACATTACATGCAATGCACTACAGGGATAGTGCATTGTATTTTAGAAGCAATGAAAAGATTGCCTGTTATTGTTCCCTTGTGGGACTATTAAGTGGTTAATAAAGTTAAAAAAAATATTAAATAAAACAATCAATAAAAAAAAAACGCTTTTCAATGAAAAAAATTGCAAAAATAAAATCTCCCACACTACACAAATGTCACGTAAATTATCCCCAACGGTGAACGTCCTAAAAAATGCAAGAAAAAAATAAAATTCCAGAATTGATCATTTATTCTTAGTCACCACTGAAAAAACTTAATAACAAGTGATCACAATTTACCTCAAAATGGTACCAATGAAAACTGTAAATTGTCCCACAAAACCAAGCCCTCACACAACTCTGTAGAAAGAAAAATAAAAATGTTATGGGTCTTTTTTTTTTAAGGGGTTTTATTGCACAAAAGTAGTAAAATATAAATTGTAAATGGCGCCATAATAAACTACAGCTTGTCCCGCAAAACACAAGCGCTCATACTGCTACATAGAGGGAAAAATAAAAAAAAGTTATAGCTCTTGGAAGAAAAACGCTTGGTCAGTAAGGCCTAAAACAGGCTGGTCACTTAGAGGTTAATGTCCATCTAACTATGTTGGGGGTAGGGGTATACTATTTATTCTTCTTTTTTTTTTCTTGTGGGGCACAAGCTTGAGGAATAATCCTTGGCCTTTGGGGCACTTAATCTACCCCTGCCCGAGAATCTAAATTAATTCAGGCCCTAGAACAGATTCCTACATTTATCTCTTAATATTATAAAAATTAGTTTCCGTCTGTCTGTCTGTTCTCTATGCGCGACCAAACTACTAGACCAATTTTCACCAAATTCGGCACACAGGTACATCAGGTGTCCGGGAAGGTTTTAGACCAGGTCTCAGCTCTCTAGGACGTACCGTTCCCGAGATATTCCCAAAATATGATCTCCATTAGCCAATATTAGTCCAGGAGCATTTCACTTCAAATTCCAACTGCCAGTTTCTCCAGATGCACACAGGTTTCCATAACAACCTAGCCAGGTAATTAGCAGCCAGCTGAGGAGCTCAGCCATTTCTATTCGCTGCTTTAAAGGGGCAGAGCGCTGTGGATGACACTGTTAAAGGGGTATTTCGGTTACTATAAATATAACTTATGTTTTAGACTAAGACCATTCAGTAGTAATAAAAGATGTTTTCTTCCACTGTTACCCATGGCGTGTCCTCATAAATTACCATGGCATCGACCTGTAATTCAGGTAACCCTCAAAAGAAGGACTTAAAACCCACGCCCCAGGTCTCGCTAAGCCACGCCCCGACTCAGTCAGGCCACGTCCCCTCCCACTCCGCAGCCAACGGGGATTGAAAAAATGAAGCTAAACTTCAACTTCTGTCAGCTGCAGGGGTGGGTGGGAGGTTGACTTTTTTTCTGCAACAACAACCAGAAAGACTAAATGAAATAGATGAAATATACCTGTGCGAAGCAATGTTTTCTTCCACTGCTACCCATTGCGTGTCCTCATAAATTACCATGGTATCGACCTTTAATTCAGGCCACCCTCAAAAGAAGGACTTAAAAGCAACCCCCTCCAAAGTCCCGCTAAACCACGCCCCTGACCCGATCAGGTCATGCCCCCTCCCAATCCGCAGCCAATGGGGATTGAAAAAATGAAGGTAAAAATCAACTTCTGTCAGCTGCATTGACTTTCTCTTTGCAACGACACACAGAAACATTAAATGAAATAGACGAAATATACCCAGGCGAAGCCGGGTCCTTCTGCTAGTACATTATATTTATTACATCTTCAGTAGTAGCGGGGGGTCCTGTTCAGGTTGGTGCTACTTATGAGAATGCGCCACTAACGATCTTTCCTTTCTTTTATAGGTGTCATCCGTTGGATCGGTTACCCACTCTCCAATCAACATCTGCATTGGTGTCTCCTGCGTTTCCAGAAGCTTCCTAGGACCATACCACAGCCATTTGTGATCAGGTAAGTTATGTATACCAATTACACCACATAAACATACACTGGTTGCCATGACACCATGGCTCCCCATTTACACTTGTAAAATGGTTAGTTCCAGACTCCTATATTAAAGAGGTATTCTCATGTGAGACCATGGAGGCATATTGCTTGTCTGATTGGTGCGGGTCCCACCTTTGGAAAGTGGGGGAGGGTGTATTGCGTATGCGCAGCCTGCCCTCCATTCCTTTCTATGGGGGGAGTGCTTGGTGGTGGCCGGACCGGAGTCCTCCAGCCACCAATTTGGCCTGCTCAGTTCTTGATATAGTTGCGGGTCCCAGCATTTCCTAGCGATATGACCCCATTATCTCAGATGAGACAACCCCCTTAAAGGAGATTTCTGGTACGTAGATAATGATGACCTATCCTCACAATAAGCTATCAATTTCAGATTGCTGGGGGTCCGATTAGCTGTTTCGGTCGGTCACTGGTGCTGGAGACTATACAGGTGGTAAAGCCCAATGTTCCATCCAGTCTACTGGCCTTGCAGGGGTACTGCAGTGCTGGCGGCTGCCTGTCACTGCTGCTCAGTGGAGGGGGGGGGTTATTGGACCATTACTGGTCTGATATTGATGGCTAATCCTGTAAAGAGGGTGGCCCTGACAAGTTAGCTCCATCCCCTATTTGTGGTCAATGCTGGTATCCCAATAACACCAGGCCTTCCTTTTTTCGCAAACCAATGGCTAAAAACCTATCGTCAGGGGGTATAACTATAGAGGGTGTGGAAGTAGCAAACTCAGGGCCTTTCTGCCAGTAATGGTGCATGATGGGTGGGGGCTCTGGTACAGATTGTGCATTGGTGCCCAGAAGCTTCAACTTATGTCCTGCCCTAGTAACCAATTAGAAGGTCACCACATGTGCCCATCTATAATGCTGTTATGCATCGCCCCCTGTGCCACAAGCGTTTGAAACCCACACACACTTTCAGCTCCTCTCTCCGCCCCCCCCCCCCCCCCCGAGACAAAGCCTGGACAATAGCCTGTCAGGTCCAACTTGCAGAGCTTGTACCCAATGGTCAAGCTTCATTGAGCATCCTGAATTCCTTATGTCCGCACCGCTACGCTTTATGGGAAGCAAACAAAAGGAGAAAGGGATGAGCAGTAAATAAAAACTGCTCCTTTTGTTCACACAGAAGAATACAGCCCCCCCCCCCTTGCATTAACCAGGCCAAAAAAATTGGCAATTTGCAGTCCTGCTGCCTGGACGTCTCAGCACCTAGGACTCTACAACCACCTAAGGATAAAAAATAATACCACATAATAGTAAAAACAATCAGGTTAGATGTACTGTCACCCTGAACCTTTAGCAACCTTTCTTCATTGTATAATGGAAAGTTATATCCTTTGCGTATAGATTGTTCTCGACTTGTAAGAGCTCTGCTGTCTTGGACTGAATGGAAGCCATTATTAGTTACCAAACAAAAAAAATTGTGTTTTTTGATGCTGTTAAATAAGTATATATATACAGTACAGACCAAAAGTTTGGACACACCTTCTCATTTATACAGTTTTCTGTATTTTCATGACTATGAAAATTGTAGATTCACACTGAAGGCATCAAAACTATGAATTAACACATGTGGAATTATATACTTAACAAAAAATTGTGAAACAACTGAAAATATGTCTTATATTCTAGGTTCTTCAAAGTAGCCACCTTTTGCTTTGATTACTGCTTTGCACGCTCTTGGCATTCTCTTGATGAGCTTCAAGAGGTCGTCACCTGAAATGGCATTCCAACAGTCTTGAAGGAGTTCCCAGAGATGCTTAGCACTTGTTGGCCCTTTTGCCTTCACTCTGCGGTCCAGCTCACCCCAAACCATCTCGATTGGGTTCAGGTCTGGTGACTGTGGAGGCCAGGTCATCTGGCGTAGCACCCCATCACTCTCCTTCTTGGTCAAATAGCCCTTACACAGCCTGGAGGTGTGTTTGGGGTCATTGTCCTGTTGATAAATAGACTACCTCTTGAAGCTCATCAAGAGAATGCCAAGAGTGTGCAAAGCAGTAATCAAAGCAAAAGGTGGCTACTTTGAAGAACCTAGAATATAAGACATATTTTCAGTTGTTTCACACTTTTTTGTTAAGTATATAATTCCACATGTGTTAATTCATAGTTTTGATGCCTTCAGTGTGAATCTACAATTTTCATAGTCATGAAAATACAGAAAAATCTTTGAACGGGAAGGTAAACCTTTGGTCTGTACTGTATATATACTGTATTTATGTTTGCATTTGTGTTTTTTTAATACATCATTGATGCGGCTTTAACTGCACCTCAACTGCTACATGTGAGTTAAGCACTCTATGAGGCTGAATGAATGTGGCCAAGCTCCTCCCACATACGATGGACACCACCCGGCACCCATATGTTATGGACCTCTGTGGACCATCGGGTTCCACCAGGGCTTCCATTGTTTTGATGTATAAAGTAGAAGCACATGCCGTGCAATTCCCCCCTTCAAATATGGTCCACAGACTCTGTGACAGAGGCTTCAAACAGCTCCGAGCCTGTAAGGGCATGCTGGGAGTTGTAGTTTTGCAACTGGAAAAAGGAGGAGCGGTTCACAAAAATATTAGATCCCATGATAGATAGCATGGCTCATAATGGTGGTTGTCAGACCCAGAAACTGGAGACTGCTCGGGGAAACCTGAACCCTATTTCCGGTGACATAAGGCTCATGCACACGACCATATGTATTTTGCGGTCCGCAAAAACAGATTTGCAAAAAATACAGATGAAGTCCGCGTGCATTCTGTACTTTGCGGAACGGAACAGCTGGCCCCTAATAGAACAGTCCTATCTTTGTCTGTAATGCGGACAATAATAGGACATGTTCTATATTTTTGCGGAACGGACATACGGAAACGGAATTCACACAGAGTAACTTCCGTTTTTTTGGTTTTTTTTTGCAGATTGAAATAAATGGTTCCATATACGGTTCGCAAAAAAAAAAAAACAACATTTCCATGGAGTCGGGCTGCCATGGACAAGTGCGGCGTAGCTTCCTCTATTTCCAATCCTGGACAGTCCCTTTAATACGCTGTGCTGTGATTGAAAATCTGAATTGTCGGGTCCCGAAAAGAACACGTGGACTTCTAGGACGGAATTGGCTTCCTGCAAATGTGGTGTAATGATCTGCAGGGTAATGTTTCTTTTGCATGTTAATTATTTACATTGTATAAATCCTGGAATATGTCTCCAACGTTTACCGAATGCAGATGAAATTTATTAGGGGTTGGAACCGGGCAGAAACCTAATTACAGCGCAGAGAAGATGGTCAAAAACGTAAGACCAAGTATGTGACACTATGTCATTGTAGACACCAATTGGGCAGATTTACTAAACTTATGGATGGAGCAAATTAAAGGGGGTCAAGTGCACCTGGCCAGAAAAGTGGAGCAATTTTACTTGCTTTCTAAGGGTTCACATCACGTTTTTCCCTTCCGTTTAACGTATACAAAAAAACATATGCATTAAACAGATGCCTCAGACTGATGCCATACAGTGGCATCCATTCAACATAGAGTTCTATTAAAAAAACAAAAAAACAAAAAAAGGATACTTTTTTACTTTTTTTACCATTGTAAAAAAAAAAAAAAGGGGGATTTCAGTCAGCACATCCCAGTGCGCAGGTGCACGTTGCTATGGCTAAATGCACAAGGAAAGGAAAATACATACAATGCAACGGCACACTGCTAACCAGATAAAGCACAAAATGCCATAGTGATATGAGCTATTCTGAAGCTAATGCTATGCTTGTTTACTAAATTAGAGATTCTTGGCAAATATATTTTGTACAAAATTATCTGGGCCCTTTCACCAAATCGCCAAGGTGATCTCTGTAGGACGGGAACCTAACACTATTTCCTACCTGTTATGTGCCAACCTTGGCTTCTGTATAATCAGGAGGTGTTGGTTCCACATGCATGCTGGATCCACTCTGCCTTTTGCCAAGGTTGGCACATAACAGGTAGGAAATATAGGCGTTACAGACGTATTGCAGAGTACTGGGGATTGTACAAATAATTGCTATGTTCAAGACCCCTACTGAGACTTTAGTTTAGTAAAAAAAAATGTTTAAATAGTTAACCCTCTCCCCCCATAAAAATATTAAAAGTTCAGACCTCCTATTTATCACATAATTTGATTTAAATTTCTGAATTTTAAAATCTATTCACTCATCTCTACTTTTGGGTTGAATTTCCCTTTGAAAGAAAGAAGATTGATTCAAGATCATTAAATCCACTGGGGGTGGACGTCACTGCTGAGGCCAGTCATTGGCTGCAGCAGATCACTTGTTTTCTGTCCATGTGGAAATTGACAGATGGGGACCAGAAGACCGGTGAGGAGAGCCCCGGAGCTGGAATAGAATGGTATGGACCAGGTTATGGCTGGGGTACAAATAAAAAAAAAAATAGGACAACCCCTTTATAAAGGGGGATTCCGTCTAAATGTATCTAATGTTTTATGCCAACTACTCGATCCAAATTTCAGGATAAATTTGATTCGTCTCGAAGCCGAATTCCTTTGTGCTTTGTGGTAGTGACTCGATTTAAACTGAAATAGTACAAAAAGCAAAAAAAATCATTCTTACTATTTGCTTGAGATGGGCCGGCCCCCACCATCTTGCTTGAAGATCTCACACGATATCCCATGTGCGGTGATGTATGACATCACCATGCCAGACGGCGTGAAGACGTCATTGCGGACCTTGCAAGATTTTGCCCCAGATCTTCAAGCAAGATGGCGGCGGCCGGCCCGTCGCGAGCAAATGGATCAGGTAAGTATGATTTGTTTTTCTAAATTTTACTCCATGTTATGTATATCAGATGCCGCGATCATATATGAACGAGGCATCTAAGGGGTACAATGATGGGGAAGGCGGCGCAATCTCCACTCCTTGTCATTGCACCCAATACTTACAAAGGAAAGCGCTTTGTGACAAAGTAATTCATCATGAAGTAATTTTTTTTGTAAAATTTGGCAAAGCAGCTGAATCGAATTTTCCTATACTACGCTTTTCTCTGATGCCAACATATTAAACATCACCTCTGCATGTGATACTGGATTCCCAACATTTCCTAAAACCCTGGACCGCCTTGTACGTCCTCATCCCAGAATCACTGTTTAGGTTTTGTGATTTTATTTTCTTCTTTTTTTTTGGCTGCTTATTAGGGATGAGCGAACCTGAACGGGTTTGTACCGAACTTTGCGAGTTCTGGTATCTGGACTCGAACTCGGATTTTTTTCACTGAAGTTCAGGTTCGGTGTTCGGGTGATTTCATTATTTTCCGTTATAACGGAAAATAATAGCATTCTTAAGACAGAATGCTAAATAAAATGGCCATTGAGGGGTTAAAAATAATTAAAAAAAACCCTCACCTCATCCACTTGATTGTGCAGCCGGTGTCCTCTTCTTTCTTCTTTCTGTAGGACCTGCAAAAGGACAGGTGAGCGTGGTGATGTCATCGCAGGTCCTTTTGCAGGTCATGCAGAAAGAGAGGATACCGGCTGCGCGATAAAGTGGATGAGGTGAGTTTTTTTTTTTTTTAACCCCTCAATGGCCATTTTATTTAGCATTCTGTCTTAAGAATACTATTATTTTCCGTTATAACCATGTTATAACGGATAATAATAAAGTGAAGTTCGGGTCCCCATTGACTTTAATAGGGTCTAGATTCGGGGTGAAGTTTTGGTCAACTTCGGGTCCCGAACCGAAACTTTGACCTGAAGTTCAGCCGAACCCGACGAACCCGAACTTCCACGGGTCCGCTCATCCTTACTACTTATGGAAAATGCTCCTCTTTTTTTTTGTCTGCAATTTATACATGAAGCTCACACTTTTATACACGTGCGACAACGCAAGCTATCAACATGGATGACTTGCCAAAGGCTCCGGATTAGCAAAGGAAGCGAGAGAAAGAGATAGGATTTTTTAATTTAAGGCAGTAAATCCTGAACGGCTTTTCTCACCGCTGTAGGTTTACACCAGTGAAATATTGTAACGCTTTTCACGCTGAGGTCACTTTAAGGTTTTATAGTGTGACGCGGTAAGGAGGGAGAAGTCTCTGAAATGTCTTGACTGCAGACTATACCGCGGGGGTTACGTTATCTCCCGACATATGCTGGAACATGGAACATACCCAACAGATGAAAGCTCCGGCTATCAGTAGATAACTGCACACATAGGTGGTACAGGCATGTAGATGGATGAAATATGTGTGCGCCTGCTTTAGGCGGCCCGGCATGGTTTCATGGCGAAGTATTAAGTAGCAGCTGTCTGTGATTATGAGGATTCCAGGGATCAGGCCACGATTAACACTCAGCTGCTATTGGTTTGCTGAGTTTCAGAATGGGGCTTATCCTTCTGTTTCCCGTGAATGTCAGATCTGAACAGATATCGTAGGAATTGGGCCCACCCAGTATGGAGATGGCAAAGCCTCCTTATCAGCTGAGCACTAGCAGAGCTCTCATGAAAGATGAAGACGTCTAAAAGGAAGATTTTTTGTGCTGGGCATCTCCATATCCTGTACTGTAAATATACCTTATGTACGTCAGGTATCTGTCCTGGTGTCGCTCTCCTGACAATGAATGGTAGATACACTACGGGTAAAAATGCATCTTGCCATCACTCTTTACAATAGATGTGAGGTTGTGGCCTAGGAAAAGGGCTAGAACCTTCTCAGTCATGGGATTGGTGAGGACATACCTTCTTCCCATCTGAGCTTACAATTAGGGTTGAGCGAATCAAAGTATCCGAAGTGGACTTTTATCTGAATTTCAGGGAAAATTTGACTTGCATCGCAGCCGAATTTCCTTGTGCGTCTTGGTAACAAATCAATTTAATTTTCCCCGAAATGGCATAAACAAAACAAAGCATACTCACCTCACCGATTTGAGCATGAAGAGGCCACCGTAGCCATCTTGATTAAAGATCCTACGCAAAATCTCGTGTGTGGTGACGTATGACTAGTGATGGGCTGGTCCCACCCCTTTGGTTTAAGAGTCTTTGCTGAGCAGGCCCAGAGTAAGGACGTATATGTCTGAGCTCCTGAAAACTAGGCCTAGTCCAAGGAACCAGTGACGTAACTAGAACTGACCACACAGCAAATTTTTGATTTCGGCCTTGGCCCCATTAATACCGGACTAAATAATACTCACCTATCTTCTCCTCATGTGGGTGTATCTGTTCTTCTTGCAGCACTGCGTCTAAAAACGCACTACGCTGTGACCTGATGTCACACAGCGTCAGGTCATAGTGCACTGCTACACACACTACGTCCCATCTTGAAGCTGTAAGCTGAATGCGCCAGGAGAAAAGGAACAGGGAACACTCCCTAGAACCTGAAAATAAATCCATTTGTCATCCTCACGGGCCTCTTCCTGAATTTGGGCCGTGTAGCAGCAGCTGCCCATGCTTCCGTGGTAGCTACACCCATGCAGGAAATTCATCGAGACTGAAAGGTGCCAGAGAAACGACAGAACGGAAGAACTACCCCTGAAAGAAAGAGAACAGACATTTGAGAACCAAGGCAGTGCTGGATAAAGACAGTAAGGTAACACTCGTTTATGACAAAAGACTTTACTGCTTTCTGACTCCAGCACCCGCCACACTTTGAGACTGACTGGCCAACCGGATCTAAGGTCTGCACCTGACAGATTGAGCACTGCAGAAAGAGTTACTGAGAACGGAACTCCACGCCTGTAATTATTTGAGAAGCTTAGGAAGGACTATAACTACCATCATTGCTGGTACATACCTATTAGGAAGCCTACTCTGTAATATATCTCAGAACTCTGCCTGCTGCTGCTATGTGTACTGCAACTCTTATCATCTATTCAGTAAGGAGAGACTTTATTTATTGTACCAAATTTGGCCCGGTTATTGACTCTACCATCCATCCCAACCATCTGGTGGTGCCACATCTGCCCTCCTGCCAACCATAAAGGGCACCCCAACTACCATCAGGCAGGAGGCTCCAAAAGTCCAGGTTGTTCCCCGAAGGAATAAAGGATGAGCCCTCCCAACACTGCACGTCCAGCGTGAGGACTGCCACCGTAAGCGCTACCACCCCCATCGTTGCTGCAGCCACAACCAGTCCCCTTCTCTAGCTCTCCGGGCTTGCCCCATTCCCAATACCGTGAAACTGGACAACCCCTTTAAGGTCGGTCATCTCCATGTGCAGGTGACAGAAAGTTATCATTGTGTATGAAGATCATAGATTCTGACTCTAAAGCCTCATTCACACGTTAGTGTTTCACAGACAGCACACGTCCCCATTCATTTGAATGTGTGTGTTCAGACATCAGTGTTTCATCACGGTCCGTGGTTCCATTTTTTTTAGCACGGATGCATGTCCTATCTTGATCCGTGTTCCCGGATCCCTCACGCCCATTATAGTCAATGAGTCTGTGAAAACCACGGATCCCTCACGGATATCATCCGTGTTTTTCACGGATCATTAAGAAGAGATGCTTTGAAAATTATTTTTCAGCTGTTCAGTGTCAGTGAAACACGGATGCAACATGGATGGCAAAACACGGACCCAACACGGATCCTTCACAGACAGCTTCACGGATGCATCACTGACCACCTGCTCACGGATTTGAGCACGGACGTGTGAATGAGGCTTAACTCCTGGAATGCCCGGGAGCCTCCTAGATATTTGGAAGATTTAGAAAATTTCCAGGATGCCAAGAAGGCGGTTGGTGGAGACTAATTTGGGATGTGCGTGGCAGCAGAGTCAGCCACTGGTGTGCACACACACGTTGACGGGATGGCGCTGCTTCATAGATATGATCACTGCAGACTTCTCAGAAGTCAATTTAAAAAAGTTGGCAAACATGACGACGATGGAGTCAGAGAGTGGAAATTAAAGGCAGATGGGGAGAGCGAGGAACGGAAGAAAAATCACAGGGGCAGATTAGAGACCTAAATACTTATAAGGTTCTCACTTGCTTCTGAAGGTGCTCATGATGGAGTGGGGTCTTGTAAGTGGAATTGTTCCATCACCGAATATACCGTATATCCAGGATGCCTATAATGAACTCTGTGCTTATTACATTGAATTGCTGTGTGTATTAAAGGGGTTGTCTCACTTCAGTATGTTGCATCTATCATATAGAGAAAGTTAATACCAGGGACTTACTAATGTATTATTATCCATATTGCTTCCTTTGCTGGCTGGATTCATTTTTCCATCACATTCTACACTGCTCGTTTCCATGGTTACGACCACCCTGCAATCCATCAGTGGTGGTCGTGCTTGCACACTATAGTAAAAAGCGTCAGCCTCTCTGGTGGCCGGGACCATGGGAGTTCACATAGACTACTGTTTTTTCCTATAGTGTGCAAGCATGACCACCGCTGCTGGATTGCAGGGTGGTTGTAACCATGGAAACGAGCAGTGTATAATGTGATGGAAAAAAGAATCCAGCCAGCAAAGGAAGCAATATGGAGAATCACAATACATTAGTAAGTGGCTTGTAGTAACTTTCTCTACATGATGAATGCCACTTACTGAAGTGAGACGACCCCTTTAAACCTCTGGCCAAAGATTCAAGACATTGATAATGTTCCTTCTGCAATCTGATAAGATGTGCCGGATGTATTCCTGAAGATTACTTGTGACGGCCTGCATGCGGCGGGCTGCTTGTACATTACAGCAGGAGGATGATGGATTGCTCAGGCTCTCACCATCCCCAGGAGGTTGTCGCTTCCAGATCATCATATCCATTCATCACCTTGTCCCACATTCCAAGCCCACAGCTTACTTATTGCAGCTGCCACAATGGAGATCTATTTGGCCCAGGTGTCATAGACTATAGTGGCTTGTTTCAGAATTACAGGAGATCAGAGGTTTAGAATTGAATGCTATAGGCAACTCCATGTTATCTCCCCTGCAAAACCCAACAGTATCACCAAATGCAGCTCACTGCTCTGAAGGAGCAAAGGTATCCATTGAAAGCATTGACTGCTCACTGATCTTAAAGAGGATCTGTCACCGCTCCTGACACGCCTGTTGTAATAGCTTAATGCATTCCCCATGTAATAACAATTCTGGAGCATCTATTCTTATGTCTCTATGTTGTGCCATTCCTTTATTATTCCTGCTAGAAGTTATGTATGAATTACTAGCAGTCTGCAGTAAGGGTACAGAGGGGAGGTAACCAGTTGGGGGTGTGTACCTGCACAGACTCACTCTATCCAATCAGTGCTGCCATGTTTAGTCTGTGCAGGGACACCCCCCCAACTTGTTACCTCCCCTCTGTACCCTTACTGCAGACTGCTAACAATTCATTCATAACTTCTAGTACAAATAATAAAGGAATGGCACAACATAGAGACATAAGAATAGATGCTCCAGAATTGTTATTACATGGGGAATGCATGAAGATATTAAAACAGGCATGTCAGGAGCGGGGAAAGATCGGTTAATATTGATGACCTATCTTCAGGATAGGTCATCAATATCAGATCGGTGAGGGTCCAACACCCGCCTCCCCTGTCGATCAGACTTTTCGGGGCATACAGTGTAACCACAAGTACTCGCTCCATTCAAGTGAATGTAGAGGGTACTTGTTACACTACGCCACTGCTACACACGAAATGACGCGTAGTGTAATGATGAGGAAGCCTATCTCGCATGGAGTGATTGGCAGGGGTGCCGGGAGTCGGACCTCCACTGATCCGATATTGATGACCTATCCTGACGATAGGTCATTAATAGTAACCGCTGGATAACCCTTTTAATGCATACTGAGTGGAAGCGCTGCAGTAACCCGGCATGGCCACTGCACACGGTATGGCGCTGGAGTGTTCAAGTTTCTGGTTTTGGTGCACAGCAGCTACTGCACACAACTGATTGTCTGCTGGGAGTTGGACCCCCAACAATCTGGTATTGATGACCTGAGGATAGGTCATCAATTGTCGTGGAAAACGCTGCGGAATATGTCAGTACACTATAAGGGAGTATAATAAATAAATGTCCTGTATTTTTCACTCCATTAGACGCACCTATAATTTAGAGGACGAAAATAGGAAAATAAATATTTTTCAACCTCAGATCAGACAATCTTCATAACACCCCCAATTGAAATAACACCCCCAAATCAGATCCTTAGTCCTCATATCAGACCACCAATCTCCCATCAGACCTCAGATTTGACCCCCAAATCAGATCCCAATCTTCATCAGACCCCGAATCCACATCAGACATCAGATCAGAGCCCCCCAAACAGACTCTGATTCCTCATCAGACCCCCATCAGACCAATTCAGACCTCCATTCCTTATTAGACCTCAGCTCAGACCCCATCAGACATAAAATTAATAAATCAGCTTACCTCTCCTGCTCCGGACGAGCCACCACTCTACGATCCAGCCATTCCTCCTGTACTCACCGCTCCCAGGTCTTCTCTGGACTCTTCGCTACTTTGTGACCTGATGCCATACAGGTCATAGTGAGCGCACTACATCCTGACACTGTACACAGCGGTACCTGGGAGAAGATCAGGGAGTGGTGAGTAAAACCAGGGGTGCTACGCTCACCGCTCCCCGGTCCTAGTGTGTGCTAAGGAGCTCTTCCATTAGTATTCGCTCCATAAGACACACTACCACTTTTCTCCCATTTTTTGGGGGAAAAAGTATTAATTATGCAGCAAAAAATATGGGTAATTACTAAAACAGACATGTCAGGAGGGGGGACAGGTCCTGCAGAGGAAAATATAAGTAAGTTATGGCCATAAGGTAGTTTTCACAGGTGTTTGTACAAAGATATCCAATGCTTTGCAACCTCCCCCCCCCCCCTTCCCCAACAATTCCTAGGTTTTCTCGGCATGTTTACTTATGGCCATTTTTGTGCCTTGCCTATGATACATATACATCCTGGAACCAAGTGTTATTTAATAAAGCAGGCTATCTGATGATAACGTATGGGTGCACCAGGATCGGTGAAAACTGGAGATCCGAGGTCTAGCCTCCTGGAGCCTGCCGTATTATTTTTATACGTTATAATGAGGAGAACGCCAGAAATGTGGACGACACAAACGACATACTGAAAATGAGCCAATAACCCGATACCCAAGGTAATGCGGAGGGTAATTTAATTAAGACGCATTACAAAAATGACTGCACTCTAATGAAGCCAAAATGAAATGTAGCTGTATTTTTTTTGCCTTGCTTCTGCCCCGCGTTTAAGTTATTTTGGATTGTCTTCAAGTTTTAAAAGGAAGTTTTCTTTAAGGAAAAAGTAGATATAGCAAAAACAAAACACAACACTGCATTTAGTTTTGTTGTGCCAGGGGGACTTAGGTTCAGGATAAACAGTGATAGCCTTATTTACCGGATTCAGGGAGTTGGGGGGGATGAAATCTGTCCCTGTTGGAAGGATATTATGGCCTGATGAATAGCAATTTGAGGTTAAAACCTTATATCTATGTGTAGTGTAGATACAACAGAAAGATTTTTATTAAAGGGACCCTATTGCCATATAAAAGCGCATTTTGCGCATTTAGATGTTGTGATCTCACTTGATCATGGCATCTAAAGCCTTTAATTACCGCGACCGTATGAAACAGCACGCGCGAGCGGGCGCCACATGTACACATCGCTCCAGTGACATATATGTATGGTGCTGGTAGCCAAAGAGTTAATCCCTCAGTAGGACCACCCACCAGACTCATAAGAGCAGAGATATAAAATACAAGTTATACTGAATTTATTACCACAGAACTATATTTCGATCTGCCCAGAAAATTCTCCTCTATAACATGGTGCTGGCGGACCAGACTGACTGTTTACCATGACTGGTTCCCTTTAAATATAGCAGTGCTGAGTAAGACATTATCTGTGTCACTCGAACAGATTTGGCTTTGGAAATTATCTAAGTGGCATCCCTGTTTTTCACCCTTTAAATCCTGTGCAAAGATCTGCAGGGGAACCACCAGGCTGCTATCTGTTCATGTGACGGCTGACCCACAGGGGTCAAGAGACACCGTTGTGGAGAGCCGAGGGAGCAGGCAAAATCATAGTTAGGGACAAGCAGAGGTCAGTACAGGCAGAGTCAGGACAGGCAGCTCAAAGGTCAGGTTAGGCATCTCAGGGTTATTACAGAGATCAGGCAGAGGTCAGGTCAGGCATCTGAGGGTCACTATAGAGATCAGGCAGAGGTCAGGTCAGGCATCTGAGGGTCACTATAGAGATCAGGCAGAGGTCAGGTGAGACAGTAAAGAGTGAAATTCAGGAAACAGGCAGAAGTTGGTACATAGGCAGACAAAAATAGCACAGCACACCTTAGCAGGACACTAGTGGACTAGAAACTATTGCTCAGGCAGCTTCTTAAAGTACCCCAGGGCAGCCAGTCATTGGCTGGAAAAGAATAGGGAGTACATGCTGGTAGACTTAAGCCTGTGCGGAGAAATAGAGCTACTCCAGTAGTCAGGCCCACCAGGAAGAAGAAGAAGGGAGAGACCTCCAGGTTGGTGCTGCCCGGCAGAGCAGTGGTGGCCATGGGGTGCTGCTGCAACATACAAGATCCTTTAGTACAGCTTTGAAGTGTTAGGTGACAATTCAGAACTATAGATAGAAGAGACTCAGATGACACTCATTTAGGTTGGTTTACTTATTTGCCGTCACCTATACTTAGTGAAAACATGGGGAGACAAATACTATACAACTCCACCATCACCACTGATTCAAAAACCATGGCATCATGGGTGAGACAAGTGAAAAACAACCACATATCTAGGTAATAGCAAGAAGCACCATTTGCTCAAAATCAGATACATAGATACATTTAAGAGAACATGCTATCTGTAGCCACCACTAGAGGGAGCTCCAGAGCTAACTGCATACTGTTTATACACTCAATATTAAAGGTGTTTTTTCCGCGTTTTCCTACTGATGACCTATCCTTAGGATAGATCATCAGTGTCTGATTGGTGGGGGGTCGACACCCAGGACCCAATCAACTGTTTGAGAAGGCACCGGTGCACCCGTGAGCTCCGAGACCTTCTCTTAGCTTTTCCTAGGCCAGTGACGTCACGTTCATCGGTCGCGTGGCCTAGGAGCAGCTCAGCCCCATTCAAATGAATGGGGCTGAGCACGATACCAAGCACAGCCACTATACAACGTACGGCGCTGTGCTTGGTAAGCTGCGAGAAGGCAGAGGCGCTCACAGAAGTGCTGGTACCTTCTCAAACAGCTGATCAGCGGGGGTACCCGGTGTCGGACTCCCACCGATCAGATACTGATGACCTATCCTGAGGATAGGTCATCATTAGTAAAATCCTGGAAAACCCCTTTAAGACACTAAGCAGTGAGCCCCCTCTAGTGGCGGCTGTAGGTAGTCAGTCTGTTAAATCTATGTATACACAGTAGAGTAGAAACAAAGCTCTGTATCATAAAAATGGAACTCCGACCACTATTAAGATATATTAATTAAGAAATTAATTGGCTTTTGGGCTTAAAAACAAAAAAAAGGTTGAAATTCACTGGAAATACCAGACCATCTGTTTCCAGACTAAAGGACGTTTACATGAACCTCAGATGTGAGGCATATAAACCTGCTCCTGTAGCCACGGACCACAGAACTTGGATGAAATCAGAGACTTCTCCTGCACTTGTTTTCTGACTTATTTCCAAGCACTTGACAGGCCGCATCGGTGACATTAAATGAAGCCGAGCGTTTTAGTCTGGACCTCCCTCATGAAAATGATGGCCCATTAATTACACTGCTCATTTCATATAATCTTTTATAGATTATGGCAACTGCCCGGCCATTAGATTGCAATAACAATGTTAGCAGCCGAGTCCAGTCCTTCTGATTGGTGTCCTAATTAGTAAATGATTACCTGGGAAGTGCTCGTTAAGGGAAACGACTGCATATTAATCATTGTCTAAAACTATTGTAATTGGGCCGCACAATCTGCAGCACATCCTGCTTTCTGGCCGACGGGAGCATTATTTATGGCACGTGTTTTATTTCTGGTGCCTACTCGTTCAGCCAAGAAAATAATGGGGCGACCAGGAGAAATAGCCCTGATTTCCTTTCCATGCAGATTTTTGGCGTTTACACGTATATAGCAGGTTTCTATATATGTCTACAACAGATAAGCTTTCCATTCCATCCGTGATGGAGATACATTGAGGAAGACCATAGTATAGCAAGACGAAAATGTCAACTTTTTTGGAGCTGCTCTCAATTTCTTGGAGAGATGACCATACGATGTGGCTTTGGAGAAGGTATCCTTTATTTGTCAAGAATAACACGTTTCCACCCTGGACGGGGGTCTTCTTCAAGTGCCTGACTTCTGGTACTCCATACCACTTCTTTGTTAGCCTCTTCCTGTTTTCTTTCCAAATTTGCTACGTTACCTACTGTAGGTTCTCTCCATTGAAGAAGGTCATGGCACTGCTAAAGAGAGGTCATGGCACTGCTAAAGAGCTTGGAAAGTTAGGATGTCAAGCAATGCAAACTATGTAAGCCAAGAGGCGCAGCTCTACAGACCAAAACTTTAGAGAAAACGAGCTGCCACCCCTATATAGATGTATAGGACATGTTCTGGGACCACAGAAACCTAAAAAAATATATATATATATAACAAGACCACTGGAGATGATGTGCATGACACCAGGACATGGTACCAAGTGGTAGACAGTAATCATGGTCAGACAGTGCAGAGGCCCAGTTTGGTGAAGATTTGTCACAGGGCAGATGGGAAATTGAGGTCAACACTGTAGGAATCAAAGGAACAGTAGGAACCAAGTGGACCTCATTTCTCAGGCTTACTGCATTGTAGAACGGCAGTCTAGGGAGGAGTCACATTAACCGGGGACACATGAATTTCCTGCACACTGTCCTTTTGAGAGGCACAAAGCCAGTGGAAATGGGCAGGGTTCAGAGTGGGTAGGGCAGAAAGGGTGTCCTGACATGGAACCATGGTGGAGACCAGGAGTTTAGACTCTGGAAAGAGCGCTTAAAGGGCATCTGTCAGCAGTTTTGTACCTATGACACTGGCTGACCTGTTACATGTGCACTTGGCAGTTGAAGTCATCTGTGTTGGTCCCATGTTCATATGTGCCCACATTGCTGAGAAAAATGATGTTTTAATGTATGCAAATGAGCCTCTTGGAGCAACGGGGGCGTTACCATTACACCTAGAGGCTCTGCTCTCTCTGCAACTGCAGCGCCCTCTGCACTTTGATTGGCAGGGCCATTGACAGGTGTGATCACATTTGCACAGCTTGGTCCTGTCAATGAAAGTGTAGGGGGCGTGGCAGTTACAGAGAGAGCAGAGCCTCTAGGTGTAATGGTAACGCCCCCGTTGCTCCTAGTGGCTCATTTGCATATATTAAAACATTATTTTTCTCAGCAATATGGGCACATATGAACATGGGATCAACACAGATGCCTTCAGGTGCCAAGCACACATGTAACAGGTCAGTCAGTGTCATAGGTACAAAACTGCTGACAGATGCCCTTTAAGGGAAGGGTGCCCTCCTGTCCTTTCTAGGGGCAGCAGAACTTGGCCAAACCTGGAAAAAAGCTGATGTCATCGGTTTGCTGGCAGCCATCAGATGGGTCTGTGGTGCTGCTGTGATTTCATAATTTTGAACTCCATTAGCGATGTGACAGTTTTCAATTTGTTATTAGACAGTACTGCAAGTAAACCCAATCCGGTACACATGGTGCAATCCCGGCTAAGTAACCAATTCAGCTCTGCTACATCTGACCTTACAGGTCTATACATGCACACTGGGCAAGAAGAGTGACATCTGTCCTCCTTTGCCAGTCTGCAGGTCCTGGAAAAGTTTCCACCTCAACCCTTACCACTTTAAAGCGTATTCTAGTATTATAAAGTTATTAAAGCGCCGCAGCCTGTGAGCGAGGAAGCCTTAATTCACAGATTTAACACGCTGGAATCTTATCTTAATCTAGGAGTCAGGAATGGCTAGCTGTGTGTGTGGCATTCGTCTCTTAACCTAGATTTAGCAAAATCACCAGCTCCAGGCTCTGAGCCTCCACTTTAATATCCCCTCCCCGGTCTCCTACTGTCTTGTCCTAGGGGACAGCTGTGCATTACTTTGAAGGAGGCAGATGAGGGTGTGCACACATGATCGCAGCATGTTGTCCTTGGCACCGTTCCTAGCGTAAGCGGCCTGAGTTATGTAACCGCTTGTAACAAGCCCAGCACAGACCTGCAGGAAAGAATATGAAGTAACATAAGCCATGTACTGAGCACCTAACATACAAAAATATACCTAAAAAAACACATGCCTAAAAAATCCCCAGCAAATAGTCCTCATAAGAATGAATGGGGCGTGGCCTCCGTTCTAAGTAATGGTGCGGGTCCCAGAGGCAGGACCAGCACCTATCACACTAGGATATGCCCCCCCAATTTCCAACATTAAAGGGGTATTGCTATCTGAGACAATGAGGGTATATCGCTAGGATATGCCCCCATTGTCTGATAGGTGCAGGTCCCACCTCTGGGACCCGCACCTACACCGAGAACAGATCGGGGAGGACCAGCAAGCGCTCTCCCTGTAGTAGTGAATGGGAGCGCACCGCATTTGCGTGGCCACCACTCCCAATTATTTCTATGTGGTCGACAGAAATAGATAAGCCATCGCTCTGTTATTTTCGGCGGCCCCATGAAAACGAATGGAGGGTGGCCGCGCAAGCACAGTGCTACTACGGGGAGAGCGCTTGTTGGTGGTCGGGGCTTTGTTGTTGTCAGTGTAGGTGCGAGTCCAAGAGGTGGGACCCGCACCTATCAGACAATTGGGGTCATATCCTAGCAATATGCCCCCATTGTCTGACATGGGAAAGACCCTTTAATTTAAGTTTATCAATCTATTTTAAGGTGGGACAGGCACCTATCAGACATTGGGGGTATATGATAGCGAAATGACCCCATTGTCTCAGATGGGAATACCCCTTTAATGATTAGTATATTTGGTGGAGCTCACAACGAGGAGTGGGACCTTTCCCTTGTAGATTGTAAGACCTCTTGGGCAGAGTTCTCTTCCTTGCTGAGACAGTCTTTCTTTCAGTTAGTTTATGTCTACTGTACTTGATTTTGAATGATAATTATGTATGTGAACCCCAGTGGTGTACCTTACATGGAGGTAGACTATGTAACTGCAATAGGGCCCTGGTTGAAGTTAGATCTGGAGCTGCACTCCTCCCTATGTTCCCAACATAAAACAACGGCTGTCACCAAGGGGAGCTCAGTACAAAGACATTTCACAGCTTTCATTCATTTTAATGATAACTGTATACATTCCTATGCATGGAGCTCTCCCTAGTGGTGGCTGCAGACATCCAGTTTATTCACGTGCTGAAGGTAAGCAAGAGACGGAGCTGTATGAGGGAGATTTATAAATGCATATATGCAAGTTGTCTGTTGTAAATACATTGAGAAATATGTTTTTCAGCATGAGCGCCACATTTATGAAGCATCGGTGCCGTTTTTTCGACATAGAAGTTGGTTAAAGTGGGTGAGGAGGCGGGCAACTTTTAACAAATTTGTAAAAAATCTCTTGGGAATGAGAAATATGGGACCCGATGAGAACTTCCGGCAGCCACCACTAGGGAGAGCTGTGTACAAACAGATTTTACATATTCCATTCATTGTGATAAGTTAATTTATAAATTCCTATGAATGGAGCTCCCCCTAGTGGTGGCTGCAGGCAACCAGTTTATTGATGTACTGAAGGTAAGCAGGAGACAGAGCAATATGGGGGAGATTTATATATGTATATATACCAGTTGTCTGAGATACCGCAAGGTAGAAAGGCTCATACTAAATTTTGCTAGGGGGTCCTGTAAGATCAGTGCCATAGAATTAATAGTATGTTAAAATAAATAATAATACTTTTCTGAGACCTTATAATTTTTCTATACATCTCAGCTCACCCAGCTTTTCCCAAGATTCTAAATAATGATCATTTTGTAGAATATGCTTTTTACCTGAATTGTTTTAAATGTGTTTTAGTTTTTTATTATATATTGACTTTCTACATTTTTTGTTTTTCCTTTACTATATGTAGTATATTTTGTATATCTTTTATGTTTATATAGTTTTTTTTTCCCCACTATTGAAAGAATCTGCTTGCTTGAAGTTTGACTTTTCCAAAAAGTTTGGTAACTATGGGAATTTCAACAAAGACCGTCCGCCTCCCTCCGCTATCAGAACTTGTAACACTCTTAGAATTTTCGTTTAATTTTCAAAGCATTCATTACAATAGATTAAAAATGAAACAAAACCGAGGAGGGAGATCGGAGAGAGAGAGGTTTTGTCCCTTTGTCTTGCCTTTGTGTGGGACACGAAGGAGAAAGAGACAAAATAAAAATGAGCCGCATAAGTGTCTGGATTTTATTCAAATCAGGCAATTAAAACATTAAGTAAAGAGGGCAGGGGAATCGGTAATGGCCACTTAGGAATCACGTCAGGAAATGTCTGCTTGATAAATACGCTGGAAGTTTCACTGAAATCAGGGCTCAGGCATTGACTCCTTATGGCCATAAGAGTTTTCTGTGATTAGACTTTCTGCATAGGAGAAATCAGAATATCTGTGATGTAACAAGACATGGAAATATAATGGAAAAAAGTCACCAATGGGATTTCAAATATGAACTATAGTCTATACAACAGGTAACCGAGCCTAGAAGAAGGAGGGCAGCAATATGGACAGATGCTCCAGTTTATATTGACAGGTTTCAGTAGAATATCATCTGTCTGCCTGCGGCGAGCAGCTACTGTGGTCTACCGTAAGCAAGGACATACTTACCATAGAAGCAGATCACACAACTGTTATGGGGACCATGGTGAGAGGAGGCCCCAGTGTTGAACTCCTTCTTCTTACCAACACAGCATTTTTCTTGCAGCCACCACTAGATGGTGCTCAGTGACAAGAGATTTTACAGTTGTATAAATTCCAATGCACTGAGCTCCCCCTAGTGGTGGTGAAAGGCAATCAGTTTTATGATTCTATATACTATTTGAAGGGAAGCAGGAGATTTACCGGGATATGGCGGAGATTTATCAGTGTATTCATTCCAGTTGTTATGTAAATGTACAAAAGGTTATCCTGTTCAGGATGAGCGCCATACTCAGGGGCTTAACAACCATAGCAAAAGACCATGCGACTGCTATGGGGCCCAGGGCAAGAGGGGGCCCAGTCTTAGTTGGATTATCTACTTTTCTACTGGGGGTGAAAACTTGGTCAGGACTCCACCCTCTAAAGGAACAACTTTTAGTAAATGAAGCAGTGGAAAAATAGCCCAAGGGTCATTGAAAGGGGTTTAGGCAGAAACCCTTCTGTCCTGTTTGGGGGGCCTGGTGTGATCCTTGTTATGGGGCCCTTACTTCTCTATGTACACCACTGACCCTACTTACTTATACTATAAAGTACCTGTTCAAATTTTTCTGACATAGTAGTGTGGAGGGTAAGTTTTTTTTATTTATTTTTTTTTTAATTCAACTTTCGTGGGGAACTGCATTTTGTGTTCAGTGTTGTTGCTTACTTATCTTTTGCTAGTGTACCTCTCTGCAGGGCTGTATTTATATCTTGTTCACCCTAGGCACCAAGTCTGAAAACATCTTACCAGGGCCAGGATAAGGGGAGTGGTAGACGGGGTAGCAGCCATCTAGGGCACCACTAAAGAGAGGGGGCACATGGGCAGACTGGAAATTTAAAGTGGCCTTATGTTGTAGGTGGTGCCAAATTGACAGAAGGTGGGGTAACATGAGTAGGCAGGATAAACTTAATTGGGTGGGGCTAACACATGTGGAGAGAGCCAGCAATACCATAGAGGGGAACTACTACACTACATTACAGTTCGGTATTTGGCACTACATCAGAACCAAATACCAAACAGCAGAACAATGTACTGGCCCAGCAGAGCCAAATACCACAGTGCAGCACAGAATACCTCCCCAGCAGAACCAAATATCACAGTGCAGCACAGAATACTGCCCCAGCAGAACCAAATATCACAGTGCAGCACAGAATACTGCCCCAGCAGAACCAAATACCACAGTGCAGCACAGAATACCTCCCCAGCAGAACCAAATACCACAGTGCAGCACAGAATACTGCCCCAGCAGAACCAAATACCACAGTGCAGCACAGAATACCTCCCCAGCAGAACCAAATATCACAGTGCAGCACAGAATACTGCCCCAGCAGAGCCAAATACCACAGTGCAGCACAGAATACTGCCCCAGCAGAACCAAATACCACAGTGCAGCACAGAATACTGCCCCAGCAGAACCAAATACCACAGTGCAGCACAAAATACTGCCCCAGCAGAACCAAATACCACAGTGCAGCACAAAATACTGCCCCAGCACAACCAAATACCACAGTGCAGCACAAAATACTGCCCCAGCAGAACCAAATACCACAGTGCAGCACAAAATACTGCCCCAGCAGTACCAGATACCACAGTGCAGCACAAAATACTGCCCCAGCAGAACCAAATACCACAGTGCAGCACAGAATACTGCCCCAGCAGAGCCAAATACCACAGTGCAGCACAGAATACTGCCCCAGCAGAACCAAATACCACAGTGCAGCACAGAATACTGCCCCAGCAGAACCAAATACCACAGTGCAGCACAAAAATACTGCCCCAGCAGAACCAAATATCACAGTGCAGCACAAAATACTGCCCCAGCACAACCAAATACCACAGTGCAGCACAAAATACTGCCCCAGCAGAACCAAATACCACAGTGCAGCACAAAATACTGCCCCAGCAGTACCAGATACCACAGTGCAGCACAAAATACTGCCCCAGCAGAACCAAATACCACAGTGCAGCTCAAAATATTGCCCCAGCAGAACCAGATACCACAGTGCAATACAATATACTGCCCCAGCAGAACCAAGTACCACAGTGCAGCAAAATTTACTGCCCCAGCAGAACCAGATACCACAGTGCAGCACAAAATACTGCCCCAGCAGAACCAAATACCACAGTGCAGCTCAAAATATTGCCCCAGCAGAACCAGATACCACAGTGCAATACAATATACTGCCCCAGCAGAACCAAATACCACAGTGCAGCACAAAATACTGCCCCAGCAGAACCAGATACCACAGTGCAGAACAGAATACTGCCCCTGCAGAAGTAATTACCATTGTGCAGCACAATGTACTGTCCCAGGAGAATCAGACAACATATCCCAACACAATATACTGCCCAAGCAGAACTGTGGTCTTTGGATCCGCTGAGGTACTGTTTTGTTCTGCATTGTGGTATTTGGTCCTGCTAGGGAAGTAAATTATGATGTACTGTGGTATTCGGTTCTTGTCCAGAACCAAATACCACGGTGCAGGGCAAAACACAACCCCACCAGAACCAAATACCACAGTGTAGCACAGTATACTACCACAGCAGCACAAAATACCTGCCAAGAAGTGATGGCCAGTGCCGGGGGCGTAGCTATAGAAGAAGCAGCTGCTTTGGGGTCCGAACTCAGAAGGGGCCCACCCAGGAGGAGGACTAAGTGATGTTATTGTCAGGGCCCCTCAACCGTATCATACAATGACATTATATACAGTGATCATCTGAGAACGTGATCTCGACTAGCTGCAGGAGTGGAGGTTGCACAGGAGGAGAGGGTTGCAAAGAAGTTACTGGGGAGGGCTTTAAAAAAATTGTTGTGGAGACTAATCATTTCTAGTTACTCCACTGCCTGCTGCCATGTTCTGTCCTCTCCTCCAGTTGTCTGGTGGTGAGACATGGGGCACAGCACAGAGCCAGCCCTATGGTCAACATGCTGTATGGTCATACAGAGGAATACAGCACCATATACAGTACCTCTTCCATCCAGTGACATCCAGGGTTGCCAACTTTTCTTTCAAATTTTTCTGGACAATTGAACCAAAATTTACGGACAGCCCAAAATTTTTATGGACATAATAAACCACACCCCTTTTTAGAGGACACTCCCGTTTTTTAGAGGACACACCCCTTTTACGCCCTCAAAATGCCCTTGAATTAAAAACACTGCAGAATAAAAAAGGATTATTCAGTAATTAAAAATAAAATGTGGCAGCAGCATATGAAAAAAATCCACAATTCTCAGCTGTTCCATCCCTGCTTCTAGTCTGAGTGCTTTGTTTAAATGGCTGCAGTGATGATGCCTGTGACACGCTGGACTTTCTGGCATCATTTCTGCTGCCATGTCAACAAAGACTAACAGGGATCTAACGGGCAAGACGGGCACTGATGTGCAGGTGTATGGCATGTTACCACTGCAGCCAGTACTCAGCATTAGACCACTGACTGGTGATTGGCTGCAGCAGTAACATACCATATACCCGCTGCAGTTAGTTAACAGCTGCAGAAAATGGCGTTGAAGAAATAGGTGACACATATTTGGATGGACATTACATTCACCAATACCAAACACACAAGATGACACATCACCACATACCTCTTAAACCCAGTGACGTCTCCCTGATGTAGATCTTCTCTTTTCTCATCTTCTCTATTTGGCCCAGACCGCCATTATGAGTTCTTTCAGCCACTTCTCCCTGAAGAGTATGCCACAAAGACACCTTAGATTACCCACTTTTCTATCCTCCTCCTCCTCAGTGGTGCCCCGACATTGTTATCCTGCTGCTACTCCCAATACTGTGCTCCCCAATGTCCCCAGATATTATACTGTAGAAATAACAGTGCCATATATGTAGGACCCCCCCATAGTAACAGTGCTCCCCAAAGTCCCCACAAATACTAATAATTCTCTCCCAGAGTGCCCTCATTAGTAATAGTGCCCCAATAGTGATAATGCTTCACGAGTAGCCCTTTTAGCAGAAGTGCCCTCCATATTGTACCAAATAATGATAACACCCCCAATAGTACCCCTGGTAGTAGTAATAATTCCCCATAATAGAAATAATTTTCTCATAGTGCCTGAGCAGTAGTGCTCCCAGAAATTATAAGGCCACGCTATCATGCTCCCAGTAATTATAATACCACTTATAGTGCCCCCATAGCTTAAACAGTCCCCTATAGTGCCCCTAGTAATTTAGATGGCCCCCTGTAGTGCCCCCAGTAGTTTAGATGGCCCCCTGTAGTGCCCCCAGTAGTTTAGATGGCCCCCTGTAGTGCCCCCAGTAGTTCAGATAGCCCCCAGTAATGCCCCCCACTAGTTCAGATAGCCCCCAGTAATGCCCCACTAGTTCAGATAGCCCCCTTTAGAGCCCCCCAGTAGTTCAGATAGCCCCATAATGCCCCCCAGTTAGTTCAGATAGCCCCCCAGTAGTTCAGATAGCCCCCAGTAATGCCCCCCAGTAGTTCAGATAGCCCCCAGTAATGCCCCCCAGTAGTTCAGATAGCCCCCTTTAGAGCCACCCAGTAGTTCAGATAGCCCCTTTAGAGCCACCCAGTAGTTCAGATAGCCCCCTTTAGAGCCACCCAGTAGTTCAGATAGCCCCCAGTAATGCCCCCAGTAGTTCAGATAGCCCCCAGTAGTTCAGATAGCCCCCAGTAATGTCCCCAGTAGTTCAGATAGCCCCCAGTAATGTCCCCCAGTAGTTCAGATAGCCCCCAGTAATGCCCCCCAGTAGTTCAGATAGCCCCCCAGTAATGTCCCCCAGTAGTTCAGATAGCCCCCAGTAATGTCCCCAGTAGTTCAGATAGCCCCCAGTAATGCCCCCAGTAAGTTCAGAATAGCCAGTTAGTAGTCAGATAGCCCCCAGTAGTTCAGATAGCCCCCAGTAATGCCCCCAGTAGTTCAGATAGCCCCAGTAATGTCCCCCAGTAGTTCAGATAGCCCCCAGTAATGCCCCCCAGTAGTTCAGATAGCCCCCAGTAATGCCCCCCAGTAGTTCAGATAGCCCCCAGTAATGCCCCCCAGTAGTTCAGATAGCCCCCAGTAGTTCAGATAGCCCCAGTAGTTCAGATAGCCCAGTATGCCCCCCAGTAGTCAGATAGCCCAGTAATGCCCCAGTAGTTCAGATAGCCCCCAGTAATGTCCCCAGTAGTTCAGATAGCCCCCAGTAATGCCCCACAGTAGTTCAGATAGCCCCCCAGTAATGTCCCCAGTAGTTCAGATAGCCCCCAGTAATGTCCCCCAGTAGTTCAGATAGCCCCCAGTAATGCCCCCCAGTAGTTCAGATAGCCCCCAGTAATGTCCCCCAGTAGTTCAGGATAGCCCCCAGTAATGCCCCCCATAGTTCAGATAGCCCCCAGTAATGCCCCCCAAGTAGTTCAGATAGCCCCCAGTAGTTCAGATAGCCCCCAGTAATGTCCCAGTAGTCAGATAGCCCCCAAGTAGTAGCCCCCAGTAATGTCCCCCAGTAGTTCAGATAGCCCCCCCAGTAGTTCAGATAGCCCCCAGTAATGTCCCCCAGTAGTTCAGATAGCCCCCAGTAATGTCCCCCAGTAGTTCAGATAGCCCCCAGTAATGCCCCACAGTAGTTCAGATAGCCCCCAGTAATGTCCCCCAGTAGTTCAGATAGCCCCCAGTAGTTCAGATAGCCCCCAGTAATGTCCCCCAGTAGTTCAGATAGCCCCCAGTAATGCCCCCCAGTAGTTCAGATAGCCCCCCAGTAATGTCCCCACAGTAGTTCAGATAGCCCCCAGTAATGCCCCACAGTAGTTCAGATAGCCCCCAGTAATGTCCCCCAGTAGTTCAGATAGCCCCAGTATGTCCACCAGTAGTTCAGATAGCCCCCTAGTGTTGGGGAGGGCATTACTGGGGGCTTTAGAGCCCACAGTAATTCAAATGGCCCCTTGTAATGCACTGCCCCCAGTAATTAGATAGGCCCCATATAGAGGCAGAGCCCCTTTTGATCTGTAGCTTATCAGTGGCTGCTACCCCCCCCCCCCCTGCCTTGTCTTGTCTTGTCTTGTCTTGTCTTGCCTGCACCTGCGCTCGCCCCCCCGCATCTGCCTCTTCACAGTCTTCACTGGTCCGACTCCGCACGCACCGCCTGGCATCAGCAGTGGCGCTGACAGCCCGGCCCCTTTCTCCACCTCCAGGTAATTACTAAAATCCTTGCGCGATTACGGCGCATCGGCCCGCCCGCTCTCGTCGCCGGAACTTTTCACCACTGACTGAAATGCCCGAAGTCTGTATGCGTAATTTGCGTACGCAGTACAGACTTCGGGTTTTCAGCACTAAAATTCACGGACGCTGTTTTTTTCTGCCGGACGCTACGGACGGCAGAGAAAAACAGCGATTTTTTGCGGACTGTCCGTAAATTAACGGACGGTTGGCAACCCTGGTGACATCTCCTCTGATATAGACGTTCTCTTTCTACATCTTTTCCAGGGTCGGACTGGGGTGTCTAGGGCCCACCAGTAAAATTCCCTCGGGGGGCCCACTGTAAAGCTCACTCTGGGGGCCCACATGCAAATGCTACCTGCCCACACTATCTAGTCTTTTATATGGACATAGGCCTGAAAAATAGTGCCTCAGTAATAGTAATGCCCCTTAAACTGCCCCTATTAATAATAGTGCCTATATAGTGGTCCCCAGTAGTAATAATGCCCCTATAGTGCCTCTGGCAGCAATAATGACTCCTATAGTGTCTTCAGTGATAATATTGTCCCCTAAATGGCCCAGTAATAATACCTGTATATTGCCCCTAGGAATAATTCCTCTCTAAAATGCCCCGGTAATAAAAATGCACCCACATTGCCTTCAGCAATAAATACACCCCAATTTAACCCCATTAATAATGCTTGTACTATCTGTAACTATCTGTAGTAGTACTGTAGTACTCAAGCAATAATGATGTTCCCCTATTGTACACCCAGTAATAATAATGCCCCAGTACTAATAATTTCCCTAAAGTACCCCAGTATTAAAATGCCTCCAGTTCCTCCAGTAATGCCCCTATTGTGCCCCTCAAATTAAAAAATGCCCAGTAATGCCCTTATAGTGCCCCAGTATATTAATATGTCCTCAGTGCCTCCAGTTATGCCCCTATAGTGCCTAAAGTATTAACATTTTCCCAGTGATGCCCTCTATAGCGTCCCAGTATTAAAAATGTCCCAGTGATTACCCCTATACTGTGCACAGTATTAAAATTCCCCCATAGTGCCCCCAGCAATGCCCCTTATAATGTTACCAGTAATAACCCCCACAGTGGCGCTCAGCAATGTCCCCCACAGTGCCCCCAGTAATGTTCTCCCAACAATGTCCCCCCACATTAGTCACCCCACAGTAATAACCCCCCTAGGAATATGCTCCAGTAATGTAACCTCCAACAATGCCCCAAGTGGCCAGGGAAGGGAAAAAATACACACCAAGTCCCGTTCCCTGCCGTCCACTCATCAACATCAGGTCTACTAGAAAAAGGGTAGGCCTGAGGCTTCTGAGCATGACAGGCGAGGCAGGGAACTGTGAGCTCCCATGCCCTGCTGCAGCTTTCAACTGCCTCACCGTCTGGAGGATGCCGATACTGTTGCATTCAGGAGGGAGAATGCTGGACCTGGTACATAAAGTACCTGTCGTTCCCAGCGTTAATGCTTGGAGTCCCAGATCGTTATATACCCAGACAGTAGTGACCCATCGAGCATCCGACAACTGCCTCTTAACTTCCTGGTATCCAGCGCTGCTAATAAATGAGATGGCCTGCTGGCCCGTCCCCCTTCCCATGCCACGCCCACTTTTTTAGACCTGGCGTGAGCGGGTTAAAAGTCGCAATAATCAATATGAAAGATGCCTAATATACCCCGTGAGTGCCTACAATTTTATTAACATATTTAGCCCATGGAACCCTAGAGAAATAAAGACATATGCCACCAGTGAGGAAATTATCAGATTCTAAAGAATTTTTTATGGTTATTATCTCTATTACATTAATTATCTCTATTACTGGCATTTCCAGCGATTACGAGAGAAAACCAGGGTCACATACCGTAATAAAAAATGCTATATTTATGTAATGATATTTCCCTTCTAACCCAGGTTTTTAAGGTTTTTAAAATGGTTGTTAATTTGTAAAGACATGTAAAGGGGTTTTATCATGATTGATGCAAAAAAAATGAAAATCAACCATCATCTATAGTAGATCACAATGTTCTCCTCATTCGTTGCTCCAACTGCTCTGCTAGATTCTCTTTCAGCAGCGTGTCCTTTCTCAGAGGGCATGTCCATTCTGCTCGAGCTCTCTCATTGTAACTGTCTCAGCTTCTAACAGTAGAAACTGTCTCAATGCAATTGAAGGCAAGGGTGCACCTAGCCTTTCTGCTGCCTGAGGTAAAAACTGAAACGCCTCCCCCCCCCCAATGCCACAATGAAAGCACTCATTGCCCACGACCCTTCCGCTGCCCCCCTCTTGCCCCTACCTGGTGCTGCCTGAGGCGATCGCCTCACCTGGCCTCATTGGTGGTGTGCCCCTAGTTGAAGGACGTAACTGAGCATGTGCGTCCACCTCAGTAGGCGGACGTGCTCATTACTATACAGATTAAACACCAGGGGGCGCCATTATAATGAAGTAAGGGAAATATCTCACAACTGGAAGATTTTTTTTAACAGAAAGCAAATTGCAAAATAGCGCTCAGCTATTTTCAGCGGCCCCATAGAAATGAATGGAGGGCGGCTGCGCATGCGCAGTGCGCCCTCATTCAGTTCGGGGGCTCCGTTCTGGATATAGGTGCGGGTCCAAGCGGTGGGACCCGCACCTATAAGACAATGGGGGCATATCCTAGCGATAGGCCCCCATTGTCTAAGATGAGAATAACCCTTTAACTTCCTATACATGATAATGAATATCATGACTGAAAAGAATCAAGATTTTAGGTTATTGTCCCTCCAAGGACTTAACCCTGTGCCTATGGTCCTTGAAGGGAGGGTTAATAAGCAGAATTTTCTAGTCTTGCCCCTCCCAGGTTCCTCCAGCCACTGATGATTCTCAGCTAATAAAATATGCCATTCATTTCTGGATCTTTTGCCAGTCGTCTGGAGAACTTCCTCAGAAAAGTCTCGCAGGCTAATGATTTGGAGAAAATTATTTCAGATGATCGCCCGAGACACATCGCAAATCAAATCAAGTGTCAGATCAGTTAACCCTTCGCCCTCCAAGCCTCAGGTGCCGGGATTATTCACGTAGATGACAGCCGGTCCCCGTCGGTGGAATTACCTCAGTTGTCAGCTCTTTGCCTCGACGCTTTCTGTCACCAAGTTTTTATTATTGAAACGAAACTGAGATGCTTTTTTAACATAGAGGGGAAAAAAAAGCACATTAAAAATATCACAGCTTTTATGATTCTGAATCTGTGCCAAGGCACGGCTTAAAACAAGAAGGGTTTTTTTTAGTTGTAAATCAAAATAGAGCAAATAAAAATCCTTGATGCTGCAGAAAATTTGGAATTTGCCACCCAGCCTGCCCTTTCCTACCTGCTATAAAACCTTCTACTTGATCATTTGCCTGTTTTATAGTCAGGATACTGTAGACTGTGTTTGACAGCCCCCCCATCTA
>ONZH01001652.1:0-182048 GCA_900303285.1 Rhinella marina
TTTTTACTCTCTGCTTTCAAAATTATAATCTTTTTATTGTTCCAGTCACATATGAGGGCTTTGTTTTTTTATATTCTGTATGATGTATTGGAAAACTGGAAAAATGTATAAGGTAATTGCAAAATAAAAGACAAGGGATCAGCAACATTTGGCACTCCAGCCAGTGGCGTCGCTATAGCATTTGCAGGGGTTGCAATTTCGATCGGGCCCCTAAGCTGGAGGTCCACAGTGCAGCGCCTGGAGAAGATGAGGGAGCACGACTGCAGCAGAGACTGTCGTACTAAATGAACAGTGGTGGAGCAGGAGAGGTAAGTGAATTTGTTTATTTTGGGTTGGATCTGATGTCTGATGAGGGTCTAACATGGAGTTCTAAAGAGGGTCTGACATGTAGGTTTAAAGGGGGTCTGATCTGAGGTCTGATATGGGGGTCTGATTTGAGGTCTGATATGGGGTTCTGATTTGAGATCTGATATGGGGGTCTGGATTGAGGTCTGATATGGATCTTTGATATGGGTGTCTGATCTGAAGATCTGATATGGTGGTCTGATTTGAGGTGTGATGTGGGGTTCTAATTTGAGGTCTGATATGATGGTTTGATTTGAGGTCTGATATGGGAATTTGATTTCAGGTCTAATATGGGGGTTTGATCTGAGGTGTGATATAAGGTACTAAGTCTAGGTCTGATATGCTATGTAAGGTATTTTCTGAACTGGTGAACATTATAAGGTGAAGGATGAGGAAAAAGTAGGAAACAAGGCCATCGTTTCTGTGGAAGAGTATCTCCATGTATATGTCCCACTGTTATGGTAGTGGTACACTGCAAAAGGGTTAAATGTACTTTTATGTATTGTATTCTTTTTATGTACTTTTGGTCCACAAAACAGACCTGAAAATGGCTGTCCACCGATGGTCCCCATCCAACCTGACAGAGCTTGAAAGGATCTGCAGAGAACAATGGCAGTATGTACCCAAGTCCAGGTGTGCAAACTTGGTGGCATCATACCCAAGAATAATGGAGGCTGTAATCACTGTCGAAGGTGCTTCAACTAAGTACTGAGTTAAAGGGAACCTGTCACGTCAGAAGCACATATAAAACTGAGAGCATTACCTTATAGTAGCCCGCAGTCTGTTCCTAATCATGGGTTTGATGTGGTATTCTGAGGCTCAATAGGTGAAAAACACAATCTTTTAAGCGCCATCCGCGCTATCTTTCAGGTCAGTTTCAAGTCAAGGGGGCAGTGGCTTCCTTGCTTGAAGTCAAGGTAAGCACGCCCCCTAACCATCCCCTCTCTTGTGTTTGACAGCCTGCAGTAAGGCGCGCTCTGATGTCCTGCTGCCGCTGAGCGCCTGGCTTCAGCGGCGCACTGCGCATGCGCCAGCCAGTGGAAGCGAGAGCGCTCGCTATTCTTTTAGCTTCCTGCTACCGCTGAAGCCGGGCGGGCAGCAGAAGCAGGACATGGGAGCGCGCCTTACTGCAGCCTGTCAATACAAGAGAGGGGACGGTTAGGGGACATGCTTACCTTGACTTCAAGGAAGCCACTGCCCCCTTGACTTGAAACTGACCTGAAAGATAGCGCTGATGGCGCTTAAAATATCGTGTTTTTCACCTATTGAGCCTCAGAATACCACATCAAACCCATGATTAGGAACAGACTGGGGGCTACAATAAGGTAATGCTCTCAGTTTTATATGTGTTTCTGACGTGACAGGTTCCCTTTAAGGCTCTGAATACTTATGTCAGTGCAAGATTTTAATTTTTCACTTTCAATAAATTAGAAAAGATTTCTAACATTCTGTTTTCACTTTCTCATTATGGGGTATTGAGTGCAGAATGATGGGGAAAAAAACATTAATTTTTCTTTTATTTTAACTAGAGATGAGCGAATCGATTCGTTGATTTGTATCGAATCTTGGGAATTTTTAGCTGCAAAGCGAAACCGAATATTAGGTTATTCGCTTTGGTTTTGTACGCATTCGCTACGTAGTTTGCGTAGTTATACGCTGTTGCTACATATAAGTTACTCTATACGCTGTTGCGTACGAATTCAATTAATTAGCGATGCAGACTCCTCCCCAGTAGCTCCGCCCCCTTCTCCAGTGCGCAAGGAAGACGAGGCAACTCAGGCATTTAAGATGGCAACACAGCAAGGCCCTGACTGGGGAGCCATGGTGTGAGGCACCGACCCCTATGAGGAGAAGGAACCGGAGGAGATCTACGTCTCTCAATTTGTCCGGCAGCCTAAGAAGTCAGTTGAGGTGTCCGCTGGGGTGTTCACTCTGCTGGCTGACAGGAGTTCCCGCTCAACCGCAGAAGGACTACTCCCATCCGCCACAATCTCCACGCAGGGGATTACATGGAGTATACCCCTCCAAGGCCCCTTTGCTACTGGGCTGAAACTCCTTAAGCGACCAGCTACTCCTGCAGCGCCCCCAAAAGACTGGATTGAGGAGGCCCAGGCCGCAGAAGAGGCTTGGTGTTCCCATGAGACCAATGATGGGACTCTGCAATCTGAGGAGAAATCACAAGCTCAGCTGGAACCCCTGATACCAGATTTGCCACCGCCGCCGATCCTTCATGTGGGACAGATGACCACCAACAGTTTCATGTACCAGCCATCGGTGGTACAATACCAACTGCCATGGCAGGTGCAGGCCGCACAGTCCGCCGCTCGCGGAAGACCGTTACCAGAGCCCTTACAGCCGGAGATTCTGTCACCTTGTATGCCAGCGGGAGGATCTGGCCACTACAAGGTAATGGGCAAGGCCCAAGTTGCCATGGCCCTTGCCAGTGTGACCGCCCGGTCACTACCAAGACCATCTCTGAAAGGTCGTTTTATGGGGAAAAGCATAAAAAACTAGTTTTCTATTGGCTAACACGGTACCAGACCTTTTCATTTTTTTGACCAAATGGAGGATACCATAATGTACCGCACACAGATGGAATTGAAGAATCTTCTGAAGAAACTGGCACACCTGGACAGCGACATTTTCTTTTTAACCACATGCAAGAAGGAATACTTAATCCCCAAAGGACTTTGCTTAAAGAATCCTATGCTGCACACCTACAACACTCCTTATGCACAACGTTTATGCTACAGGACTTCTGAAAGGCTGCAGAACCACCTTATCCATGTCTTCTACAGCTCCAAGAAAAGGATCCAAATGGAAATACAAATGCTAAAGAGCAAACTTACTGAGAATTTGGTCGTGGGAGTGCAAAAATACTACAGCACACTACAACTATATTTGATAGACAACAAGAAAAAGAAACTCCACAGACTTCGACTAAGAACGGGGCGGTATTCCCACACCAATGGAGTACAAGCCAAAGCTGACAGGATGGATCAGAACATCGATCAGGAACCTGGTAAAGTCAGCTGTGTCATTAATCTGTCATCATACAAACCGAAAAACGTGGAACTCAAGGTGCTATCTAGAGGACTCTCATTCTGCCCTATCAAAAGTCTTGACAAAACAGAACTCTGTAGTGACATGGAGGACTATTTTAGGAGATTAAGACTAAAAGAGTTCTTCCATGACAAACAGGAGAGAGAATTCTCAAACAACCAAACACAATTAGCATGGGTGGACAAAAAACAGTCTGACTGGACCCCTCCTCCTGGCCACAATACCATTTTGGACCAGTACATTGACTCGTTTAGAAATATAGTACAGTCAGCAATACTAGACAAACATATAAAAGAAACATTCAACATCAACATACAGGAAAGGATAGCGATTCAAACCCTAAAAAACAACAAAGGAATAACCATAAAACTTGCAGATAAAGGTGGCGCTATAGTCCTTTTGAACACTTTGGACTATGTAAAAGAAGCACACCATCAACTCACAGACACACGATACTATATCAAACTGGATGCAGACCCGACTTAGAAATATTTGAGAGAGTTAAAAAAGGTCATCAGGGGTCTTCCTGTAGGATCCACACAACTTTTAAACTTGGTACCCGGGAATCCCAGGATCGGAGTATTCTATATGCTTCCCAAAATACACAAAGCAGGGAAGGGAATCCAGGGAGGCCGATCATTTCAGGTGTGGGAACCCTCACTGAAAAAATCTCAGGTTGGATAGAGGGCATCCTCAAACCATTGGTGAGGAACACAACAAGCTATCTACAGGACACAACTGACCTATTGAACAAACTGTCAGCCATAGGTCCCCTCCCTAAAGGCACAATCTTGGCCACCATGGATGTGGAATCCTTGTATTCGAATATCCCACACGATGATGGATTAACTGCTTGCCGAGTATACCTGGAGGCGAAAGGGATCACCTCAGAGTCGGTATTACAACTGACCAAATTCATCCTCACACATAACTATTTCTCTTTTGACAAGGAAATATATTTACAGTGCACTGGGACCGCCATGGGCAGTAAAATGGCACCTCAATATGCCAACCTCTTCATGGCAAAACTGGAAAATGACTTTTTGGTATCCTGCCCCAAAAAACCCTTGGCCTATTTCCGTTTCATTGATGATATCCTAATAATCTGGACCGACTCTGAATATGAACTGATGTAATTTCATGAAAAATTCAACAAATTCTATCCCACCATAAACCTGACCCTCAACTATTCACACACAGAAGTCAGCTTTCTGGACACCACCATAAAACTTCAAGACGGCTTAATACAGACATCCCTGTATCGAAAACCTACTGATCGGCCTACATACCTCAAATGGGACAGCTTCCACCCCAAACATATTAAAATGTCTATCATCTATAGTCAAGCGATCAGATATAACCGAATCTGTTCCAACCCATCAGACAGGGATGAACATTTACAACACCTGAAAAGGACATTTTTACACCAGGGCTATCATCCTGCTTCAATTGAAGATCAGATCAAAAGAGCCACCAAGATCCCCTGAAGTCAGCTTCTCCAATACAATAAAAAGAAACAGAACCAGCGCGTGCCTCTGGTTGTGACCTACAACCCACAACTAGAGATACTGAGGAAAACTGCTAAAAAATTACATCATGTCCTACATAAGGATGACCAACTAAAAACAATCTTCCCAGATCCCTCCTTACTAGCTTACCGACAACCTCCAAATCTAAGGAATATTTTGATCAGATCAAGTTCAAGGCCATATACCACAGAAAAAGGAACCCATCCCTGTAATACGAGAATATGCAGAACCTGTTCCCATATTATGACAACAGATAAGATCCGGATCCCCAACACACAGGAAGACTACAAGATCCCTGGGACATTCACATGTTCTACATCTAATGCTGTGTATTTGATTCTCTGCACCAAATGTCCTGGTGGGGGCCTCTATGTTGGAGAAACAGGACAGAAACTCAATGCAAGGATGAGGTCCCACCACCACACAATTAAAGAGAAGAAGCTACACTTTCCTGTGGCTAAACATTTCTATAGCCCAGGGCACAATGTAGAACACATGAAAGTTCTCATATTAAAAGGTAACTTCAAATCCCAAAGCGCCAGAAGAATTTGGGAATACAAATTTATAACACTGTTTGACACTTTGAATACTGGGCTGAATTTGTCCCCGGGATTTATGACACATTACAAGATCTAAAGAGTCTTCTATAGACATCGTGGGGGCACCAGGTCTCTGAGATAACATCAATTTAGAGACCATAAAACTTTCACACCCCTTATCTATAAGATAATTAAGGACTCATTCTCAAGATCTTTGAAATTCTGTTGTTTTTAAAATGTCCATTCACCCCCTCATGCCTCTGTTCTTATTGTATATATATTGCTGTTTCTTCATATATTCTTGTAGTACGCCTGATGAAGGGACTGGTGATGTCCCGAAAGCTCGCTATGTAACATCATTACTTCTATTTTTGTTAGCCATTAAAAGGTATCAAACCTGCAATACTCTTATTTTGTTTCTCTTAATGAGAGCACTAAACTAGTTTTCTATTGGCTAACACGGTACCAGACCTTTTCATTTTTTTGACAGATTTATGATGTTATGTAACCCTTACAGTTCTGGAATGCGTTGGATAACGCTGACAGTTATACGGTTATCGGTTAATGGAAAATAATACCATTCTTAAGACAGAATGCTAAATAAAATGGCCATTCAGGGGTTGAAAATAATAAAAAAAAAACTCACAAAGAAAAAAAGGGGAATTTCAGTCAGCACATCCCAGTGCGCAGGTGCACATTGCTATGGCTAAATGCACAAGCAAAGGAAAATACATACAATGCAACGGCACACTGTTAACCAGATAAAGCACTAAATGCCATATACAGCAGTGTACTAATATGTGAGTTACGTATGTAAATTACAGCGCATACCTCACATATAAGTACACTGCTGTATATACTATATATCGTAACACATTGAATCTATTATAACTCATACCTCACATGTCAGTATACTGTATCTATTATACCTTGTACCTCATATATCAGTACACTGCTGGGTATACTACATATGGACAGCACAAAAGACTTGGCCAACAAGGTGGTATACAGTATAAATTTAGAAAATGGTGCAGAATTTCAACAAAGGTTATATTAGTAATTACCATATAGTCTTCTTACAGACACATTCATCAACAGTAACTAGAAAGTGGCCAACCCCTTTAAATATTCTTGTATGCACACATCCTGAAATTGACATTGGATTATAAATTATTGCATGTGCTGCAGATTAGAGCATGGAAATAATACACTTTATACAACTTTAAACTTAAGCCTGCTTAACAAAAAACAATCCACATGCACGTTATTATCATTATATTATTATACCAGGCAACCTTTGTGAGTTTGGGCTTTTTTTTTTAAATACATTGTCTTAAAATACAGGTTTGTGTTTCTCTGCTAAAGGAGCTTTGAAGAAATTCCCCTGTACCTGGACAAAACCTAATTGTCTCTGAATTCTTACTAACAAGGACTGCTTGCCTAGCAGCCAAACTACACTTTCTTTTATGTTGCTTGTTCTGTGAATAACCTGTAAGCCATACTATATATTAGCTTCATTTTACATCATTTGTGGTCTCCACACTGCACACTGGCCATCAGAGAATTGCCTCTGTAACAGCTTCACATTATTAATCACTGGAAGGTCTCACCAAATAATATATTATACCTCTACATTGGAGGTCAGGGAATGGATCCCTTATGCTGTGGATCGGTAATATATGTTATGGCAACTCTTTTAACCCATAAATATTTTTCATTTTTCTGTTTTCTCCCCAACTTCCACTACCCATCACTTTTTTACTTTTCCGTTCATATAGCCAAATGAGGGCTTGTTTTTTTAATTTATTGAAAAACAGGAAAAAATTCTTAGTGGGGAGTGTGTCGCCATACTCTGACACCTATAACCTTTTTTGTGTTTCTATCTACAGAGCTATGTGAGAACATATTTTTCAAGAGGAGCTGCAGTTTTTATTGGTACTAGTTTGGGATACATATGACTTTTTGATCATGTTTTTCTTCAGTTTTGTTCAGGGGCAAGGTGACCAAAAAACCTGTGAAGCACTATGGCTGGCATAGCCAGAGAGTACTGAGACTGGCATAGTCAGGGGCATTATGGCTGCTAATGTGATGAGGTACTGTGGCTGGCAATGTGATCAGACACCATGGCTGGCATAGTCAGGGGGCATTGAAACTGGCATAGTCAGGGGGCATTATGGCTGCAAATGTGAAGAGGCAGTGTGGCTGCAGTGCTGCATCTGACATGAGGCAAGATGAGAATTTCACCTCAGGTGGCAGCCACTGTATGGGCACAACACATGTGGCACTATATACAGGAGGCACAGAGCAAGAGGCTATATATACATGGGGCACATAGTGTGTGGCTAAATACAAGGGAGTACTATCAATTTACCACTGGGGGCATATTATGTTCAGGGGCATAGTGTATGCTGCTATTATATTTAGGGCATATCATGTGTCACTAAGATTATTTTGTGTTAGTATGTAGGGTGTTGGTAAGGAGAGAAGCTGAAGAGATCTGGGTGGCAAACTCTGTAAGTCTTGGACAGGAGAAGTCATCACAGTGTCTGAACTGCATGGAAAGATAAGGAAAGAGAAGAGCTCCGGAGGAGACATCACCTGTAAGTCACTAAATACAAATGTTTATTCTGCCACTGACTGTGTCTGATCAGTGCTGGAGTCACTTGTATGGTCTACAGTGTGATGATGGGTGATAGCATTCTCTTTTGTGAAAGTACCACTCCCAGCATAACTTTAAACATGTTCAGGCCATGCTGGGACCTGTAGTTTCACACTTTACATACTTATATGTTAAGGGATAACCTGAATATGCATATTTTTTCTGTATTGAGCTGTTGCTGTATATATGCGATGTATTGGTTCTGGTGCTGGATTTATGTAATGAGCTTGGTTCTGGTGCTGTATTTATGTGCTGTGCTTGGTTCTGGTGCTTTAATTATGAAAAGAACATCGTTCTGTGCTGTATTTATGTTCCTTGCTTGATTCTGATGCTGTATCTATGTAATGAACTTGGTATGGCACCACTACTTCTGTGCATACACAGCGTCCTCTCCATTCATTGCTATGGAACTTCTGAAAATAGCCAATATAGGAACAGAAAAATGGAAGTTCCAGATACAATGAATCTCATTGACTCTAATTTGGGCTGATAGGTCTCCATTATGGATTCCAGTTTTCTGCTGGGCAAAATACTGCTGCTTGCTGTGGTAATTTGTCATTTTTTTTCCCAGAACCTCCAGCACAGATGTGAACCTAGCCAAAGAGAAAATAATAAAAAGTTTGTCTTACTGCACATCTAGACCTCTGTATACGAAAATATTTATTTCAATTTGTCCTCACGCAGCATGAATGGGATATTTTGTCCCCAGGTCTGCACCTTAGCACCAGCTCACCTAGAATGATAAATTAAAAAACTAGCATAATTAAAGGGGTTGTCTAACTTTGGCAAATAGCAATATTCATGTAGAGAAAGTAAATATAAGCCACTAATGTATTGTGATTACCCATATTGCTTCCTTTGGTGGATTGATTCATTTTTCCATCACATTATACACTGCTCATTTCCATGGCTATGACCACCCTGTAATCCAGCAGCAGTGGCCATGCTTACACACTGTAGGAAAATTCGCCGGTCTGTGCTCACTCCCATGGTCCCGGCCACCAGAGAGGCCAGCTCTTTTTGGTATAGTATGCAAGCACGGCAACTGCTGCTGTATTGGAGGGTGGTCATAACCATGGAAATGAGCAGTGATGGAAAAATCAATCAAACCAGCAAAGGAGACAATATGGAGGCCCATTTTTTGAGTTTTGTGTAAAATGATCAATGATTTGACTTTTTTTTCATTCTCTTTTGTGTTTTTTCATTGCTAGCAAAATAAATGAAGATATTATTAGCAAAGCATTTGTGATTGCAATCATTTTCTGGAAGAAATTGAGTATTATCTGACAGAATTGCAGGGGTGCCAATACTTTTGGCCAGCACTGTACATATGTTGTCACATAAATAAAGTGCCTAGTGCAAAAATAAGTCAACCAAATAATTCATAGTAGTTACAGTGATTGGTGCAACCTCACATTGCACCAAACTCCAACTGTGACCATATAAATAAATAATGTATATGAGGAATACCAACCAGTATGTCCGTCACCCCAACGTACGTTTCACCAAGATGGCTTCATCAGGGGATGTCACATGGTGAAACGTACGCTACATTTATAAGGAAAAAAAAAACAGAAAACAGCCATGGACATCCACATATTTATTTATCATATCGTGCAGGAAGTTTTTATCTTTGTTTTTTTCTGTGATTTTTGCTTAGTTTGTAGTAAACACTTGAGGGAGTGGCACCTTCGAGTGTGAATGCAATTGTTTTTTATCGTGGGAGTAGCATTCTTGTGCACTTTTGCCCCTCCTATCGAACATGCGATCTTGATTAAGGTGGTACATATAGCTGGTGTGTGCACCTCCTATCATTGGTTTCTGATGCACACAGAGGTAACTAGGAGCTAGGGCTGCAGCAAACAATTATTTTAGTAATCAAGTAATCTATCAATTAATCCAACGATTAATCGAATACTCTAATAAGAAATAAATAATTAAAAGAACGTTTACCTTTATAAAAAGTCATCAGACCCCCCGTGCCATCAGTCCTATATGCCATCAGTTACCCCCTGTGCAATCAGCTCCCCTATGCCATCAGTTACCCCCCGTGCCATCATTCCTATAGGTAGGTGGGCACAGATTTGTTTTGATCAAAATATATTGGCTGAGAGTCTCGGATTTTATCATATCAGAGTGTGGGCTTAGTCCATATATAATGCTTGCATCCAGGGGTGTACATTGAAATCATTGAGTCCCATAGCAAGAATCTGAATGGGGCCCCTAACCCTGCCCACTACTCTGGCCCATCTCACATGCTGCCCTGGCTCCTCCCATGCCACACCCCCATTTGCCAATAAAGAAATGTATACATGAGCTACTGATTTATTTATTTTTTAAATTAAGGAGACGTTATACTGAATGGAGGCAGCCACAAGGATGGATTATACTGTATATTATACAGCATGGTGTACAAATTATACTGTATACTATACAGCATGGTGTACGGATTATACTGTATACTATACAGCATGGTGTACGGATTATACTGTATACTATACAGCATGTGTATGGATTATACTGTATACTATACAGCATGGTGTACAGATTATACTGTATACTATACAGCATGGTGTACAGATTATACTGTATATTATATAGCATGGTGTACAGATTATACTGTATACTATACAGCATGGAGTACGGATTATACTGTATATTATACAGCATGGTGTACGGATTATACTGTATATTATACAGCATGGTGTATGGATTATACTGTATACTATACAGCATGGTGTACGGATTATACTGTATACTATACAGCATGGTGTACAGATTATACTGTATATTATATAGCATGGTGTACGGATTACTTATACTGGTAATTATACTGTATACAGCATGGAGTACGGATTATACTGTATATTATACAGCATGGTGTACGGATTATACTGTATATTATATAGCATGGTGTACGGATTATACTGTATACTATACAGCATGGTGTACGGATTATACTGTATTATACAGCATGGTGTACGGATTATACTGTATACTATACAGCATGGTGTACGGATTATACTGTATATTATACAGCATGGTGTACAGATTATACTGTATACTATACAGCATGGTGTACGGATTATACTGTATACTATACATACACCTAAATTGCTGTGTTAGGTAAATACACTAAACCCCGACAAAAAAGCAAAACAAAACACTAACACGTGCTCATCTAAAATCAAATATATTTATTGATAACAAACATAAAAATAAAATTCTCGTACTAAAATCACATCATAATCAGATAATAAATGACGGTGGAAAGGAACAAGCACAAACAAACATGACAATGCTGGGTGGAATCATATAACATCCCAACACAGCTGAGTATATACATATGTTGTCACATAAATAAAGTGCCTAGTGCAAAAATAAGTCAACCAAATAATTCATAGTAACTACAGTGATTGGTGCAACCTCACATTGCACCAAACTCCAACTGTGACCATATAAATAAATAATGTATATGAGGAATACCAACCAGTATGTCCGTCACCCCAACGTACGTTTCACCAAGATGGCTTCATCAGGTAATAGATGCCCGTGATGAGAACATAGTCTTGCCACTTTACAAATCACTAGTCAGACCACACATGGAGTACTGTGTACAGTTCTGGGCTCCTATGAACAAGGCAGACATAGCAGAGTTGGAGAGGGTTAAGAGGAGGGCAACTAAAGTAATAACTGGAATGGGTGGACTACAGTACCCTGAAAGATTATCAAAATTAGGGTTATTTACTTTAGAAAAAAGACGACTGAGGGGAGATCTAATAACTACCGTATTTTTCGCCCTATAAGACGCACTCTTTTTCCCCCAAAAGTAGGGGGGAAAATGCGGTGCGTCTTATAGGGTGAATACAAGTGAGCGCTTCCATAAGGAAGCGCTCACTTGTACGTAGGGACCCCCATCAGACCTCAGATCAGCCCACCCAGCCACTTAAAGACCATACTTACCTGTTCTGCGCTGCCGCTGCTCTCCGATCCCACGCTCCGCGCTCCTCTCACTTCCCTGCCGGCACGCACTATGACCTGACGCTGCAGCGTCAGGTCATAGTGCGCGCCGGCAGGGAAGAGAGAGGAGCGCGGAGCGTGGGACCGGAGGGCAGCGGCAGCGCAGAACAGGTAAGTATGGTCTTTAAGTGGCTGGGTGGGCTGATCTGAGGTCTGATAGGGGCACAAGACGTGCTGATCTGAGGTGTGAAGGGGCACAAGACGCTATGTGAAGGGGCACAAGACGCTAATCTGAGGTCTGATGGGGCACAATATGCCAATCTGAGGTCTGTTGGGGGCACAATATGCTAATCTGAGGTCTGTTGGGGGCACATTCTGCTGATCTGAGGTCTGATGGGGCACATACTGTTGCTCTGAGGTCTGAAGGGGCACATTCTACTGATCTGAGGTCTGATGGGGGCACATACTGTTGCTCTGAGGTCTGATGGGGGCACATACTGTTGCTCTGAGGTCTGATGGGGGCACATACTGTTGCTCTGAGGTCTGATGGGGGCTCATTCTGCTGATCTGAGGTATGATGGGGGCACATTCCGCTGATCTGAGGTCTGATGGGGCACATACTGTTGCTCTGAGGTCTGAAGGGGGCACATTCTGCTGATCTGAGGTCTGATGGGGGCACATACTGTTGCTCTGAGGTCTGATGGGGGCACATTCTGCTGATCTGAGGTATGATGGGGGCACATTCTGCTGATCTGAGGTCTGGTGGGCGCACAGTGAGATGGTATGGGGGCACAGTGGGCTGATCTGAGGTCTGGTGGGGGGCTGACATGGAGGGCTGATGGAGTTCTGACATGGAGGGCTGATATGGGGGTCTGAAGTGATGTCCTAAAATTTATGGGCAGTCTGATAAGAGGATCTGCTGAAAAATATTTTTTTCTTATTTTCCTACACTAAAACCTAGGTGCGTCTTATGGGCCGGTGCGTCTTATAGGGCGAAAAATACGGTATGTATAAATATATCAGGGGTCAGTACAGAGATCTCTCCCATCATCTATTTATCCCCGTGACTGTGACGAGGGGACATCCTCTGCATCTGGAGGAAAGAAGGTTTGTACACAAACATAGAAGAGGATTCTTTACGGTAAGAGCAGTGATGGTGAGGAGGTGGTGATGGTAAGTTCACTAAAAGAGTTCAAGAGGGGCCTGGATATATTTCTGGAGTGTAATAATATTTCATATTAGCCCCTAAAGTGGGGAAAATTGGCTTACCTCACAGGGTTTTTTTGCCTTCCTCTGGATCAACTTGTAGGATAACAGGCCGAACTGGATGGACAGATGTCTTTTTTTCGGCCTTATAAACTATGTTACTATGTTACTAAATGTAGCCATGGACATCCGCATACAATATTTATTTATCATAGTGTGTAGGATGTTTTCATCTTTGTTCTTGTCTCTTTGTTTTTTCTGTAATTTGTAATGGATTATGCCTCATTTAGGGCATTTTGATAGCCATGGAGGATTCTCTGACATAAATTACAGAGCAAGTGTCTCTGGCATCAAGTAAAGACCACCCAATAAGGCCTTTGTCTGGAATCAAGTATAGACCAAACAATACGGTCAATGCACTATGAAGCCTTCTGCAGAACAACTATGGTATCAACTACTTTGTACTCCATTTTGGCATCAAATATGTTTCATGTCTTGTGTCCCTAGTAACAAGTGTATTGCATGCCATGTGGATTCCCTGGCATCATTTAAATCACACTCCATAGGGGTTGTCCCTAGCATGAAGTGTATTGTATGTCATGTATGTTTACTGGTATTTAATGCTTTGAATGTCATTATGGCACCAGGGATGTTCTAAGCCTTGTGGGGTGTCTCTGGATTCAGTTGTGTTGCACACCATGTGCTGAGTCCCTGGCTTTAGTTGCCCTGAGAGTTCCATGGCAAGATTTTCTCTCTTATGGGGATAGTCCCTGGTAATATTTTGCCAGAGGGTCTTCTCTAGTTATTTCTGCCAGTTTAAAGGCTTCCCTTTTTGGTTGGCATCCATTAGGTTATGTCTAGGCCTTGAGGTATCTCAGCACGCTCAGTGCTCTTGTAGGCTGCAGGCCTGAGCCAGTCTGTGTCCTGAAGTCTTGTGTGAGTTCGCTTGTGATACGTTCAATGGTTCTAGTAACCTCTGAACGTGACATACAGCTTCCTCTCCCATTCACTCGTATGCGACAAAAAAGCTGTAATTATCCTGTACAGCCACTGCAATGTTGACGGACTGCAGCTAAACATTGCAGAGGATGCAGCCCTTGCATAGGTGCTGTGGCCCCTTTAAACAGCTGATTGATGAGGTTGTTGGGAGTTGGATCCCCACTGATCTGAAATTGATGACCGATCCTGAGGATAGGTCATCAGTATCAGTAAACCGGATAACCCATTTAAGCAGATTTTCTCAGTAGTGACTGATTTAATCATAGTAGGAGCTGAATTCAATGTATTACCGGCAGATTTAAAGACTTTTGTGACCACCAGGTGGCTCTAATGCAGGGATCAGCAACCTCCGGCACTCCAGGTGTTCTGAAACCACAAGTCCCAGAATGCGCCATTCACTTTTATGGACGTTATAAGAGCAGTCATGCTGTATGCTGGGAATTGTAGTCTTACAGCAGCTGGCGTGACGAAGATTTATGACTCCCTGCTGTAGTGTGGAAGAGTTGTACTCTCAGAAGGCTGCAAATGTACTGGTGGTGGTTGATGTACTGGTTCAGTTGGGGAAACCATTTCCAATATATTCATCCTCAGGATTCCTTCATTTTACAGAAGATCTTAGATGAGATGCTATCAGTGATTGTTATCATTCCATTTTTGCCTCGAATGTTCTGGTTTCTGCTGCAGTGCATCTCTCAAAGGGAGAATTTTGAAGATTTCCTCCACATCAAGACCTACTGCAACAGACAGGAGTCCATATTCCTGACCTCAGCAGGATCCAGTTGGAAACGTGAAGATGGAAGAAAATACTGATAAATGAAGGCCTTTCAGAATCCATGGTTAGCATTTTGCTTCAGAAAAACTTATGTATGGGGTCTATTCAAGTCTATGGAAAAAATGTCCTCTTTCTTAACCACTTCCAGTCTGCCCATTGACTATAAACATCCTGGTAGTGGATCTCTATCTCTGAATGGACGTTTTAAAACGTTCTTGAGCTTTGCCCCCTGTGTGCAGCACCTGTACATAGAAGCTCCATGACTCAGCTGCCTCCTGACAGCCAAGAACATGGAGCTTTAACCTGAGACCTTTTTTCCTGGCCTCCAGGCTTTTGATCACTCTGACAAGCTGTCAAAGCCATCACAAATGCTTGTACTATCTCCCTCTCATTACTGCCGGTCACAGGGCAGTTTACAACCACATATGGGGTGTTTCTGCAAACTTCAGAATCAGGAAGATAAATATTGAGGTTTGATTTGCAGTTTACCCTTGTTATCTTATAGGAAAAGTGAATTAAAAACTGAAAATCTGCAAAAAAAATATATTTATTTTTAAATGTCACCTTCCTTCTGTTTTAATTCTTGTGGGAAATCTAAAGGGTTAACAAACTTTGTAAAAATCAGTTTGGATTACATTGGGGGCTGTAGTTTCTAAAATATGTTCATTTATGGGAGGTTTCTATTATTTAAGCCCCTCAAAGTCACTTTAGAACTGCAAAGGTCCTTTAAAATTAACTATTGGAAATTTTCATGAAAATCTTAAAAATTACATCTAAAATTCGAAGCCTTCTAACGTCCTCAAAAAATAAAATTACATTTCCAAAATTATGCCAACATAAAGTGGACATATGGTGAATGTTCATTAATAACTTTTAATTTTATTAGGTATCCCTATGCAACTTAAAAGCAGAGAAATTAATATTTAAAAAATTGTGATTTTTTTCAAAATTTTCTGTAAATTTTGGATTTTTTATAAATAAAGGTAAAATATATTGACTCAAATTTACCATTAACAAAAAGTACAATGTGTCACAAGAAAACAATCTATGAATGGCTTGGATAAGTAAAAGCGTTCCAAAGTTATTACCACATGAAGTGACGTCAGATTTGCAAAATTAGGCCTGGTCAGGAAGGGGTTAAATGGCCTGGATGGGAAGTGGTTAATGAGTATTCTCACAGGCGATGATCCAGTATCATTCTGTTCTTGTAGGATAGCTTCCAGAAAGAATTAAAATTCAACACCTGAAAGTACATGCCTGCAGTAATTATGTGACAGATGGAACACTCACTAATCAGCCACTCATCACCAAATTCATTTAAAGGGAGTCTGACACTTTGTTTTCACATAGTAAGCTACCGTATTGCCATTGGACTGCAGTCCACATTATATAACATGAAAAAAATACCTTTGGAGCTTTCACCCCCCCCCCAAAAAAAAAAAAAAAAAAAAGTTAAATCAATATGCTAATGAGGCCCCAAGTGCTCAGGGGGCATTTCCAGCAGTCAAAGTGTCCAAGCCCTCCCCTTTTAATCTCAACTCTTCTTGCTCTTTTATTCCTCTCTCGATTCTCCACCCTTTTCCACATCGAAATCTTGGAGGTGCGAGTCCTCCTACTTCCAGTGGTGCTGTAGTGTGTAGCTCAGCGGCACATGCACATTACATAATGTGATGCTGATCCCCACAGCAGGTATTGTAATGTGCAGTCAGGGCTGCTAGTGGTCTGTGGCTGCATGATAGAGTAATTTCAGGAGGAGAGGGGTGGATTAGGCTTCTAAGGGTTCAGACTTTGGAACAGATTTTCTTACTGCTGTTATGCAAAAATAAAAACCCCTCCCACCTATTCATCCTTTTCTATTTACATCTTAATCTATGCACACTGAGGATAAAGAGGAAAAAGAACTTTTGTCTTTCCTGTAATTTTACTTTCTTTGACATTAAAGGTAGCAAATATATACCCACCTAATAATTTATATTTGCAGCTATTTGTCTCTAATAATAATCTTTATATATCGCCAACATATTCCGCAGCGCTTTACAGTTCAGGGGTTCATATACAAACAGCCATAAATAACACAGCAACAGACATGTCAATAATTACAAAAGGAGTGAGGGCCCTGCTCGCAAGAGCTTACAATCTATGAGATCTATCTACAGTCTATTTTATTACACATCTAAGCTATGAGAGGGGGTTCTTATAGCACCATTCTGTGTGGTCTTTGGACTTGAGGAAAGCAAAATAACAGGTAAGGCTACTTTCACACTTGCGTTGTAAGGATCCATTTGTGAGATCCGTCACAGGCTCTCATAAACGGTCCAAAACTGATCATTTTTGTCCTAATGCATTCTGAATGGAAAAGAATCTGTTCAGAATGCATCAGTTTTGCTTCAGTTTGCTTCAGTTCAGTCAGCATTTCGTTTTCGAGGCGGACACTAAAACGCTGCTTGCTGCGTTTTGGTGTCCGCATGAAGAAACTGATCCATGAAGAAACTGATCCATACTCACAATGTAAGTCAATAGGGATGGATCTGTTTTCTCAGACACAATAGAAAACTGATCCGTCCCTCATTGACTTTCAATGGAGTTCATGACGGATCCGTCTTGGCTATTTAAAAGATAACACAACTGGATCATGACGGATCCAGCAAAAACGCTGGTGTGAAAGTAGCCTTTGATGAACTCTCTCCATAAATTCTTTATGGATCATACACAATTTATTCAATTGTGGATGAAATAACACTGATGCTCACTCATCTCAGCATAGTCAGGATAAAAAACTTACCTTCAACCCTTTTATCATGTGGTACAAGGAAGAAACATCAAAGCACAGAAAATGTAGTTATTGTATTTATGGTTTTTTACTTTTCAAAAATCAATATTGGATTCTAAACATGGGTAACCCGCCATCCTCCCTTTATTGTACTGGCCGTATAAATACACCATTGTGGTACACTAATGTGGTTTTACTGACGTGATTCATATGCAGATGGACGTCACTGCACAGACTTTCCCACTACACAATCTGAGTGTGCATATTTGTGAGGACTGTTATTGTAATTCAAGCCATAAAAATTACAATTGGCTCATTCTGCATCACTGCATTGGATTTTTAAGTTTATTCCACACCCATGAGCTGTGTAATATAGATGAAACTCAGCTACAGTGACTGGGATCGGAGGTAACTCTGATCCCCAGTCACTTAAAGGGGTTGTGTCACTTCAGCCAGTGGCATTTATAATGTAAGGGTAATACAAGGCACTTACTAATGTATTGTGATTCTCTATATTGCCTCCTTTGCTGGCTGGATTCATTTTTCCATCACATTATACATCTCTCGTTTCCATGGTTACAACCACCCAGAAATCCATCAGCGTGGCCATTGGCAACATCCTTGCAGATTCCGCAGACGGATCCAGACTCATTCAACTTGAATGGGTCCATGATCCATCTGCACTGCAAAAAATAGAACATGTCCTATTTCTTTGCGGTGCAGAAACACGGACAGAAACCCCCCTCTGTTCCGCACCACACCTTCCGGATTGCAGACCCATTCCCATCCATAATGCGGGCCGCAATACAAGCATGACCACTCAACAGCCATGTGCATGAGCCCTTAATGGAAAGAGGGGGAAAGCGGCTGCCAGACACCTCTAGCAGTGGTATATATCGTGAGAGCAAAAGGAACAGGCAGTTGAAATTTAATGTGCCTGATCTTATCTCCCTCAATATCAGTAAGGGTAGAATTGGGAGGCTCCATATACATTAGATGGACTGCATAATATGTAGGTCCAGCGTAAGGCAACTTCACATCACTGTTTTTTTTTCTATTCTTATACGTTCAAGGAACAGAAAAATAAAGAAAAAAAATTGTTATGCTCAGTTATGCACATTTGGCATCCATTTTATTTTTATTTCCGTCTCAGATCCATTATTTTAGACAGAAAAAATGCCCCACATGCAGTCCTTGTTTCTGTCTAAAATAACAGATCACGGACAGAAATGGCTCAAATAAATATCAAATGTGTAAATGTGGCCCATGCCCATATTGCAAACAATGGGTCCCCAATATACCGGCACTGGCTGTGTGCACTCTGTATCATGGATGTCGACCCATTAACTTGAATTACAGAAGCGCTTCTGTTGGACTTCAGTCAGTGCCTCCGCAATGCAAAAATATAGAACATGTTTGATTTTTTTTTTGCAGTACGGACTGAATCTTGTGGATCGCGGACCCATTCAAGTGCAAACAGCGGGCATTGCGGACTGCTATTTGTGGTCCGCAGAATGGATCAGGGTACAAATGTTCGTGTGCATGAGCCCTGAGTATAACTAATGCATAAAATACAGGATCTGCTTTTTCTGTTCATCTGAGGTATCAGAGGAATGGAAAAACAAACTGCGATATGAACCCAGCCTTAAAGGTGTTGTCTGGAATTTTACAAGTGATGGCCTATCTGATCAGTGGGGATCTAACATCCCACACCAGCGGGTCAGCTGTTGTTCAGTAGCTCTGGTGCCAGAACTACCCAGCTCCATCCAAAGTGTAGTGGACAATGCTGGTTACTGTGAACTGCTGGGGAGTGTGTGAAGTATGGGAGTGGTAGTCGCGGCTCTGATGATGGTGGTCGTACAAATCACGGCAAACTCCACTGTTGCACTCCTTAGGGCCCTGAAATGATTAGAAGGTGCACCATTTCTTCCCTTGTGCGTACCCTAGTACTGGGGCTCCTTCCTGGTGTTGATTGTGGTGCCCTTGATGTTGGATGATTTGCTGAGTGCTAGGCAGAACTGGTGAATGATGGTGACAATGATCAGGATGATATTACATAGGTAACATGGTTTGTAGGGTAGAAAAAAAGACATCCGTCCATCCAGTTTAGCCTGTTATCATGCAAACTGATCCAGAGGATGATAGGCATTATAGTACAAAAAACAGCAAAGGGCGCAGTTCCAACTGTATGTCACAGTGCAATATTCTCTCAACAGCATATTGACAACAACAATGATGGTGGTTATAGTACTCATTCTCTCTAAAGACACATTTCAGTCCCTTAGCAGACCCAGAGGCATACAATAATGTTCTTGTTAAGTCCTTTTGCAATTTCCAGACTGAGGGGTGCAGTCCATTCCACAGCAGTAAAGCCTTTCTTCTATAAATGAGCATAATACCTTGCTGTTTGAACCCAGTGCTGCCTGGTCTTTCAGGAGTACTTAGTATGGCTGCTTTCTGGGCAGTGGTAGGGTGGGGCCTATTTGTGCAAGAGCTTGAACAGAGACATCTTCCCTCCAGGCAGCTTGAGACTAGACTTCCTCAACACTTACTTGTTAGTCCTTCTCCTGACAACCCTAAGACAATTTGCCCAGTTGTTAACCATGTGCTGTTCATACAATGCCATTAAGTGCATGTACATAACAAATCAGAAATCACCCCTCTCCTTCAAATCACGCTTTCCTCCCTTTAGATTGACATCCTGCGCACTCGCTGTCCAGGATGGCGCGTACGCAGGGTCGGACTGGCCCACCAGAGGACCGGAGGATCCTCCGGTAGGCCCCAAGCCAGGAACCCTGGGCCGGCGTCAGCACCCGGCATACCCGGGCAAGTGCCCGGGCCCACTGCTCCTGGGGGGGGGGCCCACTGCGCTGCTATGAGCGATTCCATCAATACAGATGGAAACGCTCATTGCTGGAGCGCAGAGAGCTCACAGGGACGCACCATCAATGAGACGGCGCCATCTAGTGGCAGGCGGGGGGCGGCAGTGTGCAGGATTACACATTGACAACCAGCCCCTGCTGTGAAATCGCTCCTCCAACTGCATCCTCCGTTCCATCTGAAAAGTGTCCTTTAGACTCCTGGCTTCTGTAGCAGGCAGCCAATGAGCAGCAGTGCTGATGGTGACGTGTAATCATGCTGCCAGCCCTGCGGTCCCGCACACAGCAGCCTGAAGACATCACAAGAAGACTCCTCCTCCCAGCCTGCTCCTGGTCAGAGGAGCCCACACTGCAGTAAGAACTGCTGGTCACTGCCCCCTTCCCCTTGGTTAGTAGGTGCCCTGTTAACCCTTACCCTCTTATTTACACAGCTGCTGGTGCAAATGATGCAACTTTCAGCTCTGTAGTCTGGGCTGAGGTCGGAGGGGGAGGGTTGTCAGTCCATGCAGTGTTAGATCTGGCCTAGTACAGGGTGCTCAGTACTGCCTTGTGCCCACCCCTATAGCTATAGGATTGCCTTCCACTGCTTGATGGAGCCCCAGGAATCCTGCATAAAAGTGAGTTACATGTATGTAATAACATGTGTGATCTGTCCTATGTGCCTGTATGTAATAACCTATGTGATGTGTACCATGTGCCTGTATGTAATAACCTGTGTGATATGTACCATGTGCCTGTATGTAATAACATGTGTTACCTGTCCTATGTGCCTGTATGTAATAACCTATGTGATCTGTCCTATGTGCCTGTATGTAATAACCTGTGTGATGTGTACCATGTGCCTGTATGTAATAACCTGTGTGATCTGTCCTATGTGCCTGTATGTAATAACCTATGTGATATGTACCATGGGCCTGTATGTAATAACCTGTGTGATGTGTACCATGTGCCTGTATGTAATAACCTGTGTGATGTGTACCATGGGCCTGTATGTAATAACCTGTGTGATGTGTACCATGTGCCTGTATGTAATAACCTGTGTGATATGTACCATGGGCCTGTATGTAATAACCTGTGTGATGTGTACCATGTGCCTGTATGTAATAACCTGTGTGATATGTACCATGTGCCTGTATGTAATAACATGTGTTACCTGTCCTATGTGCCTATATATAATAACCTGTGTGATCTGTCCTATGTGCCTGTATGTAATAACCTGTGTGATGTGTACCATGTGCCTGTATGTAATAACCTGTGTGATATGTACCATGTGCCTGTATGTAATAACATGTGTGATATGTACCATGTGCCTGTATGTAATAACATGTGTGATCTGTCCCATGTGCCTATATGTAATAACCTGTGTGATATGTACCATGTGCCTGTATGTAATAACCTGTGTGATCTGTCCTATGTGCCTGTATGTAATAACCTGTGTGATCTGTACCATGGGCCTGTATGTAATAACCTGTGTGATCTGTACCATGGGCCTGTATGTAATAACCTGTGTGATGTGTACCATGGGCCTGTATGTAATAACCTGTGTGATGTGTACCATGGGCCTGTATGTAATAACCTGTGTGATGTGTACCATGGGCCTGTATGTAATAACCTGTGTGATGTGTACCATGGGCCTGTATGTAATAACCTGTGTGATCTGTACCATGGGCCTGTATGTAATAACCTATGTGATATGTACCATGTGCCTGTATGTAATAACATGTGTGATGTGTACCATGGGCCTGTATGTAATAACCTGTGTGATGTGTACCATGTGCCTGTATGTAATAACATGTGTGATCTGTCCTATGTGCCTGTATGTAATAACCTGTGCGATCTGTACCATGGGCCTGTATGTAATAACCTGTGCGATCTGTCCTATGTGCCTGTATGTAATAACCTGTGTGATCTGTACCATGGGCCTGTATGTAATAACCTATGTGATGTGTACCATGTGCCTGTATGTAATAACCTGTGTGATGTGTACTATAGGCCTGTATGTAATAACCTGTGTGATGTGTACCATGTGCCTGTATGTAATAACTTGCGTGATATGTACTATGTGCCTGTATGTTATAAAGTGTGTGATGTGCAGTATGCGCCTGTATGTACTAGTGTGTGTATATACACATTTCTGCATGGTTTTTATATATGTAGAATATATTTATGTAACTGCCATTTTTTGTTAAATGTTCAGGGTAATCGATAAAGTATATTGAAAAAATGCATCTCAGACTGCAGCAGCAAATGGGATTTTTTTTTTTGTTCCCCGGGCACAGTGAGGTGGACATTACTGGGGCAGGGGGGTGGATATTACTGAGGGCATTATAGGGACATTACTGGAGACATTATTATTAGACATTGTGGTGGCATCATGATAATCAGAGGCAGAATAGTGTTTGTAAAATAATTTGCTGTGAGGGCCACTGGGGGTCTTTATTCTGAATGGGGGTAACTGGGGGTCATTATACTGAATGGAAGGCCACTGTGGGGTCATTATACTGTGTGGGGGGCCCACTGAGATTTATCGCCCAAGGGCCCACATGAACCTGGAACCAGCCCTGCAGGAACCTATAGTGTCGTTGCCGTTGCCCCGGCGCTAGCTGCCGACAATCTAAAGGCCCCTTAATGGCCCGGCTCCTGTACAGATCAGCCCACCCAGCCACTTAAAAAAAGCATACTTACCTGTCCTGCCGCGCTGCCGCTGTCCTCGGCTCCCACGCTCCACTGTCTTCCCTTCCGGCGCGCATTATGACCTGACGCAGCGTCAGGTCATAGTGCGCGCCGGCAGGGAAGACAGTGGAGCGCGGAACCTGATGGCAGTGGCAGCGCGGCAGGACAGGTAAGTATGCTTTTTTTAAGTGGCTGGGTGGGCTGATCTGAGGGGGGGGGGGAGACCCTGATCTGAGGTCTGATGGGGGCACGAGACGCCGACCTGAGGTCTGATGGGGGCACGAGACGCCGACCTGAGGTCTGATGGGGGCACGAGACGCCGACCTGAGGTCTGATGGGGGCACGAGACGCCGACCTGAGGTCTGATGGGGGCACGAGACGCCGACCTGAGGTCTGATGGGGGCACGAGACGCCGATCCCTGTACTGTGACATCACTGTGTTTATTATCTCTGTACGGTGACATCACTGTGTTTATTATCCCTGTACTGTGACATCACTGTGTTTATTATCCCTGTACTGTGACATCGCTGTGTTTATTATCCCTGTACTGTGACATCGCTGTGTTTATTATCTCTGTACTGTGACATCACTGTGTTTGTTATCCCTGTACAGTGACATCGCTGTGTGTATTATCCCAGTGCAGGAAGAGGTAAGTGGTCTGTGTTTGTGTGTTTGTTTTCTATTTTTCAGGGTCGTGAATGCAGAGGACTACATCGGATTCGGTGGACTATGTCGGACCAGCTTTTTTTTTTTTTTTATAAAATGGTCAAACAGGGGTCTGGGGGAGTGTTTATTTCAATAAAATGTTTTATACTGGTGTGTTTGTATTTTTTTTTTACAATACTACAGTTTTAGTAATTATGGCTATCTACAGACGGCCCTGATTACTAATACTGGGCTTAGTGCTTGCCGGTATGGCGGGCCAGCACTAACCCCAACATCTATTACCTCGGCACCCACCGCCACCAGGGGTGCCGGGAAGAGCCGGGTACCCACAGGACCGGACCTTCTAAATTGAGGGTCTGGCTCTGGGGCGGCTGCAGGCTGGTACCATTAGGCTGGGAAGGGCCAATAACCGTGTCCCTTCCCACCCTGGTAGTGCCGGGCTGCCACTGCTGGTTGTATCTGGCTGGCGAAGGAAAAAAGGGGGGGACCCCATGCCATTTTTTTTTTAATTATTTAATTATTTTTGTAAAAAAATGGCATGGGGTCCCCCCCTTTTTTCCTTTGCCAGCCAGATACAACCAGCAGCGGCAGCCTGGCACTACCAGGGTGGGAAGGGACACGGTTATTGGCCCTTCCCAGCCTAATGGTACCAGCCTGCAGCCGCCCCAGAGCCAGACCCTCAATTTAGAAGGTCCGGTCCTGCGGGTACCCGGCTCTTCCCGGCACCCCTGGTGGCGGTGGGTGCCGAGGTAATAGATGTTGGGGTTAGTGCTGGCCTGCCATACCGGCAAGCACTAAGCCCAGTATTAGTAATCAGGGCCGTCTGTAGATAGCCATAATTACTAAACTGTAGTATTGTAAAAAAAAATACACACACACCAGTATAAAACATTTTATTGAAATAAACACTCCCCCAGACCCCTGTTTGACCATTTTATTAAAAAAAAAAAAAAAAAAAGCTGGTCCGACGTAGTCCACCGAATCCGATGTAGTCCTCTGCATTCACGACCCTGAAAAATAGAAAACAAACACACAAACACAGACCACTTACCTCTTCCTGCACTGGGATAATACACACAGCGATGTCACTGTACAGGGATAATAAACACAGTGATGTCACTGTACAGGGATAATAAACACAGAGATGTCACAGTACAGGGATAACAAACACAGCGATGTCACAGTACAGAGATAATAAACACAGCGATGTCACAGTACAGAGATAATAAACACAGTGATGTCACAGTACAGGGATAATAAACACAGTGATGTCACCGTACAGGGATAATAAACACAGTGATGTCACAGTACTGGGATAATACACACAGTGATGTCACAGTACAGGGATAATAAACACAGTGATGTCACAGTACAGGGATAATAAACACAGTGATGTCACAGTACAGGGATAATACACACAGTGATGTCACTGTACAGGGATAATAAACACAGTGATGTCACAGTACAGGGATAATAAACACAGTGATGTCACTGTACAGGGATAACAAACACAGATATTTCTTTATGGTGGGCCCCAAGAATTATTTCCTCTGGTGGGCCCTAGGTACTCCAGTCCGACCCTGCGCGTACGCACATCTTCGGCTTCATCCCAATGACCGAATGCCACTTCTTATTTTAGTGACGTGAACGGCGCATACACAGTATGCATCTTTGGTCTAGCGCTGTCAATCTAAAAGTTGTTTCCTTTTAAAATACATCTGACAAATTATCACAATGCCTTTTTAACATTGCTGAAAAGCATGTGTTGCTTGTCCTTTTCTTGCTCCTCGTTTCATGGTTGACTTCACTGTATCCGTATAAGTCTTAGACCAGTAATGCCCAACTGGTGGCTTATATGCAACCATCACAGAAAGATAAATTCGTACTCACAACTGAATCTCCAGGATGCAGGTCAGACATCAGAGATGCTGCGTGCTATGCCAAACCCTAAAGAACAGAAGTTTTCCTCTGTTTCCTCTTCTGTTATGGGGGCACTGGTATAATTCCAATCTCCAGGTTGTGCTGTTTGTATGTTTATGTTCAGACTTTTTATATATATCTTTGTGGTCTATGTTACCTTATACAGTGTATATGTATTTTACCAAAAATTCTGAAGACATCTGAGAAGATTTGTTTTGGAAAGTTTTTTTTCTGTTTCAATAGATTTTATTGGTTTTAACATGAAGAGGAACAGTACAGTACCGTTATATTGTTACTAGTGTGAACTTGTCATATTTGCTAAAGGGATATATATCACTTGTTATCATATCTGAATGATATGATCCTATATATACATCCATGCCCAGTTTTGAATGGGCTCATTTGTACAGGTGAATGTAGTATATCTGAGGTACTTTCCAAAAAGTGTTTTTGAAATCTTTTTTTAATCTAAATTATGCTACTTTCACACTCGCGTTAATGTTGTCACATGTGCAAAGGTAGTACGGATCCGGCAGGCTGTTCCCCTGCCAGAACAGCCTGCTGTAAAAGCTTAATGCAAGTGTGAAAGTAGCCTAAAATGTGAAGAAGTCACATGTGTGACTATGTCTACTCCTTAACCTTGAACTGGTTGGCTGATCAGTGGTTGCTAGATGGAGTCAGTGGCCAGATTTGACCCCCCATAATGTGTCTGCTTGACCATCACAGCCCTGCAGTCAATTTGAACCGTAACTGGATGTCCCCATATAATTCTCATTCCCGAGTTTTTATAGATTTTTTATTACAAGTTGGCAAGTGGCTAGCTGTAATGTTCCTCTATGTGATAAATGACAGAAAGTTTAGAAATTCACCTGCCCCCATGACCACTACTTCATGTAACACATCTCCGGTGCTGAACTCCTCCAGCATCACCACGTATGTATACGTACCGTATGAATATCAGGAGCTCTTTCTGTATAATTTAGCTGCTGACTTGTGTTCTTGTGTTCCTATAAATACATAAACTGTGTTCTCAAACATCTCTGCTTGATTATGTCTAGTATCTGATTGATTTATAGCAGCCATTAGCTGATTTTCTAATTTAGAGCTTCTGGGTCTATATCTAAATAGACATTTTGAAAGATCACATTTCCTTAAAAAATCCATTATTCAATTATTTATTTTAGATCAAAAATCCAATGTATGAGGCATTTTAAAACAATTGTAAAAAAAAAAATAAAAACAATATCTAATTTGTAACACTTTGTACTGATGATTTTTCTCTGCTATTTTTAAAGCTTTTTGAAAAAAGAAAATAAAGAAAACACTATTTATGTAGATTTTCAGTATTTTACTGTATACTTTGAGCAGACTGATCTATAGTGTTCTGGGAAAATATGCAGCAAAACACTTGTAATTTATACATTTAGATTTCTGTTCCTTTTGACTTCAGTTTTAAACGGGGGCCATCTTGTCTGTGACTGATAGCATTTCCTGTATGTGTGTATACAGAGATAGCTATCAGTCACTGATAATATGGCACCCGTGTACAACTGAACTCAGAGCAGAGATATAAGTTGTTTCTGTTTATTTTTAATATTGTGTAGGGATAGGGATGTCAAGATTTTTTGTAATATACTTTATTAAGGAGGATGGATATTTTTACTAGAAAACAGAGTGTAAAGAGTCTTTAGTTGGAACATCCTTAAGGAGAGCCCATCTTCAGTGTTTACTATGTGTAACATGCAGAGACAGAATTCTCAGCCTGCCTCTTATCTCCCTACTCTAGCCTCTGGCGCCCAATATATGTCATCTCTACCTGAATTTCTGCCTATATGAATTTTGGCCACAGGAGAAACAGCAGAGGGCATTACCAGAACAGAAAATCTTTTTATTGCATGTATATTGCAATAATACTTAAAGATTTTCGAGATTTTAAAGAGAACCTGTCACATTGAAGATGGTATCTGAGCTACAGACGGCATTTTGTAGAGCAGGAGGAGCAGAGCAGATTTATATATAGTTTCATGGGAAAAATAGTCAGTATACCTCAGGAAGAGCTGAGCAGATTGATATATAGTTTTATGGAAAAATATTTAATATAAATTACCATTTGTACATTTATATTACTGCTCGTTCTGGGCTTTGAAGTCAAGGAGGTCCAAAATGAGCAGGAATTTAAATGTACAAATCACAAGTTATACTGAATATTTTTCCATAAAACTATATATCAATTTGCTCAAATCCTACCTGCTCTATAACATGCTGCCTGTAACTTTTGCATCATGTTCAATGTGACAGATTCCCTTTAATACTGATGATCTATCCTCTGAATAGGTTATCAGTATCTGATTGGTGGGGGTCTGACACCCGGGAACCCTGCCGATCAGCTGTTTGAGAAGCTAGCAACACTCGCAGTAGCGCTGTAGCTTTCTCTCAGCTTTTCCTAGGCCAGTGACGTCACGTTCAATGGTCATGTGGCCTAGTTGCAGCTCAGCCCCATTGAATAGGGATGAGCATTATACCAAGCACAGTCACTATACAATGTATGACGATGTGCTTGGTAAGCTGAGAGAAAGCCAGGGCACTCACAAGAGTGCTGGTGCCTTCTCAAAAAGCTGATCAGCAAGGGTCCGGTTGTAGAGCCCCCACTAATCAGATACTGATGACCTATCCTGAGTCTAAGTCATCGGTATTAAAGTGGTTAAAATACTCTATTGATTGCATTTTTCATGGAATAATCCCTTGAAATTGGTGGAAGCAATATTACAAAACTGGCAGAAAGTGCAGTCATATTAGTTGTCATCTTTGCATTAAAGGAGTTGTCCCTTCTGGATACATGCCATATAGATAGAATATGCTATAAATGACCAATAGCTCCAGGTCTCAACTTTGGCACCCTCTCCCTTCTCAAGAATGGGAACCTACCATGAATGAAGAGCATGCCCCACATGCACAGTGCTCTCTCCATTCACGGCTGTGGGACTTCGGAAAAGAACCAAGCAAGTGTGCTGGGCCCCTTCTTGAGATAGGAGTGGGTCCAAGAGGTTGGACCTCCACCTATTGGACATTTATCGGTATATAATATAGATGCCATAAATGTCCACATGAGAGTATTCCTTTAAGTTGTTCTCTGTAAATTGTCATTTTGTTATTGATATAACAATGAACACTTTTTGTCTTAGAACTTGATCCTGGAAATGTTTGAGTATTTTTTTAGGACTGGCATTTGTATTCTGGGGTTTGGTTTGTGATAAAAGGGTCATATACACTACTGGAAACATCACTTATCACATCACTTCTAGAAATCTCCCTGTGGTCACCCAAAGGTAGGCAAATACAGTGTGTGAGTCTATGTGTGGATGTCTCTGACTGTCCATATGTGTTGGTGACTGTGCACCTGTGCCTGGCTGTTAGTATAGCAGGATCCCTGCACTCTCTGCTCCTGCCAGCCTAGTTATGACCGGTAATTGGGACACCAGGCAGCACTGGGACGTGAGGAGGCAAGTAAACCAACAGGTACTTGATTAATGTTCCCAGTAAAACTGTGCTCACACTGCTGTCTGTAGGCCTGGATGATTTGACTGAAAGAACACTGCCGTATGCAGGGGCGGTCTTGGCATTTCTGGGGCCCTAAGCGAAGTTATGTCTGGGGGCCCCCCCCCCCAATGACACCTCACACCCCTGATGACACGGCCTCTGATGACACGCCCCCCCCCAATGACACACCCCCTACACCTCACTGGAGGGGGGGTCAAGGTTGCCCACAGCCTATGGCGTGTCCCAGACTCCCAGCTCTCTATTGGCTGGGCTGCAGGGGCGTAGCTAAAGGCTCATGGGCCCTGGTGCAAGAGTTCAGCTTGGGCTCCCCCCGCCTAATACAGCGCCCCATACCTCTTACATCCAGTATAATACAGCGCCCCATACCTCTTACATCCAGTATAATACAGCGCCCCATACCTCTTACATCCAGTATAATACAGCGCCCCATACCTCTTACATCCAGTATAATACAGCGCCCCATACCTCTTACATCCAGTATAATACAGCGCCCCTTACCTCTTACATCCAGTATAATACAGCGCCCCATACCTCTTACATCCAGTATAATACAGCGCCTCATACCTCTTACATCCAGTATAATACAGCTCCTCATACCTCTTACATCTAGTATAATACAGCGCCCCATACCTCTTACATCCAGTATAATACAGCGCCCCTTACCTCTTACATCCAATATAATACAGCGCCCCATACCTCTTACATCCAATATAATACAGCGCCTCATACCTCTTACATCCAGTATAATACAGCGCCTCATACCTCTTACATCCAGTATAATACAGCGCCTCATACCTCTTACATCTAGTATAATACAGCGCCCCATACCTCTTACATCCAGTATAATACAGCGCCCCATACCTCTTACATCCAGTATAATACAGCGCCCCTTACCTCTTACATCCAGTATAATACAGCGCCCCATACCTCTTACATCCAGTATAATACAGCGCCCCATACCTCTTACATCCAGTATAATACAGCGCCCCATTCCTCTTACATCCAGTATAATACAGCGCCCCATACCTCTTACATCCAGTATAATACAGCGCCTCATACCTCTTACATCCAGTATAATACAGCGCCTCATACCTCTTACATCCAGTATAATACAGCGCCTCATACCTCTTACATCTAGTATAATACAGCGCCCCTTACCTCTTACATCCAGTGACGTCTCCTCGGATGTAGATCTTCTCTTTCCTCATCTTCTCCTTTCAGACCAGACACCATTTTTCAGCCATTTCTTATCTCTGCAGTTTGACAGAAAAAAATCTTAGTTTACTACTTTTCCATCATCCTCCCATCTTCTGGACAAATCATCCTACCACCCCAGTACTGTGCCACTAGTACCACACAGATAGTGCCCTTCAATAATTATTGGCACACAGTGTCCTAAAATAACTGCGCCCAGCAAATACTGTCCCGTAATAGTGTGAACATAACGTCCCCCAGAAATAACTGCGCTGATACTGTGCCAGGGTGCCCCCCACAGTAATAGTGCCCCCCACAGTACTAATGTCCCCACTGTGCCCCAGAAGTAATAATGCTTCCAATGTGCCAGTAAGAAGTGCTCCCCACCCATAGATGCCCCCCAAATTATGTGCCAGTAAGAAATGCCCCAATAATGCGCCAGAAGTTCCCCCCATTGATTCCCCCTCAAAATCATATGCCAGTAAGAAATGCCCCCAGTGCCCCCATGTGCCAGTAAGAAATGCCCCCAGTGCCCCCATGTGCCAGTAAGAAATGCCCTAGTGCCCCCATGTGCCAGAAAAATGCCCCTAGTGCTCCCATGCCATAAAGAAATGCCCCCAGTGCCCCCATGTGCCAGTAAGAAGTGCCCCCAGTGCCAGTAAAAATGCCCCAGTGCCCCCTTGTGCCAGTAAAAATGCCCCCAGTGCCCCCATGTGCCAGTAAAAATGCCCCCATGTGCCAGTAAAATGCCCTCAGTGCCCCCATGTGCCAGTAAAAATGCCCCCAGTGCCCCCATGTGCCAGTAAAAATGCCCCCAGTACCAGTAAAAATGCCCCCAGTGCCCCCATGTGCCAGTAAAAATGCCCCCAGTGCCCCCATGTGCCAGTAAAAATGCCCCCAGTGCCCCCATGTGCCAGAAAAAATGCCCACAGTGCCCCATGTGCCAGTAAAATGCCCACAGTGCCCCATGTGCCAGTAAAATGCCCCCATGTGCCAGTAAAATGCCCCCAGTGCCCCCATGTGCCAGTAAAAATGCCCCCAAGTGCCAGTAAAATGCCCCCAGTGCCCCCATGTGCCAGTAAAAATGCCCCCAGTGCCCCCATGTGCCAGTAAAAATGCCCCCAGTACCAGTAAAAATGCCCCAGTGCCCCCATGTGCCAGAAAAATGCCCCTAGTGCTCCCATGCCATAAAGAAATGCCCCCAGTGCCCCCATGTGCCAGTAAGAAGTGCCCCCAGTGCCAGTAAAAATGCCCCAGTGCCCCCTTGTGCCAGTAAAAATGCCCCCAGTGCCCCCATGTGCCAGTAAAAATGCCCCCAGTGCCCCCATGTGCCAGTAAAAATGCCCCCATGTGCCAGTAAAAATGCCCCCAGTACCCCCATGTGCCAGTAAAAATGCCCCCAGTACCAGTAAAAATGCCCCCAGTACCAGTAAAAATGCCCCCAGTGCCCCCATGTGCCAGTAAAAATGCCCCCAGTGCCCCCATGTGCCAGAAAAAATGCCCACAGTGCCCCCATGTGCCAGTAAAATGCCCACAGTGCCCCCATGTGCCAGTAAAAATGCCCACATGTGCCAGTAAAATGCCCCCAGTGCCCCCATGTGCCAGTAAAAATGCCCCCATGTGCCAGTAAAATGCCCCCAGTGCCCCCATGTGCCAGTAAAAATGCCCCCAGTGCCCCCATGTGCCAGTAAAAATGCCCCCAGTACCAGTAAAAATGCCCCCAGTGCCCCCATGTGCCAGAAAAAATGCCCCCATGTGCCAGTAAAATGCCCCCAGTGCCCCCATGTGCCAGTAAAGTGCCCCCATGTGCCAGTAAAAATGCCCCCAGTGCCCCCATGTGCCAGTAAAAATGCCCCCATGTGCCAGTAAAAATGCCCCCAGTGCCCCCATGTGCCAGTAAAAATGCCCCCAGTACCAGTAAAAATGCCCCCAGTGCCCCCATGTGCCAGAAAAAATGTCCACAGTGCCCCCATGTGCCAGTAAAATGCCCACAGTGCCCCCATGTGCCAGTAAAAATGCCCACAGTGCCCCATGTGCCAGTAAAATGCCCACAGTGCCCCCATGTGCCAGTAAAAATGCCCCCATGTGCCAGTAAAATGCCCCCAGTGCCCCCATGTGCCAGTAAAAATGCCCCCATGTGCCAGTAAAATGCCCCCATGTGCCAGTAAAGTGCCCCCATGTGCCAGTAAAAATGCCCCCAGTGCCCCCATGTGCCAGTAAAAAATGCCCCCATGTGCCAGTAAAAATGCCCCCAGTGCCCCCATGTGCCAGTAAAAATGCCCCCAGTACCAGTAAAAATGCCCCCAGTGCCCCCATGTGCCAGAAAAAATGTCCACAGTGCCCCCATGTGCCAGTTAAAATGCCCACAGTGCCCCCATGTGCCAGTAAAAATGCCCACAGTGCCCCCATGTGCCAGTAAAAATGCCCCCATGTGCCAGTAAAATGCCCCCAGTGCCCCCATGTGCCAGTAAAATGCCCCCATGTGCCAGTAAAAATGCCCCCAGTGCCCCCAATTGAGCTCCGGTCGGTGACTGCTACAATAAAAAAAAAATTTAAAAAAATTAACACTTATACTTACCTCCATGGTGCTGGCAGCGATGCGATGCAGGCCTCTTCCGGCCTGTGTCCCGCGCTGTACGGCTCAGGCGGCGCGATGACGTCATCGCGCCGCCTGAGCCGGCCTCTGATAGGCTGCAGGCCCAGTGCCTGCAGCCTATCAGAGGAACGGGCAGGGGAGACGCCTCTCCCTCCCCTGCCCCAGTACAATACAGGCATCTGTATCGCCGTCCTGAGGACGGCGATACAGATAACTATGGAGATGAGCGCTTCCACAATGGAAGCGCTCATCTCCCTCTGCCCCTCTGCGGGCGGTCTTGGGCACCGGCACAAGAGAAGAGCGTGGGGGGCCCCCTTGGACGCCGGGGGCCCTACGCAAATGCATAGGATGCGTGGTGCCCAAGACCGCCCCTGGCCGTATGTAACTTGCCTTCACTGCTTAGCGCACTAGAATGCACTGTCCTGGCACTGCAGAGTACTTTTCCAGCATCTAGGTCATGGATATGTCATCAATATCAATCGGCGGGTATCCAACTCCCAGCACCCCCACTGATCAGTTGTTTGAAGAGGCCTCTTCTGCTGTCTGTGACATCACATGTCCTTAGTGCAGCTCAGTCCCATTGAAGTGAATGAGATTGAGCTATATAGTCAGTCTCTGTACTTGGTATAACATGTAGAACCATCCTTATCCGAGCACTGCAGCCTCGTCAAGCAGCTGATTGTCATGGTACAGGGGAGAAGACTTCAGATGTTGATTACCTGTCTTGAGGATAGGTTATCAATAGAGATGAGCGAATCATTCAAAATTTTATTTGCCGAACATTCGCGAACTTTTCCTAAGATTCGTATATTCGACGAATAGATTCGTTGTATTTGCGTACAAAATAAACGTTATGTGCTATAATAACGAACACTCTTTTAAAAAATGTACGCAACTTCTTAGAAGACGTACGCATGAGCGTACAAATAGCGTATGAATCCTCAGAGTACTATTGTCTACGCGATTACATAATACGCAGGCACGCACGAAGAGAGGCCGCGGCATGCACTCCTCAGAGGCAGAACGAATTTTAGAAAATGGCATCCAGGCGATGCTCATCATTTAGCTCTGCTGCACAGCTGAAATACATAGTCCGGCTGATGGACCTGCAGGATTATGATGGCACACACCGCCACCCGAACCAGCATAAAAAGGAGGTGATCGAGCAGGTGATCCGAGGCTTGCGCCATCGTTTCGACACCTTGCGAACCCCGGGCCAGATCCAGCGTAAATGGTCAGATCTGAAATCGCCCTCAGAGGCAGTATGTATATTTGAAGTAAGTAAGTAAGGTGCTGTCTATCCGGCTAAGTGCATAGTACAACCATCCACCATACAATAAAGTGAATATGAGGACACATTGCGGTTCCTGTAAAGAAATACACACAGTGGGCAATATACTTGACAACGTTGCTGAAAGGTAAAAACATTAGTGCAAACAATCCAGTGCAAACAATATAGTGCAAATACATTATAGGTGTGATGTAAACATTTTAAATATCACCTACATAGTATGCGCACGGTCCACGGACATGTTTAAGTCTCTTTTCTTCTGACGCTTATACAACTGGAACAGAGTCCCAAATTCAGTTGTAATTTGTAATCCACATAGGTAATTGTAATCCAAATGGGTAATAAAATAGCAGCGAAGGTTCCTTAAAAAACCCTCTTTCAAGGGGCTCCCCAATAACCTGAAAAGGGGGAAAAAAGGGATGAGGCGCACGTATGCGCAACTTGGTTAAAACTTTTTTTTTGATGGGGGGAGTCCTGACAATCCATGTCCATGTGGGTGACAAACGCAGGGCAACAAAAATAAAAACAAAGGCCAACTAGTGCTCACCCTTCAAGTAAAGTCCACGTTGTCGCTCCCATAAAAGCTGCAGGATCCTTACTTAAGGACCTGCAGGTCCTCTTCACTGCTGCTGGAGCTAAAAGACATGAGAGGGGGCTCCTGCCTCATGAAAGCTACACTGGCTGTGGCAGCAGAGCTCCACTGACCTCTCAGGGATGGTCTTGGTAGTGACCAGGCGGTCACACTGGCAAGGGCCATGGCAACTTGGGCCTTGCCCTTTACCTTGTAGGGGCCAGATCCTCCCACCGGGATACAAGGTGACAGAATCTCCGGCTGTAACGGTCTTCCGCGAGTGGCGGACTGTGCGGCCTTCACCTGCCATGGGCATGGCAGTTGGTATTGTACCACCGATGGCTGGTACACGAAACTGTTGGTGGTCATCTGTCCCACATGGTATCAGGGGTTCCAGCTGAGCTTGGGATTTCTCCTCAGATCGCAGAGTCCCATCATTGGTCTCATGGGAACACCGAGCCTCTTCTGCGGTCTAGGCCTCCTCAGTCCAGTCTTTCGGGGGCACTGCAGGAGTAGCTGGTCGCGTAAGGAGTTTCACCCCAGTAGCAAAGGGGCCTTGGAAGCTCTTCATAGGGGTATACTCCATGTAATGCCCTGTGTGAAGATTGTGACGGACGGGCGGAAGATACGGCCTCTTTACAGAACGGCGGTTCATGTATAATTCTTCTGCCGTCTCCTCATCTGCGATAAAACCAACTCCCCAACTCCAACTCCCCGAACCACATAACGATACCCTTTCTGCGCTCCAGCTTGGGGTCACCGGACAGTGGGTGCTCCAACACCTGCACAACCCACTCCTCTACCAACTTTCTGTATTCCCAGAGGGTCAGGGCGTTCCAGGTGACAGCTTCGGGGACCATGAAATTTTGGCGAAGGAAGTAGTCCTTGCGTGGCGGAGCGGGAACTCCTGCCACCTCCGCCGGCGGAGTGAACACCTCAGCGGGCACCTCAACCGACTCCTTAGGCTGCTGGTCAGTGCCCCACATCATGCCTCCCCAGTAAGGGCCTCGCTGTCTCGCCATCTTAATTGCCTGAGTTGCCTCGTCTTCCTCTCGCACTGGAGAAGGGGGCGGAGCTATCGGGGAGGAGTCTTCATTGCTAATTAATTGAATTTGTACGCAACAGCGTATAGAGTAACTTATACGTAGCAATATCGTATAATTTATAGGACAAACTACGTAGCGAATGCGTACAAAGCCGAAGCGAATCACCTAGTATTCGGATTCGCTTCGCAGCTAAAAATTCCCAAGATTCGATACGAATCAACAAATCGACGAATCGATTCGCTCATCTCTAGTTATCAATATTAAATTCCTGAAAAACCCTGTCAATAGAAGCAATCAGTAATACCAATGTATCTGGGGCCACATTAGTATAGTAAATATTGAAATAATTCAGTATTACATACTACTCGTACTCCATTCTACAGCTTATACATAGTAACATAGTAATGTGGTTGTAAGGCTGAAAGAAGACATCTGTCCATCCAGTTCAGCCTGTTATCCTGCAAGTTGATCGAGAGGACGTCCAGAAATCGCATGAGGTAGAAGGTCATTTTAGGGGAAAAATATTCCTTCCCGACTCCAATCAGATAATCAGAATAACTCCCTGGATAAACGACCCATCTCTAGTAACTATAACCTGTTATTACACTCCAGAAATACATCCAGGCCCCTCTTGAACTCTTAGTGCATTCACCATCACCACCTACTCAGGCTGAGAGTTCCATAGACTTACTTTAGTGATTTGTAAAGTGGCAGGACTATGTTCTCATCACAGGCATCTATGCCCCTTTTGATGCACCCCATTATCTTATTGGCCTTGGCAGCAGCTGCCTGACACTGCTTTCTACAGCTTAGTTTGCTGTTCACTAAAATTCCCTAGGTACAGTACTTTTGCATGTCATTGTTACCCAGTGTTTTACCATTTAGTATGTACTGGTGACTTGTATTATTCCTTCCTATGTACATAACTGTACATTTGTCAGTGTTAAACCTCATCTGCCACTTCTCTGCCCAAGCCTCCAATCTATCCAGATCCATCTGTAGCAGTGTACTGTCCTCTTCTGTGTTAATTTACTTTACACAGTTTAGTTTCATCTACAAAAATTGATATTTTACTGTGCAAGCCTTCTACCAGATGATTAATAAATATATTGAAGAGAATAGGGCCCAATACTGACCCCTGTAGTACCCCACTAGTGACAGTGACCCAACCTGAGCCAGTCACTTACCCACATACAGACATTCTCTCCCAGTCCAAGCATGCTCATTTTATATACTAACATTTTATGTGGTACAGTTTCAAATGCTTTGAAGAAGTGAAGATGTATGACATTAGTTGACTCACTGCAGTCAAGTCTAGAACTGACCTCCTCATAGAAACTGATTAAATTGGTTTGACATGACAAGATGCTGGTTCGACTGTGTGAATGGGGCCGTATCTATCCGCAAAATTGCGTGAATAGATGCGGCCCCATTCACCTCTATGTGTGCACGGACAAGTATAGGCATTTTCAATGGGGCCGCACGGCGTGTGTTCCGAGCGCTGCGGAACACAAGCCGGGCGGCCCCCGTATATTTGCGGGTCCGCAGTAATGCGGGCCCGCAAATATACATTCGTGTGAATGTGGACCCTTACTGTTAGCTCATAAGTGACACACCGCTGAAATCTGCATTTATGTCACTAATTTATGCTGCCCTGAGTGAGCTCACCATAAAGTTGTTGACAGGTTCCCTTTAATAGCTTTGCTTTCTCCTCATCGCTCTCAGCAATTCCCACCTCATCACTCTGTAAAGGGCCAACACCTTCAGATTTATACTTTTTATGGATTACAAACTTTCCTAGGAGGAGGTAAGTCAGGGCACAGGATCAACATCACCACTCGACTATGGACCTTTGCTGCATGAAATTTCTTAATGTAAATGAAAAAAGTTTTGTGTATAGCAGCACTTTCAGAGCTACCCTGTTGTTGGTGCAGCGCAGCTGCATAGTTTGAAACTACAGCAGTGGTCGTAGGCTGCACCAGTCTCTCGTTTAGGATCACAATTGGCTTATTTTGTTCATTTTGTCATTGACTTCCATCAGTTGTGATTCCCATGCATTGCCGTGTTGGCTGAGGCCATGCTAGGAACAGATTTGAGCCCTGATCTGCAGTGTACAAGCATCCATTGCTTGAAGTCAGCATTTATAATTTTGCATTACAACATAAGCCCACAAGATGGCATCATATTTGCAGAAAAGTATCATGGTAAAAAAATTTTTTATAAATGGTATTTATGTGGCATATTAAGGAAAACGAAAATGTGGTTCATTGTAGTTTCACATTCACCATAAAGTTCTTATAAATTGTAAATTCTATCTTTTTTGTAAGCAGATTCTACATAATATAGTGCTTCCTGGTGGCTCATCTGATTATATGAAACTCCCATCTTCTATATTTTGTAAGTGTGTGGAGTCTTTTACACCTTCTTGTAACAATTTACAGTCACAGTCATTACATTTGAGAGCAGCACTTTTTACAATGTTTTTTTAGGTAAAACCACCAGCTCCAGATGCTAGCTGAAAGTCTATGGAAAATATGAAATGCAGGACACACAAGTGTTTCATTTTCTTTTTTTTTTTTTTTTGCTACTGCCATTTATGTTCATTAGGTGATGTGTTTGTCTTCCTAGCTTCTTTTCATAAACACTGTATGCTGTAGCTCTTGGTGTTTTTCAAGCGTTTTCCTATCACTTTCTGTATAGGGATAATACAGTTTGCAAAATAAAAAGCCTGACAAAATGCCACAAAAATGTGGCAAAAAAAGCTTGTGTTTTATCTGGTGTTTTTTAGTGGTACAAAAGCCATTGCAAAAATGTGTGTAGAGACCCTAATTTAGGTTTCGGTGGAAAATTATAGTGTACAGTCTGAACCTTGAGATGGTTCACATTGTGTAGTATAAATTACACTCGTAGCATAATAATAATAGTATTTTACAACATACACAATACACCTCCCTTCAGAGGTTTAACATCAGAGGTTTCACACCAGCATTTTTGCTGAATTTGTCATGGATCAACAAAAACGCTTCCTTCCTGATAATACAACCGGCTGCATCTGTTATTAACGGATCCGGTTGTATTATTTCTAAAATAGCCAAAAAAGACGGATCCATCACTAAAAACATTTTAAGTCAATCGGGAACGGATCTGTTTTCACTTGTATCCGAGAAAATGGATCCGGCAACATTGACTTAGATTGTGTGTCATGACGGATCCATCTTGCTCTGCACCCCATCGTGGAATGTACGCAATGGGGACACAACCAAAAGGAACCAAATGCATTCTGGTGCACTCCATTTCATTCAGTTCAGTTTTGTCCCCATTGACAATGAATAGGAACAAAACAAAAGCATTTTCCTCTGCTATTGAGATCCTATGACGGATCTCAATAGCGGAAAGGGAACGCGCAGGTGTGAAAGTAGCCTAAGGCTCCATTCACACGTCCTGATAATGTGTCCGCATGCGTTCTGCAATTTTGCAGAACGGGTGCGGACCCATTCATTTTGAATGGGGCCGCACTTCCGGTCCACGGCCCCGCAAAAAAATAGAACATGTCCTATTCTTGTCCGCATCCACAGACAAGAACAGGCATTTCTATTATAGAGCCGACCATGTGCGGTCCGCAAAATGCGGAATGCACATGGCCGGTGTCCGTGTTTTGCGGATCCGCAATGACATATGGACGTGTGAATGAAGCCTAATTCAGTACATGGTTCCATATATATTATCAGTAAGGTCTGACCACTGGCATCCCCCAACAATTCCTAGGACTATGATGTCATGTCAGTCCATCACAATGCCTTTCTGCAGTTCCATCCCATTCTAGTTAATAGGAGTGAGCTGCTATATCAAGCACAGCTTCTGTACAATGTATGGTGTTGTGCTTAATATACTAGAAGGAGGCTGCAGCACTAGTGAGAGCACTGCAGCCTTTCTAACATCTAATCTGCAGGGGCTCTGGGAGTCGGACTCCCACCGATCTGATGTGTCTATATTTATGTCCTCGACATAAATATAGACCATCCATGAATTACACGGTCACATTCATTCATTCATTTGGATTGTTGGCATATTATTCTAGATTTCACCTGTATCCATTTAGCTAGAGGTTCAGGTGTCATTCCCATTGCTGTGACACGTTTTTAGAGGACAGCTTTCATAGAATGACTGAATATTTATAAGGCAGTGGTTCAGGTAAGCTGTACTTACACATTGCCTGTACATTTGTCGAACCGTCTGGTTTCTGCGGGAATGTTGGATTTCAACATGCCTGATCTTTTTATTTTTGGGAGATAAACTGCAACCAGAGGTGTCAGAGGGCGATTTTTGTCTCGTGACACATTGTACTTCATGTTAATGGTAAATTTGAGTCGATATGTTTTACCTTTATTTATAAAGAAAATCCAAAAGTTAACGAAAATTTGAAAAAAAATCGCTGTTTTCTAAATTTGAATCTCTCTGCTTATAAGGCCTCTTTCACACGACAGTATTTTTTGCGGGCTCCGATCCGTATTTTTTGCGGATAGGATGTGGACCCATTCATTTCTATGGGTCCGCAAAAAAAACTGAACATGTCCTATTCTTGTCCGTTTTGCGGACAAGGATAGGCATAGTTACAATGGATGCGCAAAAAAAAAATGGATACCATACGGACGACATCCTTTTTTTTTGATGATCCGCAATTTGCGGACCGCAAAACACAACGTTCGTGTGAAACTAGCCTAAGATAAGATAGTGATACCCCATAAAATACTCATTAATTGACATTCCTCATCTTCAGTTCTAAAGTCACTTTATGGGGCTTACATAATAGAAACCACCCATAAATTACCCCATTTTAGAAGCTACACCCCTCAAACTATTCAAAAGTGGTTTTAAAAATGTTGTTAACCCTTTAAGTATTCCACAGGAATTAAAGCAAAATAGATGTGAAATTTTTTAAAATTTCACTTTTTTTTGCAGATTTTCCATTTTAACCCCTTCACGCCCAGCGGGTGCGGCGGGCGTCATGGCCGGCAAGTCTCTGCTGTTTCTACTGTGTCGGCGGCGTCTTCCAGGGTGACTAGATGCCGTGATCACACGTGATCACGGCATCTAGTTACGTCTAAACCCGGAAGCGTTCGCTTCTGGTGGTGTACAGACACCCCGTGTGGCCAATCGGGGTGTCTGTACACCATATGAAAACTGTAATCCTCGCTGGTGAGGATTACAGTTTTCAAAGTGCAATTCTTATTCTGGCCACTAGATGGCAGGCCAGGATAAGAAATGAGCAACTCATGGATTTCTGAGTCTATAAAATCCATAATTGCTCATAAAGAAAAAAAAAAGCCACAATATATAAGCCCATATTTGAGCTTTCTAATAGTAAAAAAAAAATTAAAAAAAAATGTTAAAAAATATATAAAAAATAAAAAGATGTAAAAGTTCAAATCACCCCCCTTTCCGTATAAGTAAAAAATAAATACCTAAATAACAATAAATATAGACATCATGGGTATCACCGTGACTGAAAACGCCCGTACTTTTAAAATATAAAAAAAAATTCCAATACGGCGAATTGTGTGGCGGAAAAAAGCGTCCAAATGGCAATTTGCCGTTTTTTGTCGCTTTTTTTTTCTAAAAAAAATTAAATAAAAAGTGATCAAAAAGTCATACACACCCCAGAATGGTATCAATAAAAACTTCAGATCGTCCCGCAAAAAATGAGCCCCCATACAGCTCTGTACACATAAATACCAAAAAGTTATAGGGGTCAAGATATGACAAGGAAAAAAAAAAAAAAAGGGCAACTTTCTAATTATTTTATCACTATGAAAACGCAGGAAAAACTATACATATTAGGTATTGCCGGATTCGTACTGACCAGTAGAATGAAAGTAACGGATCAGTTTTAATGCACATCGAACGCTGTAAATAAGAAACCCGTAGAACTGTAGCGGAATAGCGTTTTCTTTGCAATTTCACCCGGTTTGGAATTTTTTTCCCGCTTCCCACTACACCGTATGCAATATTAAATGGTGGCGTTGGAAAGTACAACTTGTCCCGCAAAAAACAACCCCTCATACAGCTATGTGAACAGAAAAATAAAAGAGTTATGGCTGTTTGAAGGCAGGGAGCGCAAAACGAAAATGCAGAACCGAAAAAAGCTCCGGGGGTGAAGGGGTTAATCAATTTTTTTATGTAACACATCAAGGGTTAAAAACAAAACTCAATATTTATTACCCCGATTCTGCAGTTTGCAGAAACACCCCACATGTGGTCGTATACTGCTGTATGGGGACACAGAAGGGCACAGAAGTCAAAGAGCGCCATATGGTTTTTGGAGGGCAGATTTTTGCTGGAATGGTTTTTGGCACAATGTTGCATTTGAAGAGACCCTGAGGTAGCCCCACAGTGGAAACCCCCAAAAAGTGACCACATTTTATAAACTACACCACCCTGGGAATTTTTAAGGGGTGCAAGCACTTGACCCTACAGGTGTCATACAATTTATAACCCTTGGCTTTGAAAATGAAAAATATATATTTTTTTTTTACAAGAAAATGGTGCGTTAGGCCCAAACTTTCTTTTTCACAAAAGATAACAAGATAATAGCCCTCCACAATTTGCTCCCCATTTTCTCCTGAATACAGTAACACCCCAATTGTGGTTGTAAACTGTTGTTTGGGGATACGCCAGGGCTCAGAAGGGGAGGAGCGGTATCTGCATTTTCTAACATGGAATTTTCTGTTGTGGTTTTTAAGAGTGATAACTTTTTAAATTTTTTGTGGACTGAGCTGCGTGAGGGCTTATTTTTTGCAGGACAAGCTGTGCTTTTTATTGGCACCATTTTGGGGTACATTTGGCTTTCTGATCACTTTTTATCTCATTTTGGGAGGTTAAGTCACAAAAAAAGCTGTTTGGTGTAATTTCTCTATATTTTTTTTTTACACCGTTCACTTGATGGGGTAGATCATGTGATACTTTTATAGATCCAGTTGTAACGGATGCAACGATATTAAATATGTCTATTTTTTATTTTTTTACATTTTACACAATAAGAGCATTTTTAGAAAAAAACATGTTTTTGTGTTGCAATTTTTTTCAGAGCCATATTTTTTTTTTCATTTTTCTGGCTATGATCTTGTGTGGGGACTCATTTTTTGCGGGTTGACGTGACGTTTTTATTGCTACCATTTTGGGAGACATACGACTTTTTGATTGATTGATATTATGTTTTTTGAGAGGTGACGTAATTAAAAAATCTGTTTTGGCGTAATGTTTATTTATTTATTTTTTTACGGAGTTTAACTGATGGGGTAGATCATGTAATATTTTTATACAGCTGGTCGTTGCTGACACTGTGATACCAAATATGTCTATTTTATTTATTTTTATTTGTAATATTTTTTAAATGTCATATTTGGGTAATTTTTTTTTTATATGTGAAACTTTTTTTGTAATACTCTATTTTTTAATTTTACACTTTGTGTCCCCAATAATGTCATATGGGAGACATTTAACTTCATTTTTTAGTTTTTTTTTTAGTTTTTTTTTTTACACTATTGGTTTTTCTGTAACTGGGGCTGACATAGCAGCCCCAGTTACAGGGGAAATACACCCCCAGAGAGGCTGTACAGCGGTATTCAGCGCTGTACAGCCTCAGTGCAGGGCTGATCGTGGTCTATGAAAGACCTGGCAGCTCCTGCACTCTCCCGGCGATCACGTGACCGCCAGGCCGAGCGCTGTGTATACAGCGATCTAGAAGGCAGGGACTCCTGGGAACGGTCCCTGCCTTCTCTATGGGGCACCCTGCTGTCTCTGACAATCACAATGCATTATAAGTGACTTGTATTAACTTCATCTACATAATTAATGTTAGTTGCTGAAGAAAGACAACCCCTTTAAAGGAGCCTTTTTTGCAACATATACCCCTAAGGAAATAATGCCACAACAATCTTGTTGACTTTCCTGAACGGTGTGACACTCTCTGTCAATCTGATTGCTCGCTGTCTCTGTTCTCATTGTGACGTGTCAGTAGATGTCTCAGATTAATGGAAGAGCAAATCAATAAATGGTTTTAAGCTTAGCTTTTAATGAAATGATTAGGGCAGTACTTCTCTCTTTTATCCTTTCTGCTGCCTTTTGAATGAGGTAAATATTCACACTATTAAGGCTTTGATTTCATTGATACGACAGGAATAGAAAACCATGCATGCAACAGAGAGAGAGGATTCTTCTATACTTGATCAGTCTCCACACACAAGCCTATAGCTTGCAGGACACTTCCGCCCGGTCTGTAAGAAAAAAAGAAACATTAATTTTCATGTCATGACATTGTAAGGCAGAAAGTTTGTGTTTTTATATTAAATAATTCCTTCTGAACATATATTCTGACATCATATAGAAATGGCAGAAGATAACGGATCTCCAGGCTGTATTTCATTAATTATATTGCCACGAGTAATACAGCATTATTGGCACTTGTGGAGGACATGCTGTGCTCTAGATTCTGATTCAGCAATGAAAGGGTTCAGCCATTGGGACCATTCTGTTTTGAGAATCAGAAGAGGTCCAGGTACATAGACACCCCACAATATTATGGCAGAATGAATCCTTATTGCCTTATTATAAACACAATGTGAACATAGCTTATATTTGTGAGCATACCAAAAAAAAGTATCTGCATAGAATAGGTAAGGCTGCCATGGTGTAGTAGACAGTGTCCAGAACTGGGATAGTGTAAGCATTGACGCCTCATGGTACCTACCATGGTTTGCATTCAAAAGAAGCATTCTTCATACAGGAATTGATTTACATTAAACTGGACACCTAAAAATCCTCACGTCAAAAATAATGGATCTCAGATGGAAATGGCTTAAACTGATGCAAAATAAGCATTACGTATGGTCAAAATAAAGGATACGTTTTTTTTCTGTTCTTCTGATGGATCAGAAGAACGGAAAATTAAACATGATGTGAACCTACCGCATCCTTATATGTTCTGAGGGATCCAAAGTTGAAAACAGACATGGTGGGAATATCACAACCTGTCAAAAATTGGCTCAATTATCAGAAATGATATGTGGCCTAAGCTAAATCCAACCGAACTCCTATAAGTATGACCACAAATCCATATTAGTCAAAAGTATAACGTTTATTTAATCACATAAAATACAATTCATAATATGAGGAGTAATATGAGTAGTACAGCACAATCGTAGTAGACGTCACCAACAAATGCATATAAAATCAATGTCTGGGAAAAACCGGAGATAATAATGTAACATATGGGACACCTCGAATACTACTATTCCGTATATGCATCATAAGAAGGGAGAGAAGACCAATTGTTCATTTAGGCCCCGCGGGGTTACTGTATAAAATTTTAAGATCCATTTGGCCTCCTTCTGGGCCAAAAACCTCTTCCAATTGCCCCCTCTTTTTCCTATCAAAACCCAATCAATCCCCCTCACCTTCAAAAGTGACCCATCACAATTGTGATGGGTCTTAAAGTGTCGGGGTATTGTCTTCAGTTGGGAGACATCCTGTTCTTCATTGACTGCCAAGATCCCGAGGACATGTTCCCTGGTCTGCTTCTTCAGTTCGTGTGTTGTAAGACCTACATACAGAAGGTTACAAGGACAACTTGCCGAGTAAACAACACCAATTGTGTTACAAGTGATAGTGTGGGTTATTCGATAACTCTTTCTGCCTGATCCATCGAAAAAGATTTCAGTCTGTTCAATGTTAGGACAGGCCACACATTTGCCGCAGGGGTGACAACCCCATTTAGGACCCTTGGACCCGAATAACTTACCTTGGTTTACTCCAACATAGTGGCTCCGCACCAATATATCACGCAGATTTTTCTCGCGTCTAAAGGTCACCGCCGGGCGGACAGGTAAGTATTGTTTTAGGCCCTGGTCCATAAGTAGTATATTCCAATATTTCTGCAAAATCTTAGTGACTTCCCTCTGTCCCGAGTTGAAAGTAGTAATAAATCTAACCCCTTGATCATCAATCTTCCTCTCACGAACTGTGGGTTGTAATAGCAGCTGTCTTTTCGAATTATTAGCACGGATCAGGCTTCTCTTTAAGGTGGTATTTGTATATCCTCTAGATAAAAATCTACTTGTCAGTTCTCTGGAACGTACTTTGAACGTTTCTTCGTTCAAGCACAGTCTCCTCAATCTCAAGAATTTACCTGTAGGGATGCTTTCAATAAGACGTCTTGGATGTGATGATGTTGCATGCAAGAGACTATTCACAGCCGTCGATTTCCTAAAGATATCCGTCTGAATGTAACCCATTTCATCCAACTGTAGCAATACATCAAGAAAGTCCATGCCGTTCCTTCCAGTGACGATTGTGCTGTATTACTCCTCATATTATGAATTGTATGTAAACTATGTATAAATATATCAGGGGTCAGTACAGAGATCTCTCCCATCATCTATTTATCCCCAGGACTGTGACTGTGATGAGGGGACATCCTCTGCGTCTGGAGGAAAGAAGGTTTGTACATAAACATAGAAGAGGATTCTTTATGGTAAGAGCAGTGAGACTATGGAACTCTGCCTGAGGAGGTGGTGATGGTAAGTTCACTAAAAGAGTTCAAGAAGGGCCTGGATGTATTTCTGGAGGGTAATAATATTACAGGTTATAGTTACTAGAGAGGGGTCATTGATCCAGGGAATTTTTCTGATTGCCTGATTGGAGTCGGGAAGGAATTTTTCCCCCTAAAGTGAGGAAAATTGGCTTCTACCTCACAGGGTTTTTTTTGCCTTCCTCTGGATCAACTTGTAGGAAAACAGGCCGAACTGGATGGACAGATGTCTTTTTTTGGCCTTACAAACTATGTTACTATGTATTTTATGTGATTAAATAAACTTTATACTTTTGACTAATATGGATTTGTGGTCATACTTATAGGAGTTCGGTAGACATGATGGGAAGTAAGGAAAAGGATGTTGCAGCAGTACGGTACTGGCAGATTCAACAGAAGGGAAATGCCCCCTGCTTGTGAGAGAAATGCATCTAGCTGTGCAGCTGAAGAGTGGAATAATTAGACTGAAAAAGACATTAGGGGGGGCCTAAAAAGACCTATTCCTTTATAGTTATGATTGTACAAAGAAACTTAGCCTTTATGCAAACCTTTTTTTTTTGAAAACTCAGGTAGGCTTTAAAGGGAACCTGTAATCAACACTGAGGGCAGCATGAAATAGTGACAGAAATGCTGATTTCAGTGGTGTATCACTCATGAGCTAACTGTAAGCGGTTGCAGAGAACCAGCATCATAATCATTGCAGCTCAGGCCTTGCAAAGAGTCAAATCTACCTGAGAAGAGTCATGGTTATTCATTATCTCCTGCTCTCTCGCCCATCTGCTGATGGTTGGCAGTTCTCTCCTAGAGAGAAAGGGAGAAAACTAGGTAGAAGCCTGTCAATCATCAGCAAGTGGGCAGGGAGAGCAGGAATTCATGAATAACCATGACTCTTCTCAGGTGGGCGTGACTCTTTTCCAGGCCCAGTCTGCAATGATTGTGATGTTGGTTCTCGGCAACCACTTACTTTTAACTTTTAAATGACAGACCGCTGAAATCAACTCACCTGTCTGTACTTTATTCTGCCGTTAGTATGGTCAGCAAAAAGTTGATGACAGGTTCCCTTTAAGTGTTTCTCTACTGAATATTGTCATGCTGAAATGTTTCTGCTGGATTCTGTTTGAATTTGAGAGAAAAATGTGGCAAGCTTGATATGGAGGTATTGTTCCTAACAATACTCCGTATTAAGAATCCATACGAATGCCTCCATGTATTGCCATACAGCCTCTGTACAGTGGGCTCTGTTGTGTGTGCATCAATCGTAAAGGGTTGTCCCAGGATTAAATATAAAATTCTTCTGTTAGCTAATGCAATTTCGACAATAATTCCTCAAGTATCCACAAAGAAATCTGCAATCTGTGATCGGCTGCAGTGGTCAAATGGGACAAGACCTCATTGCATGAGCGGTACTTCTACAGAGACTGACCTGGGAACAGCCAAGAGAACCAGGGAAAGTGAGTTGGGGCTAAGCTGCAATACCAAGCACAGCCAATATCCAATAGATGGCACTGTGTTTGGTAAGCTGCGAGGAGGCAGCGGAGCTCATTGGAGCGCTGTGGCCTCTTCAGACAACTGATTGGTGGAGGTCCTGAGCATCAGACCTCCAACGAAAACCCCTATAAGAATTAAAGGACCACTCCAGTTGAAAAAATCAGCCATCACTTGGCATTTATAGGTGTTCCCTACTTTCACATTGCTCAGGCTTTCTGCTCCATTTTATTTCTTGTTACTACATATTTTCTCCATTGCAGTACTACGGCGATGCTCTCTCCCTCACTCCAAGGCTATAAACTGAGCCATCTGTGTAAGCAATTACTTCTTAGTACATACGTGTCAATGGGTAGACCCTCACATTGAGGTGAAAATATGAAGCTGGAGTTAGAAATTATGTCATGGAGTCAATGGGTAGACCCTCACACTGAGGTGAAAATATGAAGCTGGAGTTAGAAATTATGTCCTTCTCACCCGACGGATCCGGATGCCTGCGTCCATGCGAGCTCAGGGGAGCCGAGCGCTACAGTGCTCGTTACGAGCACGTTCGCTCATCTCTAATCCAGACCCCTCAAACTCTTTTAGTGAACTTACCATCACCACCTCCTCAGGCAGAGAGCTCCATAGTCTTACTGCTCTTACCGTAAAGAATCCTCTTCTATGTTTGTGAACAAACCTTCTTTCCTCCAGGCGCAGGGGATGTCCCCTCGTCACGGTCACAGTCCTTGGGATAAAAAGATCATGGAAGAGATCTCTGTACTGACCCCTGATATATTTATACATTGTTATTAGATCTCCTCTTAGTCGTCTTTTTTCTAAAGTGAATAGCCCTAATGTTGATAATCTTTCTGGGTACTGTAGTCCACCCATTCCAGTTATGACTTTAGTTGCCCTCCTCTGAACCCTCTCAGCTCTCTATGTCTGCCTTGTTCACAGGAGCCCAGAACTGTACACAGTACTCCATGTGTGGTCTGACTAGTGATTTGTAAAGTGGCAGGACTATGTTCTTATCACGGACATCTATGCCTCTTTTGATGCAACCCATTATCTTATTGGCCTTGGCAGCAGCTGTCTGACACTGGTTTCTACAGCTTAGTTTGCTGTTCACTAAAATTCCTAGGTCCTTTTTCATGTCAGTGTTACCCAGTGTTTTACCATTTAGTATATACTGGTGACTTGAATTATTCCTTCCTATGTGCATAACCTTACATTTGTCAGTGTTAAATCTCATCTGCCACTTCTCTGCCCAAGCCTCCAAGGTCCATCTGTAGCAGTGTACTGTCCTCTTCTGTGTTAATTACTTTACACAGTTTAGCGTCATCTGCAAAAATTGATATTTTACTGGGCAAGCCTTTTATAAGATCATTAATAAATATATTGAAGAGAATAGGGCCCAATACTGACCCCTGTGGTACCCCACTAGTTACAGTGACCCAATCTGAGTATCTGCCATTAATAACCACCCTCTGTTTTCTTTCACTGAGCCAGTCACTTACCCACATACAGACATTTTCTCCCAGGCCAAGCATTCTCATTTTATATACTAACCTTTTATGTGGTACAGTGTCAAATGCTTTGGAGAAGTCCAGATATACGACATCCATTGATTCGCCGTGGTCAAGTCTAGAACTTACCTCCTCATAGAAACTGATTAAATAAGTTTGACATGACCGATCCCTCATGAAGCCATGCTGATATGGAGTTATTTGCTTATTTTCATTGACGTACTCCAAGATAGCATCTCTTAGAAAACCTTCAAACAGTTTACCCACGACAGATGTTAAACTTACCGGCCTATAGTTCCCGGGCTCTGTTTTTGGACACTTTTTGAATATTGGCACCACATTTGCTATGCGCCAATCCTGTGGAACACTCCCTGGCAGTATAGAGTCCTTAAATATCAGAAATAAGGGTCTGGCTATGACATTACTTAATTCTCTTACGATACGGGGGTGTAAGCCATCCGGTCCGGGCGATTTGTCTATTTTAATCTTTTTAAGACATCTCTGTACTTCTTCCTGGGTCAGACAGGGCACTTTTAATGAGGAATTTACTTTTCTATTCTGCATTTCTTCTGACAGTTTATTTTCCTCAGTGAATACAGTGGAGAAAAAAAATATTTAATAGTTTTGCTTTCTCCTCATCACTCTCTGCAATTCCACCTACAATACTCTGTAAGGGGCTGACACCTTCAGATTTATACTTTTTACCATTTATATAATTGAACAACATTTTAGGGTTAGTTTTACTCTCTTTAGCAATTAATCTCTCAGTCTCTAGTTTGGCTGCTTTTATTTGTCTTTTACATATTCTATTTTTTTCCTTATAGTTTTTCAATGCTTCCTCGCCACCCTCCTGTTTTAGTGATTTAAATGCTTTCTTTTTGTTATTTATTGCTTTCTTTACAGCTCTATTTATCCACATTGTTTTTTTTTCTTGTTTCTTAACCTTTTATTCCCATAAGGTATGTACCTCTCACAATTAGATATTAGGATGCTTTTAAAAATATCCCATTTTGTGGCTGTATTTTTATTTTTGAGGAATTTGTCCCAGTTAGTTAGGCCTATGGCCTCTCTTAGTTGGCTAAATTTTGCTTTTTTGAAGTTTGGTATTTTTGTTCCTCCCTGAAGAAACGCTCTTTTGAATGACAATTTGAAGGTTATTATATTGTGGTCACTATTTCCCAGGTGTCTCCCAACCTGTACATCTGTTGTTCTGTCAGGTCTATTGGTTAATACTAATTACAGTATGGCCGTCCCTCTAGTTGGGTCCTGAACCAGTTGGGAAAGGTAATTGTCTTTGGTTATTTCCAAGAATCTGTTTCCTTTATGAGATTTACAGGTTTCAGTTTCCCAGTCTATATCTGGGTAGTTGAAGTGCCCCATAATAATGACCTCATTATGATTTGCCGCCTCGTCTATTTCGTTTAGAAGTAGATTTTCTGTGGACTCTGATATATTAGGTGGTTTATAATAAAGTCCTATTAGTATTTTATTATTGTTTTTGGCTCCATTTATTTCTACCCACAGAGACTCCACATCTTCATGCCCCTCATTTATATCTACCCGGAGTGTGGGCTTTAAGCAGGACTTTACATAAAGACAGACCCCTCCCCCTCTCCGGTTTTGACGATCCTTTCTAAAAAGACTGTAACCCTGTACGTTAACTGCCCAGTCATAGCTATCATCCAGCCATGTCTCAGTTATTCCCACTATGTCATAGTCCTCCTCACACATCACCAATTCCAGTTCACCAGTTTTATTAGTCAGGCTTCTGGCATTAGTGTACATACAAAAAAAAAGCTAAATTTAGCCAACTAAGAGAGGCCATAGGCCTAACTAACTGGGACAAAGTCCTCAAAAATAAAAATACAGCCACAAAATGGGATATTTTTAAAAGCATCCTAATATCTAATTGTGAGAGGTACATACCTTATGGGAATAAAAGGTTAAGGAACAAGAAAAAAACAATGTGGATAAACAGAACTGTAAAGAAAGCAATAAATGACAAACAGAGAGCATTTAAATCACTAAAACAGGAGGGGAGCGAAGAAGAATTGAAAAACTATAAGGAAAAAAATAGAATATGTAAAAGACAAATAAAAACAGCCAAACTAGAGACCGAGAGATTAATCGCCAAAGAGAGTAAAACTAACCCTAAAATGTTCTTTAATTATATAAATGGTAAAAAGTATAAACCTGAAGGTGTCGGCCCCTTACAGAGTAATGAGGGGGGAGTTGCAGAGAGCGATGAGGAGAAAGCAAAGCTACTAAATATCTTTTTCTCCACTGTATTCACTGAGGAAAATAAACTGTCAGATGAAATGCAGAATATAAAAGTAAATTCCCCATTAAAAGTGTCCTGTCTGACCCAGGAAGAAGTAGAGCTGTGTCTTAAAAAGATTAAAATAGACAAATCACCAGGACCGGATGGCATACACCCCCATATCCTAAGAGAATTAAGTAATGTCATAGCCAGACCCTTATTTCTGATATTTAAGGACTCTATACTGCCAGGGAGTGTTCCACAGGATTGGCGCATAGCAAATGTGGTGCCAATATTCAAAAAGGGTCCAAAAACAGAGCCCGGGAACTATAGGCCGGTAAGTTTAACATCAGTCGTGGGTAAACTGTTTGAGGGTTTTCTAAGAGATGCTATCTTGGAGTACCTCAATGAAAATAAGCAAATTACTCCATATCAGCATGGCTTCATGAGGGATCGGTCATGTCAAACCAATTTAATCAGTTTCTATGAGGAGGTAAGTTCTAGACTGGACCGCAGCGAATCAATGGATGTCGTATATCTGGACTTCTCCAAAGCATTTGACACTGTACCACATAAAAGGTTAGTATATAAAATGAGAATGCTTGGCCTGGGAGAAAAAGTCTGTATGTGGGTAAGTAACTGGCTCAGTGATAGAAAACAGAGGGTGGTTATTAATGGTACATACTCAGATTGGGTCACTGTAACTAGTGGGGTACCACAGGGGTCAGTATTGGGCCCTATTCTCTTCAATATATTTATTAATGATCTTGTAGAAGGCTTGCACAGTAAAAGATCAATTTTTGCAGATGACACTAAACTGTGTAAAGTAATTAACACAGAAGAGGACAGTACACTGCTACAGATGGATCTGGATAGACTGGAGGCTTGGACAGAGAAGTGGCAGATGAGGTTTAACACTGACAAATGTAAGGTTATGCATATAGGAAGGAATAATTCAAGTCACCAGTACATACTAAATGGTAAAATATTGGGTAACTCTCACATGGAAAAGGACCTAGGAATTTTAGTGAACAGCAAACTAAGATGCAGAAACCAGTGTCAGACAGCTGCTGCCAAGGCCAATAAGATAATGGGTTATATCAAAAGAGGCATAGATACCCGTGATGAGAACATAGTCCTGCCACTTTAAAAATCACTAGTCAGACCACACATGGAGTACTGTGTACAGTTCTGGGCTCCTGTGAACAAGGCAGACATAGCAGAGCTGGAGAGGGTTCAGAGGAGGGCAACTAAAGTAATAACTGGAATGGGTGGACTACAGTACCCAGAAAGATTATCAAAATTAGGGTTATTCACTTTAGAAAGAAGACGACTGAGGGGAGATCTAATAACTATGTATAAATATATCAGAGGTCAGTACAGAGATCTCTCCCATGATCTATTTATCCCCAGGACTGTGACTGTGACGAGGGGCCATCCTCTGCATCTGGAGGAAAGAAGGTTTGTACACAAACATAGAAGAGGATTCTTTACGGTAAGAGCAGTGAGACTATGGAACTCTCTGCCTGAGGAGGTGGTGATGGTAAGTTCACTAAAAGAGTTCAAGAGAGGCCTGGATGTATTTTTGGAGGGTAATAATATTACAGGTTTTAGTTACTAGAGAGGGGTTGTTGATCCAGGGAGTAATTCTGATTGCCTGATTGGAGTCGGGAAGGAATTTTTTTCCCTAAAGTGGGGAAAATTGGCTTCTACCTCACAGGGGTTTTTTGCCTTCCTCTGGATCAACTTATAGGAAAACAGGCCTAACTGGATGGACAGATGTCTTTTTTCGGCCTTATAAACTATGTTACTATGTTACAATTAAGAGGTCTATGTATATTTTTTACCCCACTTTTTAAATTACTATTACCTGTGAAGTGAATATCTGGGGTTTTTGGGTTACTTTGGTTGATGTTTTGCCCAGTCTTCTACCTACATTCCTCACTAACCCCATCCACTGTCCCCTCGTATGACCCACTATCTACACTATCTACCCCCTTATTAGTATGATCCCTCCACCCTCCCCCAAGATCCTAGTTTAAAAGCTCCTCCAGCCGTCTAACTTTTTTCACCCAGGGCAGTTGCACCCTCCCCATTAAGGTGCAGCCCGTCCCTACTGTAGAATCTGTAGCTGACAGAGAAGTTGGCCCAGTTGTCCATGAACCCAAACCCCTCCTTCCAGCACCAGCCTCTGAGCCACTTATTTAACTCCCTAAGCTCCCGTTGTCTCTCTAGTGACGCTCGTGGCACTGGTAGTATTTCTGAAAACACTACCTTGGAGGTCCTGGACTTGAGCTTCTCTCCTAGTTCCCTAAAATCATTTATACGGACCTTCCATCTCCCCCTGACTTTGTCATTGGTGCCAATGTGTACCATGACCGCCAAGTCTTCCCCAGCCCCACCCAGCAATCTGTCAATCCGATCTGCGATATGCCGAACCCGAGCACCCGGGAGACAATTATCACTGGTGTCCTGTTAGTATCCTGCAGGAGAGCATATGTATATTTCTTTTGTTCATACAACCATGCCCGTTTTGTGGATCACAAACCGCAGATCTGCAAAACACAGATACAGGCTATGTGCATGCCACATTGTGGTGCCAGTCCATTGACTTTAATGGGTCTGCGATCCGCAAGATGCGGCAAAGAATAGGACATGTCTTATCTTTTGCAACAAGGCCACATGGACCTGGAAGCACACACCTTTAAATAAATGAAACTTTGGGAACATGTATAACTCCATGACTTTGGCCAAAGGATGAATTTTTATTTTTTGCCTGGAGTGACACTTTAATTTCTATCAGTGTTTCGTATAGACCTTGATTAAAACATTTAATTTAAAAGGTTTTTCTGAGATTTTTTTTTTTTTTTTTTTTACTGCTGACCTATCCTCTGGAGAAGTCATCGATATCTCATTGATGGGGGTCCGCCACCCAGGACCCACGCCGATCAACTGTTTTGAGAAGGCAGTGAGCACTGCAGCCTTCTCACAGCTCACCAAGCACAGCACTGTACATTGTATAGCGGCTGTGCTTGGTATTGCAGCCAAGCCCCATTAACTTGAATGAATGGGGCTGAGCTGCTCCTAGATCAAGTGACCAATAAACGTGACATCACTGGCCTAGAAAAAGCAGAGAGACGGCCGTGGTGCTCACAGGAGAGCTGCAGCCTTCTCGAACAGCTAATTGGCGGGGGTCTTGGACATCGGACCCCCACCAATTACATTCTGATGACCTATCCTGAGGATAGGTCATCAGTAAAAAAAAAAAAAAAAAAAAAAAAAAAAAAAAAAAATCGCAGAAATCCTATGGACAATGGACTTCTGATTAAAAAAAAAAAATCAACTGATTTGTTGACGTCTTTGGCACTTTGGAACTGTACATTTCAGGCATGTATTTAGAGCATGCACACACTGTATGCAAACAGAAAGTGAGAAGGCATCTCGAAATGCATGCAGCCAAACAGCTTGTGAGATTAGTTCCAGGAAGACACAACAAAGGATCTCCTTTGTGGCTGTACATTGCCACTATTATTTGTAAGCTTTCCCCCAGTACTGAGCATAACGCAAGGATGAATTATTTGTATCGCTACAATTAAGTTGTCACTCTCCGTTCATTATATGAAAGTTCTGTAGCTTAGTGCTTGTCATGTTTCCTACACGTCCCTACATACACTATTGGGCATGTACATTCTACTCTCCTCTTCCCAGACATCATTATATCATGATGATAATACTGAAATAATTCAGGGTAAATATTTTTAATGTGATTTTTTTTAACCACATTTCATACAAAACTGACCTTTGAGGTACATTATACACACACCAACACTACACTCTATAGCAGGGGTGGGGAACCTTTTTCCTGTCGAGGGCCATTTGAAAATTTTCAAAATGATTCGAGGGCCGTACAAAATTAACAACTTTTAAAATTTTATGCAGCATGGTGGGCGTTGTAATCCATATGAAGGTGTCCATAAGCTACCTGTATTAATGATTCATGTCATTTTGGACAGCTTCATATGGATTACAACCCTCACTATGCTGCAGTAAATTTTAAAGCAGCATGGTGGGGGTGGTAGTCCATGTGAGGCTATCCAAAAGCCAGCTGATATGATCTCTAATGTAATTTTTGCACAACTTTACCAGAATTACAACTCTAACCATGCTGCATTTTATTGCAGCATGGTTAGAGTTGTAAAACTGGTAAATCTGTCCAAAGATTACATTAGAGATCATATCAGCTAGCTTTTGGATAGCCTCACATGGACTACCACCCCCACCATGCTGCTTTAAAATTTACTGCAGCATGGTGGGGGTGGTAGTCCATGTGAGGCTTAATAGACATTTTATTTGGGGGACCGGACAGGACAGGGCACAGGCCCTACTTACAAATTGACAGGGGCATGAATCTGCGGTGGCGGGATACGGGCTGCGGGGTGACAGGGCTGCCGGGTTACAGCGCGGCAGTACTACTGGCGCGCTGAGGATGGATGACTGCGTGAACAGTAAGCAGGGAGCGCGGTGACGAGGTGGGTGGGCTCAGGGGCGTAGCTAAAGGCTCATGGGCCCTGGTGCAAGAGTTCAGCTTGGGCCCCCCCCCCCCCGCCTAATACAGCGCCCCATACCTCTTATATCCAGTATAATACAGCCCCATACCTCTTATATCCAGTATAATACAGCCCCATACCTCTTATATCCAGTATAATACAGCGCCCCATACCTCTTACATCCAGTATAATACAGCCCCATACCTCTTACATCCAGTATAATACAGCGCCTCATACCTCTTACATCCAGTGACGTCTCCTCGGATGTAGATCTTCTCTTTCCTCATCTTCTCCTTTCAGACCAGACGCCATTTTTCAGCCATTTCTCATCTCTGCAGTTTGACAGAAAAAAATCTTAGTTTACTACTTTTCCATCATCCTCCCATCTTCTGGACAAATCATCCTACCACCCCCAGTACTGTGCCACTAGTACCACACAGATAGTGCCCTTCAATAATTATTGGCACACAGTGTCCTAAAATAACTGCGCCCAGCAAATAGTGTCCCGTAATAGTGTGAACATAACGTCCCCCAGAAATAACTGCGCTGATACTGTGCCAGGGTGCCCCCACAGTAATAGTGCCCCCCACAGTACTAATGTCCCCACTGTGCCCCAGAAGTAATAATGCTTCCAATGTGCCAGTAAGAAGTGCTCCCCACCCATAGATGCCCCCCAAATTATGTGCCAGTAAGAAATGCCCCAATAATGCGCCAGAAGTTCCCCCATTGATTCCCCCTCAAAATCATGTGCCAGTAAGAAATGCCCCCAGTGCCCCCATGTGCCAGTAAGCAATGCCCCCATGTGCCAGTAAAAATGCCCCAGTGCCCCCTTGTGCCAGTAAAAATGCCCCCATGTGCCAGTAAAAATGCCCCCAGTGCCCCCATGTGCCAGTAAAAATGCCCCCATGTGCCAGTAAAAATGCCCCCAGTGCCCCCATGTGCCAGTAAAAATGCCCTCAGTGCCCCCATGTGCCAGTAAAAATGCCCCCAGTGCCCCCATGTGCCAGTAAAAATGCCCCGTGCCAGTAAAATGCCCCCAGTGCCCCCATGTGCCAGTAAAAATGCCCCCAGTGCCCCCATGTACCAGTAAAAATGCCCCCAGTGCCCCCATGTGCCAGTAAAATGCCCACAGTGCCCCCATGTGCCAGTAAAAATGCCAACAGTGCCCCCATGTGCCAGTAAAAATGCCCACAGTGCCCCCATGTGCCAGTAAAATGCCCCCAGTGCCCCCATGTGCCAGTAAAATGCCCACAGTGCCCCCATGTGCCAGTAAAAATGCCCACAGTGCCCCCATGTGCCAGTAAAAATGCCCACAGTGCCCCCATGTGCCAGTAAAATGCCCACAGTGCCCCCATGTGCCAGTAAAATGCCCACAGTGCCCCCATGTGCCAGTAAAAATGCCCACAGTGCCCCCATGTGCCAGTAAAATGCCCACAGTGCCCCCATGTGCCAGTAAAAATGCCCACAGTGCCCCCCATGTGCCAGTAAAATGCCCCCAGTGCCCCCATGTGCCAGTAAAAATGACCCCATGTGCCAGTAAAATGCCCCCAGTGCCCCCATGTGCCAGTAAAAATGCCCCCAGTGCCCCCAATTAGGCTACGGTCGGTGACTGCTACAATTAAAAAAAAAAATAATAAAAAAAAAATAACACTTATACTTACCTCCATGGTGCTGACAGCGATGCGATGCAGGCCTCTTCCGGCCTGTGTCCCGCGATGTACGGCTCAGGCGGCGCGATGACGTCATCGCGCCGCCTGAGCCGGCCTCTGATAGGCTGCAGGCCCAGTGCCTGCAGCCTATCAGAGGAACGGGCAGGGGAGACGCCTCTCCCTCCCCTGCCCCAGTACAATACAGGCATCTGTATCGCCGTCCTGAGGACGGCGATACAGATGACTATGGAGATGAGCGCTTCCACAATGGAAGCGCTCATCTCCCTCTGCCCCTATCTGTGTGCAGGGCCGCGCCGCACCTGGCTAATTGGCGGTGCGGCCCTGCAAGTGGCAAGGGGGGCCCTCGGGGGCCGGATTGGAGGACCTCGCGGGCCTGATGCGGCCCGCGGGCCGGACGTTCCCCACCCCTGCTCTATAGTATCTGCTTCTAGCATTGTCACATTTGGCGCTGTCCTACTATTTCCAGTAGCTCTGTCTTCACCAGAGCATCCCAGTGATGACCTAGGTTAGTATAGTTTTGGTAAACTACCCAAGCCCCAGAATCTGGAGGACATACATATAAATATTGAATGGAGGGCACAAAAACATTTTAGGTTAAGGTTGTCTTGACTGTTTAATTATTATGTAGCAAATTAGCTGAGAACACTAATCATTCTGGCCTAGTGTGCCTCACAGATTTACCTCACATGGAGCACAAATATATACATTAGGTTAAACACACATGAAATGTCCTTTGGGATAAGTTTTCTTTTTAATTTTTATAACTAAGAACTTTTTCACAGCATTGTGCAATACATATGAGAATGTAGTAGTTTATGCAACATATGCATAAGGGCTCATGCACACGAACGTGTGCATTCAGTACCCGTGCTCGTTTGAATGGGGTCCGCGATCCGCATCCGACGTGCATGTGCTACTTTTTTTGCGGTGCGGAGGCACGGCCAAAAACACCACGGAAGCACACCTTAGTACTTCCGTGGTGTTCCGATCCGAGCCTCCGTTCCGCATCTCCGTGATTGCGGACCCATTGAAGTGAATGGGTATGCGTATGCGGGCCACAATACGGGCACGGGCCGGCACCGGTCGTGTGCATGAGCCCTAAGGCAGAATATATATTATGGTAAATCATGCTTGTGTGTATAAAATAAGGGTGCTGTCTTAAATCTGATCAATTGTTAGATGCATTCAGTGCACACACTTCAATATGTTAGATGTCTCAGATTTACATGTCTTACCCCGCACATAGAGGGCATCTTCTGTGCTACTCTGAAAAAGCAGAGAAAGTTATTACCCGAGCAAATCAATTATTGTCCTCCACCTTTACAACACATTATCATGTTTTCCTGTATCAGTCTGAGCATATAGAACATACATGTATAGAAATAAAATAACTGATTCCCCTAAAGTCCCCTATTATACATATGACCATCAGCAGCCATTAAATGGACTAAATCAATGCTCACAAGATAGCAGCTTATAAACATACTTGACGGCTGCAAGAGATTCCAGGCAACACAGCCAAGTTTCCTGCATAGCGTGAAGTCTATCTGCATGGAGGAGTGAGTCATAGACAGCTCCTGCCTGACAATTAAACTTCTCTAATCGCTTATTTAGGACAAGGAAACCTTAACAGCCCCATATTGGCCACAAACATTTCAATTTATAAGAACAGATTATTCTGTTATAGCGGCCCAGCAGACACTCTGACATAAGCCACCATGCCTGTCCCTGTTATGGGGGTCTGGGGCTGTCATTATGGGGGAATGTTATCAATGCTAAAATGGTAGTACTGTGGTTGTGATGTTGAAATATTAACCTTTATTATAGGCCTCTGTGGTTGTCTCTCTTAAAGGGCATCTGTCAGCAGATTTGTACCTATGAAACTGGCTGACCTGTTACATGTGCACTTGCAGGTGCAGACATCTGTGTTGGTCCCATGTGCATATGTGGCTTTGCTGTGCATAACTGATTAAAATATTGTTTAAATATATGCAAATGAGCTTCCAGGAGCAACAGGCACATTGCCGTTACACCTAGAGGGTCAACTCTCTCTGCAGCTGCCATGTCCTCTGCATTGATTGACAGGGCCAGGTGTGATGATGTTTTCACTTCCTGTCCCTGTCAATCAAAATGCAGAGGGCACAGCAGTTGCAGAGAGTGCGGTGACAACATCCCAATTACTCCTAGAGGCTCATTTGCATATATTAAAAATTCATTTTTCTCAGCAAAGTAGGCACATATGAACATGGGACAACACAGATGCCTTCAGCTGCCAAGTGCACAAGTAACAGATCAGCCAGTGTCATAGTGTCACAAATCAGCGGGTGTGGGCCCACTGTGCCTCGTGTCCTACTTCCTCTAAGTGCGTTGTCTAAGTGAAACCCCTCGATCTTCACAGTACCCCTGATGGTGGGGATAGACTTTCCGAGAGGAACACCAGGTCGCTACCTCCTGAGGAGGATAGGCACACGAGGCAGCTGGTCCAGGCGGACCAGGAGGTACCTGTGAAGGTACCAGAGGTACAGCGGTGGTCAGATGGCCGAGTCGTCACCAGGAGCAACAATGCAGGACCGAAGGATGAGGCAGAGGTGAAGTCAGACAGGCAAGGGTCAGGGCTGGCGGCACAGGTACAGGTCAGGCAATCCGTGTCGGCAACAAGAAGGTCAAAGCAGGCAGGCAGGGATGAAGTGGAAGCTGAGCCACTTAAATATGAGCATGAGGGCCAGGGTTGATCAACAAGGTCACATGATCCAACCCACATGATCCAACATGGTCACATGATCCAGAGGGAGTGATGCAAGGAACAAGCAGGAAGCATGTTGTAGACAGGGCTGAATGGAAACTCTGGAGCGGATCACAGGGCAACAGCACTTACACAAACAGAGCCCAGGACTGCAGCGGCGACCGGGAAGCACAGGCAGCAGATCACTGCTGAACACGGTGCCCAGGACCGCAGTGGTAAGCAGGGTAACAGCGGCGCACAGCAGCCGCTGTTACACATAGGTACAAATCTGCTGACAGATGCCCTTTAAGACCTCTTTACATGGGCCATGACTAAAAAGAAGCATTCCTAGGAATGCTCGCTCCTGATAATTTCCCTATGTATATATACCGCAAATCACCTGGTGAACAAGCAAATGCAGGCCTAAAAGCTGCATCAGCAGCTTTTAGGTGTCTGCATCAGCAATACCATTGCTGATACAGACACCTTAATCATTGCTTCTGTGCAGCATATACCTTTTCACACAGCACGATCTGCTGCACAGAAACAAAGATTAAGGTGTCTGTATCAGCAATGGTTTTAGAAACAACAATTTTCTGAGGTGACAGAAGTGATCGCTTGATCCCATGCAGAGGAGATGACATGAAAATGTAGCACCCCTTCTGACAGGCAGTTATTGGGAATGACTGAGTCCGCTAGCATAATATGGCTTTTATGCAGACATTGGCCAGGAATTGGGGGTGGGGAACTCATTGTGAGGAAGTAATTTAATTTAATCTTAATAAGATCTTGGAAAATCATTGGAAATAAGCCACATTATAATGGTTTCTTCCATTATGTGACAGTTGTCTTCAATGTTTGCTAATCATTTTATAGACATCCATGGGCAAGTCATAAATTTGCGCTGTTTGCGGGACACAATATGGACAATGGTCAACAATGTGCATGAGCCTTTAGACAGTTTTTCCTCCCAGTCCCTTTCTGTACATTTGGTTCAGTTCGAACTCTTTGTATGAATTTGTCCCCATTCTTGTCTTTTTTTTAATCAAAATGGAAATGTATCATTGCCTACAAAAGAAAGTTATCATCCCAAGAAGAACCCAATGAATGCCAGATACTCTGGACTAATGGGTCCTTTACAAGGGACGACAATTGAAAAAATCATTGCTAACCAGCATTACTATTAACACTTGTTAGTGATGATCTTGCAGTATAAATGCATTAATTCTATCTTTTGTACAGCACAAAAGATCATCATTTCCCATTGGCAGATCATGTGGTCTAAACACGATCTGCTGCCGGTAAACAACAAGACAGTATGGGGAAGAGCAATGGCATTAGTCAGCGCTCCTCCCCATACTCTGGAAGAGATCGGTGCATGTAAATGCACTGGTCTCCTCTGCTAGCGATCAGCAGATTTTCGGGAAAGAATGCTTTCCTTCCTGACAATTTGCAAGGCCCCTTTCACACGAGCGTGACGGATTAGGTCCGGATGCGTTCAGGGTGCGTTCAGGAAAACTCGCACCATTTTGCAAGCAAGTTCAGTCAGTTTTGTCTGCGACTGCATTCAGTTGTTCAGTTTTTTTCCACGCGGGTGCAATACGTTTTGATGCGTTTTTCAAGCGCGTGATAAAAAACTGAAGGTTTACAAACAACATCTCTTAGCAACCATCAGTGAAAAATGCATTGTATCCGCACTTGCTTCAGGATGCAATGCGTTTTTCACTGAAGCCCCATTCACTTCTGTAGGGCCAGGGCTGAGTGAAAAACGCAGAATATAGAACATGCTGCGACTCTCACACAATGCAGAGCTGATGCCTGAAAAAAACGCTCATGTACCCAGCCCCATTGAAATGAATGGGTCAGGATTCAGTGCGGGTGCTAGGCGTTCACATCACGCATTGCACCTGCGCGGAAAACTCGCTCGTGTGAAAGGGGCCTTAGATCGTCGGCCCATGTAAAGGGGCGATAAGGCTGAAGTTATTTTCAGTCCACAAGGCACTTGAGTTATATGCATGCCATGTACATTGGGAAATTCTCCTGACATGCTGATGTGTCCATAGAAACAACCCCAGCAGGTTTGTTGCTGTATATGCTGGCTAACTGCTATATTTGAATGGCAGAGCAGGGATCGTGGTAGTGTGCAGTACTTCCACTGATCCATGAAACTGCCTCCTGCAACTTGCTATAATTATACCTCCTAACTGATCCAGCAACAGCCTGCTCTTAAAATTATTTCATTCATTGCCCTCCAACTTGTCATTTCCCATATACCCCTGAGGACGCCAGGAATCTGACGAAACATGTTTGGGGTCAATGCATGAAATCATTTTAGGAGCAGGCTGTTGCTGGATCAGTTAGGAGGTATAATTAAAGCAAGTTGCAGGAGACGGTTTCATTGGAGATCAGTGGAAGTAACAAACCTGCTGGGCTTTTAAACACCAAGTTTTCATTTAAGAATCACAATAAAGTTGAACGCTTTAAGCAGCACACTTATGGTGAGAAATTTGTGATGTTAGCCAAAGGGCTGCAAGTGATAAGTAAAAGGATTGTGTGGAGGCACAGATGGCCTCAATAATTTTTAAATAGAAGTAGAAGACGTTTGGAAAAACTAGGACTCTTCCTAGATCTGGCTGCCCCACCAAACTAAGTAATTGGGGCACAAGGGCCTTGGTAAGAGAGGTGAGCAATGACCCAATGGTCACTCTGACCAAGCTCAAAAGATCCTGCTTGCAGATGGGAGAAAGTTCCAAAAGGTCAACCATCACTGCGGAACTTAACCAATCTACGCCCTGGAGAGACCTGAAAATGGCTGTCCAACGACAGCCCCCTTACAACCTGACAGCGCAGTGAGGATCTGCAGACATGAATGGCAGAAAATCCCTAAACTAAGTCCCCAATAAAAAGTCTGAATACTTATGTCATTGAAATATTTAAGTTTTTTTTTCCAATAAGATTTCTAAAATTCTGTTTTCAGTTTGTGATTATGGTGTACTGAGTGCAGAATGATGGGGAAAAAACTTGATTATTTTATTTTAGCACAAGACCGCAACATAAGAAAATGTGAAAAAAGTGAAAGGGTCTGACAATTTTCCGAATATATTGTACATGTCTTAAAGTGGTCCACCACTTCGGGACCACCTGTATGAGCCAGACAGGAGCACTGCTCTGTAAGAGAAACCCCACTCTGGCAGAACCAAACTATCCATGCATTACAGTATACATTCGCTGCGGCGGGGGAAATGTATAGACAGATGCAGCTTCCCACAGATGGCCAATTTGTACATAGAGTATGTATTGTCAGAGGCATACATAGAAATCAATGAGCCCCATAGCAAGAATCTAAATTGGGCCCTCATGCTCCATTCATAGCCCCTCTCACTATCAATTTCCGGCCCCTCCCCTTACTCCATGAACTCTGCTTGCTGCTGCCACATATAATATTGCATAAAAATAATAGTGCACAATGCACACTGCGGAGGTGAATTTTGATTTACTTGGTCATGCCCCTATGTTAACCATCAGTACAAGAAAGAAAATGAAAAGGGAGCACAAAAATACCTAATCACGTGTTCTCGGACATGCATTACCCTCCCCAACAGCAACGCATACCATGATAGAGCTCAAAATACCTCTGAGCAGCATCTGATACCAGTGTACATTGCTAAGTTACCTCCCCAACTTTGACATATAAATAAAACATTGCAGCACAAAATATCTCCCCAACAGCACCAATTGAATACCACCAAGAAGTACTAAATACCGCTCCCCCACTGGCAGCAGCATTGTCCCCATTTAAATGTCTCACCTCTGTTTGGGACTTGCAGGACAGGTGCAGTGAGGCTGGAGTTGGAGGGAGAGAGTGTTCTGGTAGACAGTAGCGTGGAGGGGGAAAAAGAAGTTGTGACTTCACAGGTCACATGTTGCCGACAGCCAGATGGTAAGAGGTATAATAGATACAGTGTGTACTCATATACTGTATACAGTAGTGTACTGATTCATAGGACCTCACATATAAGTACTCTGCTGTATATACTATATCTCTGTATTATACCTTATATATCAATACTCATCTATATATATTATATATCTGGATTCAGTACACACTGCATCTATTATACCTTGTACCTCACATAATGTGAGGTACAAGGTATAATAGATGCAGTGTGTACTGAATCCAGATATATAATATATATAGAAGAGTATTGATATATAAGGTATGATACAGAGATATAGTATATACAGCAGAGTACTTATATGTGAGGTCCTATGAATTCAAGGGGCAAAAAAAATCAGCAGTATGGTTTGAAGTTGTCTGAGATCAGCAACTATATAAGCATACTAAGAACGCGAGTATGTGAGAGTTTGCATGTTTGTCTTCAAGTGTGTGTGTTTGTATTCAGTGTGTGATTTATGATTGAGTGATTTTAGATTCAGGGACTTTAGGAAGGTGACTACAGTAAGTCTGTTTTTTCTTGCATTGTATTTTTTTCTTTCTATCTTGTGTAATCCCCTTTAGCAAGTACCGTATGTGCTCAATCATTGACAGCGCAGTCCAGTGCACATCTTGTCAAATGTATGCAGTCATGGAACAGCCATTTGAGGGTGCATAGCTTTGTTAACAATGTGAGCAAATTGCCAGTTTGGAATTGCATATCCTGTATCTAAACAAGCAAAATTCATAGATACGGGGAGGGTGGTAGCATAGAGGATCAGGAAAGTGAGGTAGCTAGCTGGATAACAGAAAGCAGAATAGAAGAAAGAGTGCCAGGGAGGCTAGCCCTGACCTGGGGGATCACCCAGATGAGGGGGATATTTATTCGGGGATGGCACTGCTGCACCAAAACACTTCCTCTGCCAGCATGGGTAATGTCAGCTACAGTAAGCAAGAGACTAGGAGAGCAGGGAAGGCCAGACAGGTTCTGGTAGTGGGAGACTCGATTATTAGGGGTACAGAGAGGGCATTCTGTCACAGTGACCGAACAGTGTGTTGTCTTCCTGGTGCTCATGTTCGACATATCGCAGAGGGGGTTGATAGATTACTGGACAGGGCTGGTTAAGATACAGCAGTCATGGTCCAAATTGGAAACAATGACAAAGTTAAAGGTAGGTGGAGAGTCCTTAAAGGGGTTCTCCGGGAATTCAGAAAATGAAATATTAAAATATTACTTTATGATAAATATATTCCCAAATATATTTCATTAGTTATATTGGCTTGTTTTGTCTGGGGAGCAATCATTAGGAGAAACAAAATGGCCGCCGTCCTATTAGTGCACACAGAACCTGTCCTGATCACACAGGAGGACAAGTTACTTCACATCACTGAGGTACAGAGCTGCCTCCTCCTCCTCTCTGCTCTGCTTGTCAGGGATTTTGGTTCTAAATACAGGTGAATCTCTGGGGGAATGGAGATGATGAGGCGACATGAGAAGATTGTGGGGTGTGGATAATGAGCAGCAGCATTTGTATGCAGTCTCCATTATCACAGTCTGTCCATCCTCTCTATACTAAATTCCCCAGAGATTCAGCTAAAGTTCTTATCCGCTGTATTCAGGCTCATAATCCCTGAGCAGAGAGGAGGATGAGGCAGATCCTAACCTCAGTGTTATGAAGCAACTTGTCCTGCGGTGTGATTAGGACAGGTTTTGTGTGCACTAATAGGATGGCGGCCATTTTATTTTCCCTAATGATTGCTCCCCAGACAAAATGAGCCATTATAACTAATGACAGGTATTTGGGAATATATTTTTTATAAAGTAATATTTAAGTATTTTCATTTTCTTAATTCCCGGAGAACCCCTTTAAAAATGATTTTAAGGACTTATGTCACAAGCTTAGGGCAAGGACCTCAAAGGTAGTATTTTCTGAAATATGAGGGGATGCTGAGAAGTTCCTGGCTTTGCCCCCTTCCAGTTGGAATTGAAAAATGAATTTGGTACCATATGAAAGCTTGATATCTTCTTATGTAACTGTGCAAATATTAGATGTTTACGATTGTTTAAACTATTTTTAATTTCAGGTAAAACCTGAAATGAAAGAGGCACAAGGAAGTTTCATGTCTGTGGAGTTACGGGCCGTCATAAAGTTTTGTTTCTCCAGTGAAGGTCTGCAAAGGATATTCACACTGAGATGTCACAAACATTAGGGAAGAAGTATCCTTTCTACAGCACTGGGCTCCAATTGTCATTCAAAAGAGCATTTCTTCGGTAAGGCACACAAACACAAAATTTGACCAGCTAAGAGAGGCCATTAGCCTTAGGCCCCATTCACACGACCGTATATTTGTGGGCCCGCATTACTGCGGACCTGTAAATATACGGGGGCCTCCCGGCGTGTGTCCCGCAGCGCTCGGAACACACACCGTGCGGCCCCATTGAAAATGCCTATACTTGTCCGTGCGCACGGACAAGTATAGGACATGCTTCAAAAGAGCCGCGGCACGGAGCTAGCTCCGTTCCGCGGCTCCCGGCCCCATAGAGGTGAATGGGGCCGCATCTATTCCCGCATTTTTGCGGATAGATATGGCCCCATTCATACGGTCGTGTGAATGGGGCCTTAATGTCCTCGCAAAATGTGGCCCAAAATGGGATATTTTTAAAAGCATCCTAAACTGTAATTGTGAGAGGTACAAAATGGGAATAAAAGGGCGAGGAACAAGGAAAAAAACAATGTGGATAAACAGAAATGTAAAGGGAGCAATGAGTGACAAGAAAAGCATGCCCCTATCACAGGCAATGGGCGCATATTGTTAGGGTATACCCCCATTGTCTGACAGGTGTAGGTCCCAGAGGTGGGACCCACACCTACGCCGAGAACGGAGCGGGGAGTGCTCTCCTCATACAAATGAATGGGAGCTCACCGTGCTTGCGCGGCCAACACTCACATTCATTTCTATGGGGCCGATGGAAATAGCCGAGCCAGCGTCTTACATGGGGTTTCTGACATGGAGGTCTAATGGGGTTCTGATCTGAGTTCTGAAACTGGGGTCTGATATGGGGTCTGATCTGAGGTCTGAGATGGGGGTCTCATCAGAGGTTTGATATGGGGGTCTTATCAGAGGTTTGATATGGGGATCTGATTTGAGGATCTGTTATGGAGGTCTGATCTGAAAGGTAAAGGGGTATTTTTTGTACTGGTGCACATTATAAGGGGGTATTTGCACTGATGCACATTGTAAGCGAGTAATTTTTGTACTGTCACACATTAGGTGTTATTTTTCTATTGGCACACATTGTTATGCCTTCTCAGTAATATATCTAATTAGTTTAGCCAACAGCTCCAACTGTTGACATGTTCTTGTATTGCAACCTCATTTATTCTGCCTCATGTTTCTATGCAGACTAATTTTCCTTTCCAGGCTTCTGTAGTTCCCATCATGCCTTGTTTAGCCCGGCCCCCTTCCTCTTCAGCAGCCATCTTTCCACATGCATGGCAGTCATCCAAATGTCTGTACACTAGACTGTTAGTTTTCTGTTGTTTTCCTCATCATAGCACAGTCGGTGAGTTACTATAATTCCCTGTATTGTCACTAATAGCTTTCTAGTGCTTATGTCTTCATAGCTATCTCTTCTGTCTTGCAGCTGTCCCTTTCATTCACCATGCTATATAATCCATGTATCTACATAATGTGATGTACTGAGATATGCTGTATACTTTATACTGAATACTGTTATTTTCTTGTAGTTTTACAATGATCCTATTAATAAAAGTTGAAAAGGACCCCCCTGCGTCCAGCTTAATGAATTGATAGGAAAGAGTTTAGCTGTCTGACAACTAGTTCACACAGACGGATTGAGGGTGTCAGAACAGTAAAATGACTACTATATAACGGGGGTTGAAGCACACATACTGTCTTCCATAAGCAAGCAGTCAAGCCGCATGTGACCACAATGTCAGACAGAGGATCTGAAATGTATGTAACACGTTCCCATATTAGCTCAGCAGCTTCAAGGACATCTAAGAGCAGCCTCGCAGCTGCCGCCACAAAACTTGTTGTAGCCAAGGAAGCCGACCATGCAAAACTTGTTGTGGACAAGGAAGCCGCTGCAGCAGAAGCCGAAGCGCAGGCTTTAGAAGCAGCAGCACGCTGCACTAATGAAGAATCCAGTATAAAACTTGGACCCAAACCTGGCCATCAGGATATCTCGCAATGCACTTCAGATTACATGCTACTGCATGCCTAGTTGGAACATTACTTGCATCCACCTCCAAGAATGAGATCAAACCCTGATAATCGTCTAGGACAAAATCCTGTCATACAGTCAGCGACCTTCGCACACCGATCATTCCACCCTAAGCATGAAGGTAATTCTGTCTACCAATTACCATCCAAGCCAACTGCATCCAGGCCCATGGATTCTTGCCACACAGCGATCACCTTCAAGAAAGGAGGTGCCAATGGTGACCATTCCGACGACAACGCGTTCTACGACAATTTCCCAACAAATCCTCACCACAGCGACGCTCATCCAGATCACCCTCTCAGAGATCAAGAGCTACCAGCTTTCCTCAAGTTCTTTGCACGTCGCGAGCTGATCACCAAAGGTCTCGCAAAGTTTAACGACCGTCCTGAAAGTTACAGAACATGGAGAGCTTCCTTCAGAAATACCACTACAGGCTTTGACCTCTCTGCAAGTGAAGAGATTGACCTGTTAGTCAAGTGGCTAGGAGATGAGTCGTCAGATCACGCAAAAGGCATCAGAGATATCAACATTAACTACCCGAGTAGAGGCTTAGACATGTTATGGGAGAGGCTCAACGAGTGCTATGGCTCCTCAGTAATGATAGAAGAATTCCCCTTTAAAAGGTTAGAAGACTTTCCTAAAATCTCAAACAAAAGCTTTCACAAGCTAAGAGAATTGAGTGACCTCTTGATAGAACTCCAAGTTGCCAAGTCTGAAGGAGACCTGCCAGGCCTCGCATCCCTAGATACAGCTAGAGGGATCAAATTCATAGTGCAAAAGCTATCTTACACTTTGCAGGAGAAATGGATCAACTGGGGCTCAGAGTACAAACAAAGACACAACGTGCCGTTCCCTCCATTCTGCTTTTTTGTAGATTTTGTACGTCAACAGGCGAAGATCAGGAATGATCCCAGTTTCGACCTTTCCACCTTAGACCCTGTCAACCCAAGGATAGGTAAGCCTGCTTCAGTTTGTAACTCCAGAGGCACACCTATCACTGTACACAAAATGAATGTATCTTCTGCCAATTTCTCATGTAAGACCTACAGTACACCAGAAACCAGTGGGACATTAATGAAAGACCCAAGCAAGGAGTGCTCCTTATATAAAAAGCCTCACTCATTACAGAAGTGTAGAAGTTTCAGGAACAAATCTCTTAAGGACCGCAGAGCGTTCCTCAAAGAAAATGACATGCTACAGGTGTTGTGCATCTACATCTCACTTAGCTAGAGATTGCAAAGCCAGTATTACTTGCTCCGAGTGCAACAGCCAAGAACACAACACAGCTCTACACCCAGGGCCAGCACCACAGATTCCTTCACCCTCAGACCAAATTACAGAGCACGGCGGGGAGAGGAAAGACAGTGTACCTCCGAAAGTGTCACCCCAGTGCACTCAAGTTTGCGGAGAAGCTAACAAATCTTGCTCGAAGATCTGTCTTGTTACAGTTTACCCTATAGGTCACAGAGAAAGAGCAGTCAAACTCTACACCATCCTGGATGATCAGAGCAACAGGTCACTTGCTAGCTCAGTTTTCTTCGACATCTTTAAAATTGAAGGACTTAGTTCGTCCTATTCACTTAAAACATGTACAGGGGTAAGTGAAGAAATTGGAAGAAGAGCCACAGGTTACCAGATTTAATCTCTAGATGGTCAGACATCCTTACCTCTTCCTACATTAATAGAGTGTAATTGAATCCCAAACAATAGAGAAGAGATTCCCACACCAGAAGCAGCTATACATCATGCTAATTTGAGAAGCATAGCGTATCTCATCCCCACACTCGATCCTCAAGCCAAGTTCATACTTTTGCTGGGCAGAGACATTATTAGAGTCCACAAAGTGAGGAAGCAGATAAATGGTCCTCATAACTCTCCCTACGCTCAGAAACTAGACCCAGGATGGGTCATTATAGGGGACGTTTGCCTAGGAAACGCTCACAAACCAAACAACGTCAACTTTCTTTACACAAGCACGTTAGAGAGCGGGCGTCCATCCCTTTTTCTGCCCTGTTTTAACAAATTCCTTGTGAAAGAGAAGCTTACCAACCCAGCACACCCACACACCGGAAATGGCAGATACGCCACCGATTATCTGTGCAATGGAGATTAAGATCATCTAGGGTGCACTGTTTTCCAAAAAAACTAAAGAGGATCATAAAATAGTTCATTCCATCGAAGATGACCTTCTTGAAGATAATGGATCAAGGATTTCACAAAGATGAAACCAATAGCTGGGTGACCCCGCTACCGTTGAAGCCTCAGAGACCTCGTCTTCCTAACAACAGAGAGCAAGCTCTAAAACGCCTTACCTTGCTAAAACGTCATCAGAGGCTGCAATCAGCCTACTCAAAAGGACTCAGAGTGCTCTCGCTCGTTCTAACCTCAGGCTACATAAGATAGCTTCTAATAGCAAAACCATGATGGAGGCCTTTCCTACAAAAGACTATGCCAACGACTTGAAGGACCTGGACTTAGCTACAGACTCTCTTCCTGTACAACGTAGTCTAGGACTTAACTGGGATCTCAAGTCCAATAGCTTCACATTTCAGGTTAACCTAGAGCAAAAACCCTTCACACGACGAGGCGTCCTATCCACAATCAACAGCCTGTACGATCCCCTTTGGTTCACTGCACCTGTGATCATCCAAGGTAAAACCTTGCTACGTGAATTAACTGTGGATTTAGCTGATTGGGACACCCCTCTTTCTTCAGAGAAAGAGGTTTCGTGGGTAACCTGGAGAAATTCTTTAAATTCATTGTCTGTTCTCCACATACATAGGCCACGTGTGTATCCTCTAAAAAAGTCCTCTCCAGGAGGCTGTGCGTATTTTGCGATGCCTCAGTCAAAGCCATAGCCACAGTTGCTTATTTGAAAACTCTAGACACCTCAGGTTACGTTTACATAGGGTTCGTCATGGGAAAAGCAAAGCGAGCGCCGTGTCCTGAACCTACCATACCAAGACTAGAGCTCTGTGCTGCTGTTCTTGCCATTGAGCTGGCAGAACTCATCACGTCAGAACTTGACCTACAGCTTGAAGATGCAGAATTCTTTACCGAGAGCAAAGTAGTGTTGGGATACATTTATAACGAGACTAGGATATTCTATGTCTATGCGCACAACTGAGTACTTAGAATTAGGAAGTCCTCGCAGCCTTCTCAGTGGGGTTATGTACCAACTAACCACAATCCTGCTGACCATGCTACCAGAGCTATACCAGCATCACACCTTAAAGACACTACCTGGCTCGTAGGGCCTGCATTCCTTTATCAACCAGCACCCACCGCTCTTCAAAAACACACGCATGAACTTTTAGAGCCTGAATCAGATGTGGAAATTCGACCTCAAGTTTCCACACTTAATACAACAGTCGCTAAAAGGCACCTTGGTTCTAGCCACTTCCACAAATTCTCCACAAATTCTCGATCCTGAAGACCCATCTCTGCTTACTCCTGCAGCTCTCCTTACCCAAAAATTTAATGTATGACTATTCCCAAGGAGTTTACTACTAAGGACTTGTACAAATCACAGTGGAAGAGAGTTCAAATGTTAGCAGACCTTTTCTGGACCAAGTGGAGAAAACAGTACCTTTCCACGTTACAGGCAAGAATCAGATGGCAAACAAGTAGACCCAACATGGAGCCTGGAAACGTTGTCCTAGTAAAAGACACCCAGTCTAAGCGGAATGAGTGGCCTTTAGGATTGGTGACTAAAGTCTTCCCAAGTCAAGATGGAAAAGTCAGGAAGGCGGAGATCAAGATCCCCAAGCAAAACAGAAAACTGTTTCTTAGACCTGTTTCTGAACATGTTCTATTACTCTCCAGTTGAAATGTGTATGTGGTATCCCCTGGAAACCAGACGGGGAGTGTTATGCCTTCTCAGCAATATATCGAATTAGTTTAGCCAACAGCTCCACCTGTTGACATGTTCTTGTATTGCAACCTCATTTATTTTGCCTCATGTTTCTATGCAGACTAACATTTTCCTTTCCAGGCTTGGGTAGTTCCCATCATGCCTTGTTTAGCCCGGCCCACTTCCTCTTCAGCAGCCATCTTTCCACATGCATGGCAGTCATCCTAATGTCTGTACACTAGACAGTTAGTTTTCTGTTGTTTTCCTCATCATAGCACAGTCGGTGAGTTACTATAATTCCCTGTATTGTCACTAATAGCTTTCTAGTGCTTATGTCTTCATAGCTATCTCTTCTGTCTTGCAGCTGTCCCTTTCATTCACCATGCTATATATTCCATGTATCTACATAATGTGATGTACTGAGATATGCTGTATACTTTATACTGAATACTGTTATTTTCTTGTAGTTTTACACTGATCCTATTAATAAAAGTTGAAAAGGACCCCCTTGCGTCCAGCTCAATGAATTGATAGGAAAGAGTTTAGCTGTCTGACAACTAGTTCACACAGACGGATTGAGGGTGTCAGAACACACATTATAAGGAAAAGTTCATAGTTGAACTGTTAGTGTAAAATTGACAGTTCCAATGCAGTCCAATACAGCATGTATTGTACTGCATTTAAAAAGGGATCAGACCTTGAAAAGTTGATGTCCGCTAGTGGGATAAAAAGTTTTTTTTGAAAATAGAAAAGTAAAAACAAAAAGTACCCCTTTCCCCTCATCAAGCCATTTACGAAAAAATACATATTTAATATCGCATTTGAATAAAAATAAATGCATGGTTCTCAAAAAATAGCTGTACTGGATGCGTATATCACTACATTAGGCCTCAAACGTGCATGGTGCTCTTTTACTCCTGGGCCACATATAGGTTGTTTATAAAACCAGAAAGCACAGAATAATAAAAGGGCTTACTTTTCACACTGGCACACAATAGGCACAGCATACTGGGCACTGAACTGGCATATCTATAGAAAAATTGCAGGTTTCACTTTGCACCATCTGCTGTGAATTAATTTTTGCAAAACACCTATGGGGTGAAAATGCTAACTACACACCTTAATTAATTCTTTGAGGGTGAGGTTTCAAAAGGGATCACTTCTAGGGGGTTTCTTAGTTTTTTGAACCTCAGAGCTTCTGCAGTGCTGTATAGATCAACAAATTAGGCCTCAGGTGCACATGGTGCTCTTTCTCTTCGGAACCCTGCAGTGTGCAGTATTTCTCCTGTTAACCCTTTTGAAAATGAAGGATCTGGGAATTAGGCCTCTTTCACACGACCGTAGTGTTTTGTGGTCCGCAAAAAAAAAACGGTTGACGTTCGTATGGCATCCGTTTTTTTTTTTGCGGTTCCATTATAACAATTCTTGTCCGCAAAACGGACAAGAATAGGACATGTTCTATTTTTTTTTGCGGGCTACGGAACGGGCATACGGATGCAGACAGCAGACCGTATGCTCTCAGTATTTTCTGCGGGCCCATAGAAAAGAATGGGTCCGCATTTTTCATGTGAAAAATGCGGATCGGAGCCTGCAAAAAATACTGTCGTGTGAAAGAGGCCTAAAGTTACATTTTATTGGAAAATATGTAATTTTTCATCTTCACAGCCAAAGGTTTCTAAATTCTATGAGAGGTGGGGTCATTTATGTGTGGTTTCTATTCTATTTTTTGTAATATTTTTTTTATAAAGGTAAAACATATGGACCCAAATTTAACCCTTTCGCTACCAGTGCCGTACATGTACGATGCTGGAGCGATGTGGGAACATGACAACCGCCCACAAGTGCGGCGGGCGTCATGGCCGGCAAGTCTCTGCTGTTTCAAACAGCAGAGGCCTGCAGCTACTTACCGCAACCGGCAATAATGCCGATCGTGGTAATTTATGACATTAGATGCTGTGATCAAGTGAGCTCCCTGCGTCTAATTGCGCTAAAACCTGGAAGCGTGCGCTTCCAGGTGTCCTACAGATGCTCTGTGTGGCCAATCGGGGCATCTGCAATTGATGTGAACAAAGTAAGCCTCGCTGACGAGGCTTACAGCGTTGATGCTGCAATTCTTATTTTGGCCACCAGATGGCAGGCCAGGATAAGAAATGAGTAAACCTGCCATTAAATTGCATGTTAAAAATCCCTGATAGTTCAAAATGAAAAATAAAAAAAATATATATTAAAGCTCATATATGATGCTTAAAATCATCACACAAAAATAAAAAAATGTTAAAAAACAAAGAAAAAAAATAAAAAAATATAAAAGTTTAAATCATCCCCCTTTCCGTATAATTAAAAAATAAATACCTAAATAACAATAAATATAAACACGAAGAGGATAAAGTGTATTTGGGGCGCCAAGAAAGTAGAGACTATAGATGTCAAGGCCAGGTTTTCAACATTTAATTGAATTAAGTACCACTAGTGACCTAATAGGTTCTAAAAGTATATAAAGATAGAGGATAGTGTGATTTACTTTCTTCAGAAGAGGAAGAACGTGTTTAGGAAATAAATAAAGGTAAAAGTAAAGGTAAAATACTTTCCATAATAAAAAATTATTAATTATATTGCTGAGGACTTACTTCACAAGGGAGGGGGGGTGAAACAAGATAAGCACATGACACTTGTCACCCACACCTCCCCCGCCGAGGTCGCCTGTAGAGTGTTAGTACACCTCGTCTTTCATAGAAGATGGATCCAGGACTTTTTACACAAAGGTGTTCTTTTTATTTAATATAAAATAGGGAGCAGTAAATGTATAATACATCAAGAGAAAACACTTACATTTATAGATGTGTCACTGTTTTACTGTGTTGCCCACGTGCTGGAGACGCTGAGGAACGCCTACAGTCACGTGACTATCAGACTGGAAGTATAGATGTGTTCCAGCCGTGGAACGCAACAGAAACCCAAATTAAAGAGTCTTATTTCTACAGCATTTTCTGGGGATTTACTAATTTGTCTAAAACTGAAGATAAGTGTTATTTGAAAGTATTTAAAATCGGCCAGGCGGAGCGGTCATGTGGAAGAAGCTTCCAGCTGCCGTATATGGCCCGTGGGGGAGGCGTGGCTGGGAGGGAATAGAAGGAAGTGGCCATGCGTCCCAGCGTGGAGCGCATCGGCCAGTGCGTATCCGTCCAGAGCGCACCAGAAAGGAAGGAGGAAGTGGCTTTGTGTTCCAGGGTGGAACGCATCGGCCGTTGTGTCTCAGTCTGAAACACACATGGAAGGTTATACCTCAACCAATGTATATATATAAAAAAGATGGATCTAAAATGTGTATTTATTATTAAAAATACAAATGTCAATGATTGTTGATGGAAGTATATATATATTGCAATAAGGGGTATAAGAAATGAATATAATATATAGTTGGTAGTAGTAGTATAAAAAGATGGAAATAGATGGAGAATAAAATGGAAATAAAAATAAAATGAGTATTTATTATTATTACTATTAATATTAATGTCAATAATTGTTAATGGAAGTATGTCTATAGCTATAAGAGGTATAAAAAAGTATATAGTTAGTGGTAGTAGTAGAAGTGTCGTGTCAGAATTGTCAGGAAATATATATATATATATATATATATATATATATATATATATATAATATTATATATATATATATACTGTATATGTATATATATATATATATATATATATATATATATATATATATATATATTTTCTATAGACGGAAACTAAAAAGAGGGAAGTAAGTGGGAAGAAAAGCGGAAATATTCTGCCTAGTGACTCCTTCCCCAACTTTGCATTACATAAAATAAAGTGTATTACATAACATATTCATTCACATAGTCTGGGGCTTCAATGTATTCAACAAATATAAGATCAATAAAATAATGTGATAAAATTAGTATGAGGGATAATAATATAATAAATTGATATAATAATAACGATAGAGATGGTAATGATAATAGTAGTAATAAAACCAAGATATGGTAATAATGGTAATAATTGTGGTGATACTAAGATAACAGATATTATGATGATATATAAAAGGAGATAATATAAATACTGTAAAACACACAAATAAAATATGGTAAAATATGTGCACAAAAATCTGAGCATATAGTAATGGGCTAGGTAAAAGATAATAAATAAGGGGTAAAGTGAGAATGGCATTAGTAATTACTGTACTCTAATGCTTCGTTCAGGCCAGAGGGAGTCATGGTGTTATCCAATACATCTTCCTTTCTGCATAATTGGGAGTAAGATTGGACCACCAGATCAATTGGAGTAAGTTTAAGTAGGTTTGGGTCACCATTATGTTTTGCGGAGAAATAACATAGTAACATAGTAACATAGTTTGTAAGGCCGAAAAAAGACATCTGTCCATCCAGTTCAGCCTGTTTTCCTACAAGTTGATCCAGGGGAAGGCAAAAAAACCCCTGTGAGGTAGAAGCCAATTTTCCTCACTTTAGGGGGAAAAATTCCTTCCCGACTCCAGTCAGGCAATCAGAATAACTCCCTGGATCAACGACCCATCTCTAGTAACTATAACCTGTAATATTATTACCCTCCAGAAATACATCCAGGCCCTTCTTGAACTCTCTTAGTGAACTTACCATCACCACCTCCTCAGGCAGAGAGTTCCATAGTCTCACTGCTCTTACCGTAAAGAATCCTCTTCTATGTTTATGTACAAACCTTCTTTCCTGCAGACGCAGAGGATGGCCCCTCGTCACAGTCACAGTCCTCGGGATAAATAGATGATGGGAGAGATCTCTGTACTGACCTCTGATATATTTATACATAGTTATTAGATCTCCCCTCAGTCGTCTTTTTTCTAAAGTGAATAACCCTAATTTTGATAATCTTTCTGGGTACTGTAGTCCACCCATTCCAGTTATTACTTTAGTTGCCCTCCTCTGAACCCTCTCCAGCTCTGCTATGTCTGCCTTGTTCACAGGAGCCCAGAACTGTACACAGTACTCCATATGTGGTCTGACTAGTGATTTGTAAAGTGGCAGGACTATGTTCTCATCACGGGCATCTATGCCTCTTTTGATGCAACCCATTATCTTATTGGCCTTGGCAGCAGCTGTCTGACACTGGTTTCTGCAGCTTAGTTTGCTGTTCACTAAAATTCCTAGGTCCTTTTCCATGTCAGAGTTACCCAATGCTTTACCATTTAGTATGTACTGGTGACTTGCATTATTCCTTCCCATATGCATAACCTTACATTTGTCAGTGTTAAACCTCATCTGCCACTTTTCTGCCCAGGCCTCCAGTCTATCCAGATCCTGCTGTAGCAGTGCACTGTCCTCCTCTGTGTTAATTACTTTACACAGTTTAGTGTCATCTGCAAAAAATGATATTTTACTGTGCAAGCTTTCTACAAGATCATTAATAAATATATTGAAGAGAATAGGACCCAATACAGACCCCTGTGATACCCCACTAGTGACAGTGACCCAATCTGAGTATGTACCGTTAATAACCACCCTCTGTTTTCTATCACTAAGCCAGTTACTTACCCACATACAGACATTTTCTCCCAGGCCAAGCATTCTCATTTTGTATACTAACCTTTTATGTGGTACCGTGTCAAACGCTTTGGAGAAGTCCAAATATACGACATCCATTGAGTCGCCGCGGTCAAGTCTAGAACTTACCTCCTCATAGAAACTGATTAAATTGGTTTGACATGACCGATCACTCATGAAGCCATGCTGATATGGAGTTATTTGCTTATTTTCATTGAGGTACTCCAAGATAGCATCTCTCAGAAAACCTTCAAACAGTTTACCCACAACAGAAGTTAAACTTACCGGCCTATAGTTTCCAGGCTCTGTTTTTGGACCCTTTTTGAATATTGGCACCACATTTGCTATGCGCCAATCCTGTGGAACACTCCCCGTCAGTATAGAGTCCTTAAATATCAGAAATAAGGGTCTGTCGATTACATTACTTAATTCTCTTAGGATACGGGGGTGTATTCCATCCGGTCCTGGTGATTTGTCTATTTTAATATTTTTAAGACGTTGCTGCACCTCTTCCTGGGTCAGAGAGGACACTTTTAAAGGGGAATTTACGTTTATACTCTGCATTTCATGTGACATTTTATTTTCCTCAGTGAATACAGTGGAGAAAAAGTTATTTAGTAGCTTCGCTTTCTCCTCATCGCTCTCTGCTACTCCCCCCTCATTACTCTGTAAGGGGCCGACACCTTCAGGTTTATACTTTTTAGTATTTATATAATTGAAGAACATTTTAGGGTTAGTTTTACTCTCTTTGGCGATTAATCTCTCGGTCTCTAGTTTGGCTGTTTTTATGTGTCTTTTACATATTCTATTTTTTTCCTTATAGTTTTTCAATGCTTCCTCACTCCCCTCCTGTTTTAGTGATTTAAATGCTTTCTTTTTGTCATGTATTGCTTTCTTTACAGTTCTATTTATCCACATTGGTTTTTTCTTGTTTCTTATTATTTTATTCCTATATGGTATGTACCTCTCACAATTAGATATTAGGATGCTTTTAAAAATATCCCATTTTGCGGCTGTATTTTTATTTTTGAGGACTTTGTCCCAGTTAGTTAGGCCTATGGCCTCTCTTAGTTGGCTAAATTTTGCTTTTTTGAAGTTTGGTATTTTTGTTCCTCCCTGAAGAAACGCTCTTTTGAATGACAATTGGAAGGTTATTATGTTATGGTCACTGTTTCCCAGGTGTCCCCCAACCTGCACACCTGTTGTTCTGTCAGGTCTATTGGTTAATACTAAGTCCAGTATGGCCGTACCTCTAGTGGGGTCCTGAACCAGTTGGGAAAGGTAATTGTCTTTGATTATTTCCAAGAACCTGTTTCCTTTATGAGATGTACAGGTTTCAGTTTCCCAGTCTATATCTGGGTAGTTGGAGTCACCCATAATAACGACCTCATTATGATTTGCCGCCTCGTCTATTTCATTTAGAAGTAGATTTTCTGTGGTCTCTGATATATTGGGTGGTTTATAATAAACCCCTATTAGTATTTTATTATTGTTTTTGGCTCCATTTATTTCTACCCACAGTGACTCCACATCTTTATATCCCTCACTTATATCTTCCCGGAGTGTGGGCTTTAGGCATGACTTTACATAAAGGCAGACCCCTCCCCCTCTCCGGTTTTGACGATCCTTTCTAAAAAGATTGTAACCCTGTACATTAACTGCCCAGTCATAGCTATCATCCAGCCATGTCTCAGTTACTCCCACTATGTCATAGTCCTCCTCACACATCACTAATTCCAGTTCACCAGTTTTATTAGCTAGGCTTCTGGCATTAGTGTACATACAATTAAGAGGTTGATGTATATTTCTTACCCTACACCTTTCCTTCTGATCTGTTCTAGTTCCTCCTTCCATTCCTCCCCCAGTTCCATTACCTTGCCCCAGGTCTCTATCTGAACTATCTTCCCCTCCTATAATGTAGTTACCCCCCCCCCAGTCCCTAGTTTAAACACTCCTCCAGCCTTCTAGCCATCTTCTCCCCCAAAACAGCTGCCCCTTCCCCATTGAGGTGCAGCCCATCCCTACGGTAGAGCCTGTAGCCGACAGAGAAGTCGGCCCAGTTCTCCAGGAACCCAAACCCCTCCTTCCTACACCAGTTCTTGAGCCACTTGTTTACCTCCCTAATCTCCCGTTGCCTTTCTTGTGTGGCTCGTGGTACAGGCAGTATTTCGGAAAACACTACCTTGGAGGTCCTTGCCCTAAGCTTATGCCCTAAATCCCTAAAATCATTTTTAAGGACACTCCCCCTACCTCTAACTTTGTCATTGGTACCGATATGGACCATGACTGCTGGATCTTCTCCAGCCCCTCCCAGTGATCTGTCAACCCGATCCACGATGTGCCGAACTCGAGCGCCTGGAAGGCAGCACACCATCCGACGATCCCGGTCTTTGTGACAGATTGCCCTCTCTGTACCGCTAATAATGGAGTCGCCCTCTTGTCTGGAAATGCTATGCTTAGAATATTCCTTATTGATATTGTAGCGAATTGATAATGATAATGTACTTATTGATAATGTACTGAAGCCCGCAGGGGCATTGTAGCATGTATATCACATTGTCAGTGCTGCAGTCCATGCGGTGTCTTAGTCTAATTTTTTGTCCGGTATTGGAGATTGTGACTTCATTTGTTTTGTGGGAAATTATACTACGTCATTTGCATTTCTTTGATCCGCATTTGAAAGAGCCGACAGTCCCCAGGTGTTTGTCGGTCAAAGGTTGTGCAGTAGGAATTTTTGGGCAAGATGGAGCTACCAGAGACTTGAGAGTGTGCGCATGACGATAAATGATATTGGGTTGGTTAGGTAAAGTACTACCAATAATCGGATCTTTTTGAAATATGGACCAATGTTTTCTCAGGATAGTTTATATGTCAAAATGGTTGGCATTATAGCAAGTGATGAACTTTGGGCCTTGCGATTCCTTAACCACTTTTTTATTGTGAGTTTTGAGCTTAAGGCTTTCATTCTGGCTTTCTCTCAGGATTCTCAACTTAGAATCCTGAATAAGGCCGGGAGGATAGCTCTTCTCTTGGAATCTGTTCTGCAGGGTCCAAATTTGGTCAATCAAGGTATTGTCGTCAGAGCAATTCCTTCTGAGTCTTTTTATTTGCCCATACGGTATGTTCCGTTTCCATGGTTTATGGTGACAACTTTTAAAGTCAAGGTAGCTGATTGAATCCACCTCCTTAAAATGTGTACATGTACTGATCTGGCCCTCTTTAGTTGTTATCTCTAAATCAAGAAATACTGCAAGCTGGTGGTTAGTTTGAGCTGTGAACGTGAGGTTCCAACCATTGGAGTTTAGTCCATGGATGAAACACTCTAGTTCTTCTCGATCTCCTTTCCAAATACAAATGATATCATCAATATATCTCTTGTAAAAGTGAATGCTAGTGTGATCGAGTAAACCCATATTTTTATCAAAAGCCCCCATAAACAAATTCACATAGAAGGGCACGAGTTTTGTCCCCATTGCGGTACCACACTTTGGTAGAAAAAAGTCCTGTTTGTATTTAAAATAATTGTGGTTTAGAATGAACTTAATGGATTCCAGGATGAAATTTCTTTGTGTTTGTGGTAAATAAAAATCTTCAATAAGGAATTATTCTACAGCCTTTACGCCCAGTTCATGGGTGATGTTACTGTAAAGGGCTGAGACGTCCATTGTCACCCAGATCATACCTGGTGTCCAACTAAGCTGTTACAAAAGAGTAATGAGGTGGCTAGAATCCTTGAGGTAAGAAGGTAGGTGTACAACATATTTTTGAAGTATGGAGTCTATATAGGCTGAAAGGTTGGACGTCAAAGAATCAATACCCGAGATAATAGGGTGTCCTGGGGGGTCCACTAAGGATTTATGAATCTGCGGTAAGTAATAAAAATATGGAATGGATGGGTTAGGTGTGGGAAGGAATTTGATCTAATTTTTGTTTAAAATATTTTGATCTTTCCCTTTGTTGATTAGGTCAGTACAGGATTTTTATAAGCATCCGTAGGGTCCCCTGGTAGTTTAGCGTTGTATTTGTCATCTGATAAGATCCTATTTGCTTCTTTGTTGTAAGCTTCGGTATCTAAGATGACTATCCCGCCGCCTTTGTCCACGTTTTTGATAATGATGTCTTTATTTGTTCTAAGAGAATGAATGGATTCTTGTTGGGCCCAGGTAAGATTACGCGGGTGGGATTTCTGTTTCTTTTGTACTAGATCACGCAAGTCCGCAATGACTAGGTTCTAAAATGTTTCCAAATGTGGTCCTCTATTTTCAATGGGATAAAAGGTGTACTTAGAACGAAAATGGGAAGGTATTGGAGCATCTTAATTCAATTGAATGTTGAAATCCTGGCCTTGACATCTATAGTCTCTACTTTCTTGCCGCCTCAAATACACTTTATCCTCTTCGCATCTATATAGCGGTCCACTTTGTGAACTGTTCTTTTCTATTTTGTATATTGGGCAGCAGCCTGCGCTGATTCACTCTGGCTTTTTGAGCACTTTCTTTTTTTTTTCTTTGCCAACCACTCCTTCTCTGGCGCTTCCTTTTTTTCCCCCATTCCTTTCTTTTATTTACACTCACTCCGATTGTTTCTTTTTTTTGTCAATTAACCCCTTGAGGACAGAGCCCATTTTGGCCTTAATGTCTGGGCCAAATTTTTGAATTCTGACATGTGTCACTTTATGTGGTAATAACTTTGGAACGCTTTTACTTATCCAGGCCATTCTGAGATTGTTTTCTCGTGACACATTGTACTTCATGACAGTCATAAATTTGAGTCAATATATTTCACCCTTATTTATGAAAAAATCCCAAATTTACCAAAAATTCTGAAAAATTTCCAAATTTCCAAATTTCAATTTCTCTACTTTCAAAATACACCGTAATACCTCCAAAAATACTTCTTATTTTATATTCCCCATATGTCTACTTTATGTTGGCATCATTTTGTAAACGTCATTTTACTTTTTTAGGACGTTAGGAGGCTTAGAAGTTTAAAAGCCATTTTTCAAATTTTCACCAAATTTTCCAAAACCATTTTTTTTTTAGCACCAATGCAGATATAAAGTGATTTTGAGGGGCTTACATAATGAAACCCACCATAAATGACCCCATTTTAGAAACTACACCCCTCAAATTATAAAAAACTGTTGTTACAAACTTTCTTAACCCTTGAGGTGTTCCACAAGAATTAATGGAAAATGGAGGTGAAATTTCAAAATTTCACTTTTTTCGTAGATTATTCATGTTAATATTTTTTTTCTTGCAACATAGCAAGGGTTAACAGCAAACTAAACCTCAATTTACATTGCTCTGATTCTGCAGTTTACAGAAATACCCCATATGTGGTGGTAAACGTCTCTATGGGTTTGTGGCAGTGGTCAGAAGGAAAGGAGCGCCATACGGATTTTTGAGGCAAAATTTGCTAGAATAGTTTTTAGGCACCATTTTGTAATTGAGAGACCCTGACGCACCCCTACAGTGGAAACCCTCATAAAGTGACCCCATTTTTGAAACTACACCCTTCAAAGAATATATTAAGGGGGGTACTGACCACTTTGACCCCCTAAGCATTTTACGGAATTTGGAAACACTTGGCTGTGAAAATGAAAAATTTTTTTCTTCCAATAAAATGTTGCTTTAGCCCCAATTTTTTTTATTTGCATAAGGGGTAACAGGAGAAAAGCCACCCCATAATTTGTTACCCATTTTCTCCTGAATACGGCAACACCCCATATGTTGTGGTAAACTGCTGTGGGGGTACATGGCAGGACTCAGAACAGAAGGAGCGCCATATGGATTTTACAACACAGATTTTGATGGAGTGGTTTGCGGGAGCCATTGATTTTTATTTTTTGAGCTATTGTCTTATGTGGGGGCTCATTTTTTGCAGGATGAGGTGAGGTTTTCATTGGTACCATTTTGGGGTAAATACGCCTTTTTGATCGCCTGCTATTACACTTTTTGTGAGGGAAGAGGGAAAAAAATGGCTATTTTGGCATAGTTTTTTTAAAATTTTTTTACAGCATTCGCCTGGGGGGCCATCTCATGTAATATTTTTATAGAGCAGGTTGTTACGGACGCAGCGATACCCAATATGTCCAACTTTTTTATTGTTGGAAAGTTTTACACATTAGATGGATTTTTGAACAGAATAAAATATTTTTTTTGTGTTGCCATTTTCAGAGAGCCATATTTTTTTCAGTTTTCGGGCGATTGTCTCAGGTAGGGTACAGTTTTTGCGGGACAAGATGACGGTTGAATTGATACCATTTTGGGGTAATTACGCCTTTTTGATCGCCTGCTATTACACTTTTTGTGAGGGAAGAGGGGAAAAAATGGCTATTTTGGCATCGTTTTTAAAAAAAAAAATTTACAGCATTCGCCTGGGGGGCCATCTCATGTAATATTGTTATAGAGCAGGTTGTTACGGACGCAGCGATACCCAATATGTCCAACTTTTTTATTGTTGGAAAGTTTTACACATTAGATGCATTTTTGAACAGAATAAAATATTTTTTTTGTGTTGCCATTTTCAGAGAGCCATATTTTTTTCAGTTTTCGGGCGATTGTCTCAGGTAGGGTACAGTTTTTGCGGGACAAGATGACGGTTGAATTGATACCATTTTGGGGTAATTACGCCTTTTTGATCGCCTGCTATTACACTTTTTGTGAGGGAAGAGGGGAAAAAATGGCTATTTTGGCATCGTTTTAAAAAAAAAAAATTTACAGCATTCGCCTGGGGGGCCATCTCATGTAATATTGTTATAGAGAAGGTTGTTACGGACGCAGCGATACCCAATATGTCCAACTTTTTTATTGTTGGAAAGTTTTACACATTAGATGCATTTTTGAACAGAATAAAATATTTTTTTTGTGTTGCCATTTTCAGAGAGCCATATTTTTTTCAGTTTTCGGGCGATTGTCTCAGGTAGGGTACAGTTTTTGCGGGACAAGATGACGGTTGAATTGATACCATTTTGGGGTAATTACGCCTTTTTGATCGCCTGCTATTACACTTTTTGTGAGGGAAGAGGGGAAAAAATGGCTATTTTGGCATCGTTTTAAAAAAAAAAAATTTACAGCATTCGCCTGGGGGGCCATCTCATGTAATATTGTTATAGAGCAGGTTGTTACGGACGCAGCGATACCCAATATGTCCAACTTTTTTATTGTTGGAAAGTTTTACACATTAGATGCATTTTTGAACAGAATAAAATATTTTTTTTGTGTTGCCATTTTCAGAGAGCCATATTTTTTTCAGTTTTCGGGCGATTGTCTCAGGTAGGGTACAGTTTTTGCGGGACAAGATGACGGTTGAATTGATACCATTTTGGGGTAATTACGCCTTTTTGATCGCCTGCTATTACACTTTTTGTGAGGGAAGAGGGGAAAAAATGGCTATTTTGGCATCGTTTTTAAAAAAAAAAATTTACAGCATTCGCCTGGGGGGCCATCTCATGTAATATTGTTATAGAGCAGGTTGTTACGGACGCAGCGATACCCAATATGTCCAACTTTTTTATTGTTGGAAAGTTTTACACATTAGATGCATTTTTGAACAGAATAAAATATTTTTTTTGTGTTGCCATTTTCAGAGAGCCATATTTTTTTCAGTTTTCAGGCGATTGTCTCAGGTAGGGTACAGTTTTTGCGGGACAAGATGACGGTTGAATTGATACCATTTTGGGGTAATTACGCCTTTTTGATCGCCTGCTATTACACTTTTTGTGAGGGAAGAGGGGAAAAAATGGCTATTTTGGCATAGTTTTTTAAAAAAATTTTTTACAGCATTCGCCTGGGGGGCCATCTCATGTAATATTTTTATAGAGCGGGTTGTTACGGATGTGGCGATACCTAACATGTTCATGTATTGTGTGTTTTTTTATTTTTAATCAATTTTTTTAACTTTTTTTTTAACTTTTTTTTTTTCCACTTTCTGGACTCAGATCCACTTGGTTCTTCAAGAACCAGTGGGTCTGGTATTTTACAATACACTGCAGTACACTGTATAGTGTACTGCAGTGTATTTTCTTATAGCCTGTTCAAGCTCCTGCCTTTAGCAGGAGCTTGAACAGGCTTTCATGGCAAGCCAGACCAAAGCGTCTGGTTGCCATGGTAACCATCGGGACGCTGCCACAGCAGAGCAGCGTCCCGATGGAAGGGAGAGGGAGCTTCCTCCCTCTCATCTGCCCACACCATCGGCGCTGCCAGCGCACCGCAGCGCCGATGGGAGAGGGAGGGAGCGCTCCCTCCCTGTTAACCCCTTCCATACAGCGGTCCCTACGGACCGCGGCATGGAAGGGGTTAAACTGCTGACATCGGTGCCAGCACCGATGTCAGCAGTTTCAAGCAGAGTATCAGCTGTATGCTGATACTCTGCTTGAATAACGCTGGGCCAGAAAAATTATTGCGGGCGGCACTTGCGGCAGCCGCCCGCACATTGGAAGTCTCCCCCCGCCCCCCATCTGCCCACCCATCTGCCCACAGCCAATCAGGGGGGCGGGGGGGACACCCTGACCCCCCCTAACCCCTGACACTCGGCGGGGATTCGCTAGAATAGCGCTATCCCCGCCGAGTACACGGAGCCTGCTGTGAATGGCTGGTCTGAATAGACCAGCCATTCACAGCGATCGCCATTATGGGGGGTGCACGGCACCCCCCGAGGCCTTCACTACGGATGGCTGGCTGTGTCTAACAGCCGCCATCAAAGCATGTTAACCCCGCTGCACTGAGCAGCGGGGGTTAACATGCATGACGTACCGGTACGCCCTGTTGCGCGAAGTACCTCGCGCCCATGACGTACCGGTACGTCCATTGTCGCCAAGGGGTTAATATAAACATCGTGGGTATCACCGTGACCAAAAACTTTTAAAACATTAAAAAAAAATTCCAATACGACGAATTGCGTAACGGAAAAAAGGGTCAAAATGGCCAATTTGCCATTTTTTCATTGCTTCTCTTACCCAAAAAAATGTAATAAAATGTGATCAAAAAGTCACGCACACTCCAAAATGGTATCAATAAAAACTTTGGATTGTCCCGCAAAAAATGAGCCCCTAAACAGCTCAGTGGATTTAACTATAAAAAAGTTATGGGGATGAGAATATCATGATGTAAAAATGTTTTTTTTTTCAAAGTTTAAATTTATTTTTACACTATTTAAACATAACAAACCTATACATATGGGGTATCGTTGTAATCGTACTGACCCAGAGTGATGAGCCATGGGTCAGTTTTGCTGCAAACAGAACGCCATGGGAACAAAACCCGTAAAACCGTGCAGGATTGCATTTTTTTTCCAATTCCACCCCATTTGGAATTTTTTTACCGCTTCCCACTACATTTTATGCCATAATTAATGGCGGCATTCGAAAGTACAACTTGTCTTGCAAAAAATAAGTCCTCATACAGCTATGTGAACGAAAATATAAAAAAAAGTTATGGTTTACGGAAAATAGGGAAGAAAAATGAAAATGCAAAACCAAAAAAATCTCCGGTATTCAAAGGGTTAATGCCCACACAAAGTACAATATGTCACAAGAAAACAGTCTAAGAATTGGTTAAGTCAAAGCATTCTAAAGTTATTAGTAGAGATGAGCGAACGTGCTCGAAACGAGCACTGTACCGCTCGGCTCCACCGCGCTCGCATGGGTGCAGGCAGCCGCTTCCATCCTCCTCAGGAGGACGGAAGCGGCTGCCTGCGCCCATGCGAGTGCAGGGGAGCCAAGCGGTACAGTGCTCGTTTCGAGCACGTTCGCTCATCTCTAGTTATTAGCACTCATCAGATGTGCAAAATAGGCCTGGTCAAGAAGGTAAAAACTGGCGCTGTCTTGAAGTTGCAGCTACTTTGGTAGCAAGTAGCTCCTCCAGTGTCCAGATCACACCATGAACTGAAGTTGAACCCTCAGCATTACATGGGTGCTCAGGATCATATAGTCTTAAAGGAGGGGGCACACACTTTAAATTTCTAAAACATAAATGTTACAAATGAATCATCCTAAATATCTCATTAAAGAAAAGTTTACCATCTACTTCACTTGTATATCATGAAATAGCCAAGTTATAACACAGTAACAAAAAAATATTATTAGTCTATTCTGACTGCAGCTCTGCCTCACCTGGGATTAATCAGCTGCATGCTTCATCAAGGTGGATCTGAATCTGAATTTTCGGTGATTTAATTTGGGCAAATAGAGAGAATTTTGAGTGATTCGCTCATCTCTATGAACAAAAGTCTCATTCACATGCTGCAAGAAAAACTCTGCATGTAAACTGACCTGTGGTGCAGTTTGTAAATACACAGCATGTTGTTTCTCTATCAGTGTAGTGGGGGTGAAATCTATGGTAAATTCACAAAGAAATCTGTAACAAAATCCAATTTGCTGCAAAATCTACATGTACAGCCCTGTGAATATTTCAGCATCTGTTTGCTATCCAAGTACATTCAATTTCATGAACGCTTCACCTCCACCACGGACACAATCCTGCATACACCCTTGGTATAAGCATACATCTATAGCATAGAGAGGTAAACCGGTGCATGGGAAGTGCTCCAGCAACATAGCGAATCTGCAAGAAGTTGTCCAGAGCTCGGAAATAAAACTATTACTTCTTTATTCCAAACAATTAAAATTTACTCTGGTGGCATATGACATAACTGTCAAAATGCTTTGATCAGAAGACCTTACTCATGACTAGGGCAGACATTTGGCTCTCAACTTCAAACATGTAGGCTGAATGTTTTCCTGTAAACGTCTTGTGAACAGAGCCTACATGGGATAATAAATCCTGATACCGACATTATGGTCAATAACTATATGAGAGACTCAATAGTAATGTAAAATTGTGTCTTTGCTAAATTATAATTCATATACATATCAGGTCTGTCATCACACAAGGTCCCACAATTATATTATGTATTGGGTGTTCCGATAACTGACTTTTTATGACCTTTCAATCAGAAGTCTAATCTTACTGGACCCCCCGCCAATGAACTCTGGTGTAGTTTTTACTAAGAATTACGGAAACCTACATCTATCCATTAAAATCAGTGCCAAGAACCATTCTTCCTCTTGGGGTGGGGGAAGGGGGGTTCAACATTTTCTTCAGTATTGAATCTTTCAAAGCTTTCAATCTTGTGGCAGTCTGTATAAAGTAGCCTGATGAAAAGAGAAGATAAATTCATATTTTACTCAAGAAGCTGCCACTTCCAGACTGTCCCCGCCAGCAGTTTTGTTGATATACTTTCTCATTTATTATTGAAATCAAAATCATACTGTTTCTTCCAGTGAATAGCAGCTATGAATGCAGCACAGTCTATTTAACTCTTGTAAAGAGTCAACTGGAAGATGCTGCGGAGTCTTAATTTTAATTAACTTACTGTCCCTTTTGCCTTAGAAAAGAATATCAAAAGAATCGTTCCTGGGTTTTACTAATATGTGATGAATTAATTCAATTATGAGGAAATGCTGGACTGTGTATTCTTGAGTTTGCAGTTCTATTTCTTCCTGTATTTATATGCAGGAAGGAGTCAGATGGGAATTGCAGCAGTATAATGAAGTGCACATAAGGAGAAGGAGCCATAGCAGCAAGAAGGAACACAAATCCCTGGAAACAAAGTCCCACAAGACAGAGGTCGGTTCAGCTACCAATGTCTTTGGGCTCTGAGAGCAGGTGTCCTGACTCTTCCCTGACGCTGTATTTTCCCGGTCTTAACTATAAAGTAGATATGCCATATTTTATTGTTGATTCTCACCTGGAATTGTAAGGATGGAGCCTCAGGAATGTCAACCTGCAGTGATGTACTAAGCATCACCTGCAATATTTATGTGTGAGGGAAAGCTGTTTGGATTGTATAAGTCTGTGTTCACACAGACATATCTGCAATTCATTTACTGTGCCAGATAGAGATTAGGTCCCATTAGATGAAAACAGGAAAACCTTTTTGCTTCCATTGAATAGGATCCAACCCTTATTTAGGCACAAAATAAAAAGACATTACACAAACCACAAATACAGCCAAGTGGATGTAGCTGCATGGAATAGAAGTAAAGTGTTTTGCACAAGATTTGATAATGGATAATCCACTGGATACTAGTACTGATAGCAGATCACTGGTGTCTCTGTTTACTTAGGGTCCTCCTAAACAGGCTGTTGCCGGGCCAATAACAAGTGGTGATCGATGATATACAAGTCGATCACCGCTCATTTTAAGTGGCTTTCACACAGCCTGATGCAAACTGAAAAGGGGATGAATGATCATTATTACGATCAATCATCCCCAATTCACTTTGCATATTGTCACCACCCAAGGTCGGACTTGGAAAAAAAAAGTGGTAAAAGTGGCCCCATGTTGCAGGTGCAGGTCTAAATTGACAGAAGGCTGGGCAACATAATTAGGCAGGGCCAGAGCAATATACCACCACAGCAGGACCAAATGCCACAGTGCGGCACAAAATATTGTCACCTGCATCACAGTATTCAACTGTATCACTGTCCTAAGGATGTCAATACAGTTGAATTCAGGAGGGCACCTGCGGCTGCTGGCCAGACACCTAAGAGAGAATCAAATCATTATGTAACCGGCTGGAGGGCTTTGGTGGCCCTCCTAGGCATTAGCCTACCGGGAAATTTCTCTGTATGGTCTATGGCCAAACCACCCCTGTCACCACCACACCCTCTGTTTACACAGGGTGATGTGCTGCAGACAAGCAACTGTTTTAGGTGTCATGTAAAAGATGCAATCACTCAACAAATTAGTGTTGCTTGTTTAACTGGGTCATCTGCACTTTTACATAGGTCAATGGTGGGGAATGAACATTTGCTCCCAATAATTGGTCCAATTCTTGGCCAGTATAAGATGTTTTTACACTCCCTTTTGCTTTAAAAGGCATGTTAAAAAAAACTCTACATGTATTTCAAATGTATTGCATTTTTATATGTGCTTTTGGCAACATTTTTGGTGTGAAAGTAGTCTATGGAGTAAAACATCTAGAGCTTCTTTTTGATAACAACACAACTTACCATACAGAAATGTCAAAAATTCTCATATTTTACTATAAACTTTAATAGCTAGCCACAGCAAAACATAAAACTACGGCATCTAAAATGTGTATTTGTATTCCGCTTAAAATAACAACGCTATAGTTATAATTTCTTACACTATAATGTGACAACCCTTTTGTTTTTCCTCCTGGAAATGTATGAATAAATTGACAGCTATAGGGACAACCCTAATGACAACTTCCCATAAGCACACTGTTTCAGGTTTTTATGCAGCATTTTTCGAATATGCATGAGAAGTAGAATGTTACTTCTTTCAAGTGTATTTTTGGCTGCGTTCCCCATTGAAGTGAATGGGGAAGGGCTAAAACAGCCAGTCGTATTTGGTGCATTTTTGCCACTGCCACTGTTCTTAGAGGCAGATTAGTTTGCTGATTTGACACTAGTTTTGCTCACAATGATTTTAGCCTTGCCAATATAGCCTAAGAAATACCTATGAGTAAAAGCCCGGCCAAAAGGTCTTACATTTTGCTGTAGTAAAATAAGTGAACCAAAATATTTTCAATCATTCAGTAGGATATAGTTTTAGGCTACTTTCACACTTGCGTTTGCAGGATCCGTTTGTGAGATCCATCCAGGCTCTCACGAACGGATCCGTCATGATAATACAAACGTCTGCATCTGTTCTGAACGGATCCATTTGTATTATCTTTTACCTAGCCAAGACGGATCCGTCATTAACTCTATTGAAAGTCAATGGAGGACCGATCCGTTTTCTATTGTGTCAGACAAAACGGATCCGTCCTCATTGACTTACATTGTGAGTCATGACGGATCCGTTTGGATCAGTTTCCGTCAAACGCAGGCAGCGTTTTAGTGTCCGCCTCCAAAACGGAATGGAGACTGAACTGAAGCAAAACTGATGCATTCTGAACAAATCCTTTTCCATTCAGAATGCATTAGGGAAAAACTGATCAGTTTAGGACCGTTTGTGAGAGCCTGTGACAGATCTCACAAACGTATCCTGCAAACGCAAGTGTGAAAGTAGCCTTAGTCGTATATCTGTCATAAAATAGACCAATCACAACCTAAATACGATTTACCAGCCGTTTTTATAAACCAATTTTACTGATATCTACTAATGACCAGATACCAAATACAATTGACAAATTTTATAATGAATTTTGATCATAACTTGTTGCTAGACATAAAGCTGAGGATTTTAGGCCATCAATATTAAACACTCAGGTGACCCCTTTTATTTGTAAGTAATTGTTCTATTTCTAGGTTTCCATAACTCCCATCAATAACAATGGAGAGGTGGCCATGCATAGAGGATCTTCTCTCCCTACTGAAGTGTGTCTCTGGTTTGGTGGTGCTCATATATTAGGTGACTGCATTATATACGGATTGACTCTTGTTGGAACACCGAGTAATCTGAAAGACACAGCAGCTTTAAGAAAAATACATTCCCCTCTGCTGCCATTGGAGCCTGACAGCAATCTAATTTCCCTCATCCAGGTACTGTTCACATAAAGAGCTTCCATTCACTCACCGAAGGGAAAATATTCTGGTAGCTTCTTGAGATAAATCTCTTCATCTTTCTCCAGGAAGACACAGATTATGATACGGTCAAACTGAAAATCAAAACAGATACTTTACTGCATCTTTTAATATTAAAGGAAGACACAAATCGAAAAAAGGGTGATTCAGAGGACAAGAAGATCTAGGCAACAAAGTAGCTGAGGCCCAAGAGGGACAAAGATTACAGCCGTGATGATCAAGAGGATGCTGAGAGGCGGTCTAAGTGGACATCAAAGGCTTGGGAACAAAAAGAGGGAGTTGAAATGAGCGATGCAAATGAATGGCGGAATATTGCATATGTGGGAGGTTAGAGCAGGAGTTTTTTTTATTTCCATCAAATTAGATTTTTTCAGTATTTTGTTAATGATCTTTTCAACTGTTTTCTGTTAATTTCTTATATAACAAAGGTTAGGCTAGTGAATACAAAAATCTGTTAATAAGAAATCCAGTAGACTGTACAGTTATTGTACAAATGTTACTAATCTGTTGTTTCTTTATATTCATAATGATTATTGCAAAATTTAAATGCATAACATAATCATTACTAAATCAACTGCATATCAAAATGGATTGTACATACATAAATATACAGTGGGAAAAAAAAGGATTTAGTCGGCCACCAATTGTGCAAGTTCTCCCACTTAAAAAGATGAGAGAGGCCTGTAATTGACATCATAGGTAGACCTCAACTATGAGAGACAAAATGAGAAAACTAATCCAGAAAATCACATTGTCTGATTTTTAAAGAATTTATTTGCAAATTAGGGTGGAAAATAAGTATTTGGTCACCTACAAACAAGCAAGATTTCTGACTCTCACAGACCTGTAACTTCTTCTTTAAGAGGCTCCTCTGTCCTCCACTCATTACCTGTAGTAATGGCACCTGTTGGAACTTGTTAGTATAAAAGACACCTGTTCACAACCTCAAACAGTCACACTCCAAACTCTACTACGGTGAAGACCAAAGAGCTGTCGAAGGACACCAGAAACAAAATTGTAGACCTGCACCAGGCTGGGAAGACTGAATCTGCAATAGGCAAGCAGCTTGGTGTGAAGAAATCAACTGTGGGAGAAATAATTAGAAAATGGAAGACATACAAGACCACTGATAATCTCCCTCGATCAGGGGCTCCACGCAAGATCTCACCCCGTGGGGTCAAAATGATCACAAGAACTGTGAGCAAAAATCCCAGAACCACACAGGGGGACCTAGTGATTGACGTGCAGAAAGCTTTGACCATCGTTACAAAGGCTACCTTCAGTAACACACTACGCTGCCAGGGACTCCTACAGTGCCAGACGTGTCCCCCTGCTTAAGCCAGTACATATCCGGGCCCGTCTGAAGTTTGCTATAGAGCATTTGGATGTTCCAGAAGAGTACTGGGAGAATGTCATATGGTCAGATGAAACCAAAGTAGAACTGTTTGGTAGAAACACAACTCGTCGTGTTTGGAGGAGAGTGAATGCTGAGTTGCATCCAAAGAACACCATACCTACTGTGAAGCATGGGGGTGGCAACATCATGCTTTGGGGCTGTTTCTCTGCAAAGGGACCAGGACGACTGATCTGTGTACATGAAAGAATGAATGGGGCCATGTATTGTGAGATTTTGAGTGCAAACTTTCTTCCATCAGCAAGGGCATTGAAGATGAAACGTGGCTGGGTCTTTCAGCATGACTATGATCCTAAGCACACCGCCAGGGCAACGAAGGAGTGGCTTCGTAAGAAGCATTTCAAGGTCCTGGAGTGGCCTAGCCAGTCTCCAGATCTCAACCCCATTGAAAACCTTTGGAGGGAGTTGAAAGTCTGTGTTGCCCAGCAACAGCCCCAAAACATCACTGCTCTAGAGGAGATCTGCATGGAGGAATGGGTCAACATACCAGCAACAGTGTGTGCCAACCTTGTTTAACCTCTGTCATTGCCAACAAAGGATATGTAACAAAGTATTGAGATGAACTTTTGTTATTGACCAAATACTTATTTTCCACCATAATTTGCAAATAAATTCTTTAAAAATCAGACAATGTGATTTTCTGGATTTGTTTTCTCACTTTGTCTCTCATAGTTGAGGTCTACCTATGATGTCAATTACAGGCCTCTCTCATCTTTTTAAATGGGAGAACTTGCACAATTGGTGGCTGACTAAATATTTTTTCCCCCACTGTAATAGCAGTGTCAGTAAATGCTACTTATCCGTTTTGATTTTGATCACACATATTGCTGCTGTGATCAAAATCACGTTAGAAAATGGTAGCATATATACTAAACAAAGAGTTAGTATTGTACTTATGTGTCAGAGATTTGTGTAGGGCTGCCTTTTCTCTCTTACTGGATCCTATTCACATAACTAAGTGCTAATAGGGGGCAGAAGCTTTGGAGATTTCAGGAATCTCTGAAGCTGGGTCATGCTATGTATGACAAACGTGCTGTATAGTGAAGAAATAGTTTACTTCTTGCACATGGAAGGAATAATGCCACCAGTACATATTAAATGGGGTAACACTGACATGGAAAAGGATCTTGGAATTTTAGTGAACAGCAAACTACGCTGCACAAACCAGTGTCAGACATCTGCCAAGGCCAATAAGATCATGGGTTGCATCAAAAGGGGCATAGATGCCTGTGATGAAACCATAGTCCTGTCACTTTACAAATCACTAGTCAGACCACACATGGAGTACTGTGTACAGTTCTGGGCTCTTGTGAACAAGGCAGACATAGCAGAGCTGGAAAGAGTTCACAGTATGACAACTAAAATAATAACTGGAATGGGTGGACAGCAGTACCCTGAAAGATTATCAAAATTAGGGTTTAGAAAAAAGACGACTGAGGGGAGATCTAATAACTATGTATAAATATATCAGAGGTCAGTACAGAGATCTCTCCCATCATCTATTTATCCCGAGGACTGTGACTGTGACGAGGGGACATCCTCTGCGTCTGCAGGAAAGAAGGTTTGTACATAAACATAGAAGAGGATTCTTTACGGTAAGAGCAGTGAGACTACTAATTACTATGTATCAATATATCAGGGGTCAGTACAGAGATCTCTCTCATGATCTATTTATCCCCAGGATTGTGACAAGGAGACAACCTCTGCATCGGGAGGAAAGAAGGATTATACACAAACATAGAAGAGGATTCTTTACGGTAAGAGCAGTGAGACTATGGAACATTCTGCCTGATGAGGTGGTGATGATGAGTTCACTAAAAGAGTTCAAGAGGGGCCTGGATATATTTCTGGAGGGTAATAATATTACAGGTTATAGTTACTAGAGAGGGGTCATTGATCCAGGGAGTAATTCTGATTACCTGATTGGAGTCGGAAAGGAATTTTTTCCCCTAAAGTGGGGAAAATTGGCTTCTACTTCACAGGCTTTTTTTGCCTTCCTCTGGATCAACTTGCAGGATAACAGGCCGAACTGGATGGACAGATTTCTTTTTTCAGCCTTATAAACTATGTTACTATGTTACTTAATTTTCAGGATAACATACATTCTAATCCTATACTCTCGTGCTCTAATGTAGTGCTTCCCCCTTTTATCTGAACTATATACGTTTCATCCACACAAAGACACGTAAATAATCAATCAATGGGGAGCATTATAAAATCTTAATACATACAACCTACTAAACTGCTTGTATAATTTCCCCAAGTACTCTTAGAGTTCAAAGGAATGCCCTGAAATAGCAACAAGCAAGGTTTTATTTTGTCACACCTATCCTATAATAATTCTTTGTGTAAATAGATGACTTTGGGAATTCCCCAATACTGAATTATCAGGACATCTGGCTTATGTAGGCCAACCTTTATTTGTACATCTTTCCTGTAAATCCATATCATCCTGCACTTCTCTTGTCTATTCCATCTGTTTACCACTTTCCTTTTTTAATATATATTTTTTTGTCTCTCCATGGCTCTCACCTTGTCTTTTTTCTCCTCCAGATAGCTCCTAATCGATCCCAGCGCCACTTCAGCAGCCTCCTCAGCAGGGTATCCTGTGGAAACAATGGTTTTATTGCTTGGAAACTATTGTAAAAAAAAAAAAGTACAAATAACAAAACCTGAAGAAAGAATACTCACCGAAGACACCAGTTGAGATGCATGGAAATGCCTATAAAACATTGATGTTTAATAGTCAATAATTAGAATATGAAAGCCACAAACTGAATGTGATTTATTGTAAAATAATACTCCCTGAAATGTAACCCTAGATTTCTAAACTTTTCCTGCCAACAAGCCATCCACCATGCTGCTGTCTAGTGAATGCTACTTTTTACATGGCTGTTATCAACATATGATATACTTAAACAGGTTGTCAGATAAAGTATGACCTGTGTAGTGATTGTCTAGTAGGAGAACCTCTGTGTAATTGTTTGGCATAGGCTAGGTTCACATCTGCATTGTCACTTCCAGTTTTCATTTCCTCCACAGGAGTAAAGATGATCTAGATCGGTTACATGACAGACACCAACATGCCTGATAGGTCTCAATGGGATCTTTTGGATTCTGCCATGTTATCAATTATTTTACCAGGAAAAAAAAAGCAATCCATGCTTCTAATTTTTCTGATAAATATGATTATTCCGATGCAGCTGTGTATATTTGAAGCCTGCTGCACCCCACAGTGCGAGCAGCATTGGATTAGTATAAGAAATCCAGGCAGACAACAGTATAAGCTGAGTTGTCTGGGAGCTGTGTGTAGATGAAACCTGATTTTATGTTATCACGGTAAAACATATTCAAGTGGCCAGCATAAATGTGCCAAGAAAATCATTCTGTAGAACACAAGATGGGTCAGAAAATCATGCAGAGATACACAATAGTGTCTAAATCATACGTGTATTTACATATGCTGCTTATGGACAGGAAATTAGTCCAATGAATGGGGTCCCACATTCTTCTGTCGAGTTCTGTCTGCCGCCCACTATTAACTGATTTGTTCAAGGTTGTAAAAATCCTATCATCACTATATGCAGAAAACGTGTTCTAAATGGCAGCCCTGTGTGCTGTTCTAGAGAACTGGATTTTTAAGCATCCCATCAACAATATTTGGCACTGTATTTTATTATTGACCCCACTTCAGTTGACAAAAAAGTGTCTTTAAAAAAAGTTATGAACAAGCAATTGAAGTAAAAGGCAAGGTTTTTCACATTAGTGTATTAAAATCTATTCTTCTAAGCAGTCCTCTCAGTCCAAATTTGTTTCAGAAGTAAGAACACAATGGTGTTCAAACCACTTACTGTCAGCCACTTACTCCATGGTGTTGGAGGGAGTTCCCTTCTGAACCACAGTTGGACTGAGATTAAAGGCCATGTAGAGCAGTAAAAGATTTTAATATACTTGGAAGGTGGTTCTGGACTGATCTATAAATTTACCAGCTCTAGCCGAGTATATAGAGAGCTTTGTTGAGTCCTTATCTGGTTCCAAGTTTCTTTTTATAGCTTACCTTACCACTTGCCACTATCCAATGGTGCATAGGACTAATGGGAGGAAATGCTTCAGCCATGGGCAACTGCAAATTATATCCAGTACTTGTATCCTCTTCAGGCTTTATTGTATAAAACTTAAATTATATTACTGTATATCCATTGTACAGGGCGCTTACATGTTTAAGACCAAGCACATGGTCTTTCCTTATAGGATACGAGTGCTAGTGCAATTCTTCAAAACATATACTTGCAGTTTTACACCTAGTGCCATTATGAAATTTCTATAGAAGCAGTTTGAGATATATTCTCGTACAACAGTTATTGATTAAAAAAACTGTTGTGTACATTGCATTTGGAATGTCTTCCAACCCTTTTACTTTTTTTTGCATTTTGTTATGTTGTAGCTCTATATATGTTATGTTGTAGCTCTACAAGCTCTGTTGTAGCGCTAAAATAGAACAAAAATCAGGTTTTCCCCATTAAGCTGCACTTAATACCCCATAAATACAAAATGAAAACAAAATTTTAGAAATGTTTGAAAATTTATTCAAAAGGAAAAACTAAAATTTTATGTGCATGAACATTTAGACCCTTTGCTATGACACATCAAATTTAGCTGTGATGGCCTCCCATTTCTTGTTATCTTTGAGACATTACTACACATTGATTGGAGTCCATTTGTAGTAAATTCAGTTGATTAGAGATGATTGGAAAGACACACTTCTGTATGTATAACTTACAATGCATATCAGAGAAAAAAAACAAGCCATGAGAAGAAAAGAACTGCCTGTAGAACAAAAAAAGGGAACAACAAATTACTCCTGCACTGACAGGTCCCAGGAGAATAGTGGCCTCCATAATTCATAAAAAGAAGAAGCTTGGAACAACCAGGACTCTACATAGAGCTGGCTGCCCCACCAAACTAAGTAATCAGGCCTTGGTCAGAGAGGTGACCAAGAACCCAACTGTAACTCTGGCTGAGCACCAAAGATCCAGTGTGTAGATGCGAGAAACTTTCAGAAGGTCAACCATCACTGCAATACTTCACCATGTTATGGATATGCGTACGGACAATGGTTGTGGAACCAGTGTGGCAAGTAACCAGTTTGATGTTGGGCTAAACCCTATGGTTGTTATTCTCGGGCCTCCACGCTATTCACCCTTTAACCCCTGTAAAGGTTTTCAGACTTTGCTGCAGGTTAGTAACCAGACCTCTACCTTCTGGGATATACTTCACAGCTGACCTACTGGGGTCAGGAACACCAGTGCAAAGCACCAGAAACACAGGCACGATTCAGAACCAGACACAGCATAGGCAAATCCAAGGAAAACACAAAATACAGACAAGAAACAAAGCAGAGCACTGGCAAACAGCGAGATCAGGAACTCAGACAAATGGATTTCATGCACTTTGACATGTGGACTACAGGAACTAACTTCCAGAACCTAAAGAACAGAAACTAGGCAAGACCAATGAGAGAAAAACTAGGACAAAATCTAGACAACACACAGAACAGACTTTAGCAAAGAAACTAAGACAGTATTCAAACTGTGATACAGATCAGACTACTGTATGCCAAATGAACTAAGATATAATACAGAAGAGGATACTGCCAGAACAATGCAGTCAAAAACTATAAACTAGGACTAGGATTAGGGTACAGACAGACTCCGAACAGAACAAAACAAGACAGACATTAAAGACAAGAAAGTTGCTCAACCAGGACAAGTTATAGCAAAACTCAGAACTCTACAGCAGACATAATGACATTAGAAAAACAAGTGCACAGAGACAGCAGGGAAAAAGCTTAACGCTCGAAATATAGAACTGAGGAGAAGTACAGGAACAAAGGCACAATTCCCACCACAAGTTACCAGAACCAGGATATACTCCCACAAGCAGCCGATGGTGGTGTGGAAAGTACAATGGTAAAGGTTACGTCACTGTAACACACCTATGCATGAGTGACTAGAAAGAGGCATCTTCTCAGTAAAAGACACATAATAGCTCACTTGGCGTTTGCAAAAAAGTACCTTAAGGACTCTCAGACTGTGAGAAACAATATTCTCTGGTCTGATGAAACCAATATAGAACTTTTTGGCCTAATTCTAAGCGTTATGTCTGGAGGAAACCAAGCACTGCTTACTCACCTGCCCAATACCATCTCTACAGTGAAGCATTGTGGTGGCATCATTCCCCTGGGGAAAGGGGGGGGGGCGGTTTCAGTGGCTGGGAGAAGGAGGATGGAAGGAGCAAAGTACAGAGAATTTTTAATTAAAAACCCATCCAGTGTGTTTGGGACCTCAGACTGGACCCAAAGTCCACCTTTCAACAAAACAATTACATAACACCTGCCGCTAAGATAACACAGGAGTGGCTTAACTCTGTGTATGTCCTTGAGAGGCCCAACCAAAGCCCTAACTTGAACTCAATTGAACATCTCTGGCAAGACCTGAAAATGACTGTCCACTGACATCCCCATCCAATCTGACAGAGCTTGAGAGGATCTGCAGAGAAGAATGTCAGAAAATCCCTAAATCCAGTGAAAACCTTGCTGGCATCAGACCCAAGAAGATTGGAGACTGTAATCGCCAAAGGTGCTTCAACTGGTTCCTAAGAAACAGGTCTGAATACTTTTGTCAGTGCAAGATTTTTGCATTTCCTTTTCAATAAAATTAGCAAAGATATCAAACATAAGGCTGCAACATAAAATGTGAAAAATAGATGAGAAAGTTATATCACAAATAATATAACTTTTACTGATTGGGGTGGAGCCTAAATTTGAGGGTGATTTCCCACACAGCAGGCTCAGCATGGGTGAGTTGTGACCTTAGTGCAGCCAAAAGCCTGAGATTTGTGTGGCCTTCAAATAAAATGCACCAGTAAAGAGTTTATTTATTTGTGAATCTTGGGCTTTTGCCTTCACCATGGCTGCATCTCGGCCATGTGGCAGTTGCTACATAAGTCACCTCTAACCACACTGATACTCTGGTAGTCACATGTAGTAAAGGGGTTTTTAGACCATCCAAAAATTTAGTGAGTGCCAGGAATCTGTTTAAAACAAAGAAAAAAAAAACCCCTCACCTTTTGAAAGTGACTCTATTCCAGCGCTGAGGCTACTGTCCCCGTTCCTTCCAGACTCCAATAGGCTAGAAGTAATGACCTGGTAACGTTGACCACTGGAGCTATTCACTAGCTTCAGTGATGGCATGTCCCAGAGTGGAAACTGATAGCAAAGGCGCTTCCTGGCGCTCACTTAATTTTTGGGGTGTTGGCAAACCCCTTTAACAACAAGCATTTTAAATTTTTGTCATGGTAAAGTAGCTGAAATTGAAACAAATTTTAATAATATCTGTATATAGGTTCTGTATAGTGGAGCTTGTTCACATGATAAACTTATGGTTTTCTTGTGATTCCTTTACTTTTTTGCCAATCATGGGACTGAATCCCATTAGAGGTTTTAGCAATGGTTTGAAAAATGCCACATAGGACTGCTAATACATGATGATAAGGGTAGTGGAATGATTAGGTAAGGATACATACAATAACATCCTCATTTGTAGTAGTACACCATATTTTAATGTAACAACACATAATTAACAACTTCAGACTAAATGGCAATTTACATGTCTTTTTGTTTGGTACTCAAAATGACTGATGCACCGAATAAGATCAATCTTATTGAGACCACTCATATTAATCAGGGATATCTATAATACAAGGTCCTATTAAAATAACAACAGTGAAATTTACACAGTCTCTATGACAACCAGCCATTTACTTTCAATAGTAAAATTAGTACTAGATAAGAGCACAAGGGAAAAACCTACATAATTACTTTAAGCTGGGCATAAACTTTAAATGGCTGTTAGCTGAAGCTTGTTTAGCCAACAGCTATTCCTTCAGACTCCCATAAAAGTGCACACTCCAGCTTGGGAAAGGGGAGTTAGCCACTGCCAGCTTGAGAAGGATCAGGTATGCTGAAATATAACAATCCAAAACTTTTACCTGACATCTGCCATTAGGGGAGGGTTTGGACACGCTCATACACATAAGATGAATTTCCAGTGACACCACAGTCCATGGGTTTAGACAAAATGAATTGCCTGATGACATAAGATATGACAATCTTCCTGGAGATGCATTATCCTTTACCGGGTTTTCCCATAAGCAACATTTATTACATATCCACAAGACAGGTGATAAATGGTCAATGGAGTTCCAGCCACTGGGACCCCCGGCCGATCCATATGTGGATGGAGTGGTAGTGAGTATACATGAACGCCACTAAATTTACTGTGTATGGGAATGATGGAGATAGTCAAGCGCTTCAGCTGTGGTCACAAATGTGCATTATCCTTCCACTCACACTAGGGAGGTCACAGTGGTCAGGCACCCAGAGATCACACATTTATCCCATATCTTTTGGATAGATGATAAATGTTATTTATGGCGAAAACCTCTTTAACCCCTTAAAGCATAATGCCAGACATGTATTGCTTGCGTCAGGAATTGTCTCGATCAGACTGATGCACTGAGTCCCCACCATACGCAGCGGGTACCAGGTGTATAATACAGCAGGCACCTGGCCGCAATGATGGGGAATATCGATCACGCTGAACCCTGGCAATTAACCCCTCAGATGCTGCATTCAACAGCAATTATCTATAGATCTCTATTAAGGTAAATGGGACAAGGGATTTAAAGATTCCAGGTTCTAGCCCTCAAGGGGGCTAAAAGTTGTTGTTTAAAAAACATAAAAATATCAAATGTTTAAATCACCCCACTTTCTCAATTTTACATATAAAAATATATAAACAATAAAAAAATAAACATATCATGTTTCACGGTGTTTAAAAATGTCTGAACTATTAAAATGTTACAAAAATGTTCCTTTGTGGGAAATGCTGTAAACAGAAAAAAATTGTAAAAGCATGCAATTTGCAATTTTGCTATTTTTTTAGTCACCTTATTCCCTCCAAAAAAGTTAAACAACATTGATCCCAAAAAATGGTACCAATAAAAACTACAGTTTGTCCCGCAAAACACAAGCCCTCATAGAGCTCTGTAGACCAAAATAAAAAAGTTCTTTATTTTTTGATATTAGTGATAAAACAAAATAAAAACTGACCATCATTTCACACTTTATATATAGATACAATTTACATAAAAGTTAGGTTATTGTATTGTAAGTGTATTTTTAAATGATTGGTTCTCCCCTTCAATTCTGGTTAATACTTTTTGTAATAGTTTCCCTTGTAATGAAGTGGGTTAGTGGGTAGTACCTATCCCCCATTGTGCTGATAAGACCACATTCTGGAGTGATCTCAGAGACATGCGTGCTGCACACTGGAAGAGGGGCTAATAGTTTAAAATATTATGACACACATTGCCTTAGCAGACTCCACCAGGCCCTCCATTCTAGGTAGGATGTGAGTATGACTTACTATATCTCTCTTGTACACCATGGGGTCATGTGTTATAACTGGGTAGACAGCCATGGGTTATAGCATGATCTACTGAGTCTCCACCCCATTTAGGCTAGTGATGTTTATTTACTCTTTATTATTCTGTATGTGATTTCTTTGTGTTATCGTATATTTAATCACTTAGTAAACATATTTATTCACGTAGTCTGTGTGAGCTTATTCATTCTCAAATTTTTTAAATTCACTTTCCATCACAGTTATTAATTTGTTTGTTATGCAGTTCTATTCACATTTGAATCAGAGCACATGTGGCAGACTCAGAGTATTTGATAGGAAGAATAGCAATATTTTTTCTTGTCAAAATGACAGATACCATAGTGGTATCAATGGGGTTCAGTTCAGTGGTATCTGTAGTACAATAAACCCAGGATTAGTCATGCCTTCTGTTATCAATGGAAACCAATGTAGATGTGAACATAATTTAATCTTGAGTTGTTGATATTATGGGAACCATAGCCTTTATATCAATGTACCTTAATCGGATTAAGGGTGCATTCATAAGACCGTGTCTGTTTTGTGGACCGCAAACAGTGGGTCTGTAAAACATGGGCACCAGCTATGTGCAGCCTGCATTGCAAACCCATTAATTTCAATGGATGTGCAATCCGCATGATGTGGACGAAGATAGGGCATGTCTTATCTTTTGCAGCACAGCCACACAGACGTGGAAGCACGCGGGAGAGCTTGCCTCATGGACAATTAGGTAGGGAGGGGGAAGGGGACACAGGATATCAGTAACTGGAAGTCCTGCATTCCACTTCTCTCTCCTTGCTTTTGTTCCTTTAGGTTACAACTAGAGATGAGCGAAGTTTTGCCCACAAGGCTTCAAAATATAAATTTAGGAAAAACTCTCTCTGCGTGACAGGAGGTCAAGTAAGCTATTAGGGATTTGACTGTGGGGAAGCATGTCGACTGTTTCCAATTGTGCCATTTGTGTCTATGTTTTTACACCATTTGCATATTAGATCGATGGCTGAAATATTAGTTCTGTAGAGAAATATAATTTTAGTTAAAGGCTATATACATCTTTGGTGGCATTTTTATTATTATTATTGCATTGTGCTCATTTTGAGCTAAAAATCATTTTTCAATTGGTCTTTTATTAAAAATGATGAACTGTTTTCCCTGCACAGCTTTAAGTTTATCTATTAGCAGGATCTGTAATTTTTTTCTCTCCTCCGTCAGGCTGGGAGCTGACGGACTCCTTATGTCTGACCTTATAAATACTCATTAAAGCTCAGTTCTTATCTTACTGATAAGAATGTGGCTTAAATAAGCTTTATGACCTTTTAGTAATTTAGAGATAAGGTGTCACGGGGGAGACAAGGGAAGGTGTGCCCTGTACTTGAAACCCCCCTTCTTTCCCTACCTACTTGCCTCAAACGGCCCTAGGCGGCCGCGGACAACCACGAAGACGTTCCCTATACTGGGTAAGTGCAGAGGGAGGGAAAGGGAACACAGGGAGAGACAAAACACAGACGGAACAAACACAATGATAGAGTAGTCAGCAAGCCGGGTCAAACACAGGAGATAGCGTAAATACCAGGGGTCAAGAGAAGAGAGGTCCAAGTCCAAGTCCAAAGTCAGAGTCCAAATAGCAAATCCAAAACACAAGGTCGCACAAGCACTGATCAAAAGTATAAACTAATCACAGGCATCTGAGTGAGGCAGTTGCCATCTTTAAATAGCCCACCCAGGATCATGTGATGTGGCCAGCATCACATGACCTGAGGCGGAGCAAGCTGTCCAAACAATATGCAAAGTAGCCATGTGGTGTGATCAGCACCACATGGCTAAACCCAAACAGAGAATTAACTCATGAAGTGCTGGCTGACAAGACCAGCACTTCAATTCCCTATTGCTCGTCTCTAGGGGGGCGGAGAGGTCCGGCGATGTCGTGCAGAGGGAGCGCGACGCTGACCTCGCGTGACAGTACCCCCCCTTCACGAGGGGCCACCGGACCCTTACCAGCGGGAGCAGGCTTATCGGGATGCTGCAGATGGAACTTTTGGATGAGCGAGTCTGCATGCATCCTGGTCAACGGTACCCAAGACCTGTCCTCAGGACCGAACCCCTTCCAATGTACGAGGTACTGGAAGGAATTCCGGACCCTTCTCACATCCACAATTCTGGCAATCTCATGCTCCATTTGTCCTGCTACCTCAACCGGAGGAGGAGACTGTTCCTCAGGACCAACGGGAGCAACATAACGTTTGAGCAAAGACACATGAAAAACATTATGAACACGAAGGGAGTCGGGTAAACATAACCTAAAAGAAACCGGATTGATCACCTTGGTGATCCTGTAAGGACCAATGAAGCGAGGTGCAAACTTGTAGGATGGTACCCTCATGTTGAGATTTTTAGTCGATAACCATACCTTATCCCCAACCTTAAAATTCACACCCTTAGAACGTCTTCTATCAGCCTTAACTTTTTGAACTCCTTGGGCCTTTTCCAGGTTCGACTGAACCTGTGCCCAAACTGTGCACAGTTCTTGAGAAAAATCATTGACCTCTGGGACAACCGACGCAGATGGGGAACAGGAGCCAAAGCGTGGATGAAAACCCATATTGCAGAAAAACGGTGACATCCCAGAGGATGAATTAACACGATTATTAATTGCAAATTCAGCCAGAGACAGGAATCTGGCCCACACATGTTGGTTATCAGAAACATAACATCTGAGATATTGCTCAACGGATTGGTTAAGACGTTCAGTCTGACCATTGGTCTCCGGATGAAAGGCTGATGAAAAGGACAAAGAGATACCAATCTTATTACAGAACGCCCTCCAGAACCTAGACACAAACTGTACTCCCCTATCAGAAACGATATTCTCAGGAACACCATGCAGTTTGACAATATTATCCATGAACACGGACGCCAAGACCTTTGCAGAGGGTAATTTACACAAAGGAATAAAATGACACATTTTGCTGAATCTGTCAACCACCACAAATATCACGGTTTTACCCTCAGAGCACGGCAAGTCCGTGATAAAGTCCATGGACAGATGTGACCAAGGTCTACTAGGTATGGGTAAAGGATGTAACTCACCCATAGGTCGTGTCTTGGTATTCTTGGACCTGGCACAAGTGTTACACGCAGTTACAAAAGCCTGAACATCTCTGGAGATTGACGGCCACCAATACTGCCTAGAGACCAACTCCTTGGTGGCATTGATGCCAGGATGTCCACACAAAACAGAATTATGGCACTCACCCAGCAGTTGCAATCGCAAATGAGCCGGCACAAACAATTTGTCATTGGGGGTACCAATGGGAGCAAGATGTTGTCCTGCCGAGATTTCAGAAGCGAGGTCAGATGAGGTAGCGGCCACGATGATATCAGCTGGCAGGATGGGCTCAAGGAGGGACGTCAGGAGGCTGATATGCCTGGAAACTTCGGGATAAGGCATCGGCCTTAACGTTCTTGCTCCCGGGTCTGAAGGTAACACAAAAATCAAAACGAGTAAAGAATAAAGCCCACCTCGCCTGTCTAGGATTCAATCGCTTAGCCGATTCTAAAAACATTAAATTCTTATGATCCGTGAGGACCGTAATGCGGTGAACTGCCCCTTCTAAAAAATGACGCCATTCCTCAAATGCCCACTTGATTGCAAGTAACTCCCTATTACCAATGTCATAATTCCTCTCGGCAGGAGAGAACTTGCGGGAGAAGAAGGCGCATGGCATAAGATTAGTTAAGGTGGAAGACCCCTGGGACAGTACAGCCCCCACACCATCCTCAGACGCATCCACCTCAACTACAAAAGGCTTACTTTGATCAGGCTGGACCAACACAGGAGCATTCATAAAACACTGCTTTAACCTTTCAAAGGCCTCAATAGCTGCAGGGGGCCAATTGACCAGATCAGCCCCCTTGCGAGTCAAATCCGTAATGGGTTTGGCTACCACAGAAAAATTTTTGACAAATTTACGATAAAAATTAGCAAACCCCAGAAATCGCTGGAGCGCCTTCAAAGAGGAAGGTCGCACCCAATCCACAATGGCCTGTACTTTAACTGGGTCCATTTTGAAAGAAAAAGGGGTGAGAATGTATCCCAAAAAGGCCACTTCCTGAACACCAAAGGTACACTTCTCCCCTTTAACGAACAACTTGTTTTCACGCAACACCTCCAGCACTTGCCTGGTGTGAGATACGTGACTTTCCCAGTCTGTAGAAAAAATCAGGATGTCATCAATATAGACAATTACAAATTTCCCAATAAATGGTCTAAAAATGTCATTGACAAAGTTTTGGAAAATTGCCGGAGCGTTACTTAACCCAAAAGGCATTACCAAGTACTCATAATGACCTTCCGGGGTATTAAAAGCAGTTTTCCATTCGTCCCCCTCACGAATCCTGATTAGGTTGTATGCCCCCTTCAAATCCAGCTTGGTGAACCAACAGGCCCCCTGGACCTGATTCAGCAAGTCAGGAATAAGGGGCAACGGGTATCTGTTTTTAACAGTGATTTTATTGAGCTCCCTGTAATCGATACAGGGCCTCAATCCTCCATCCTTTTTACCAACAAAGAAAAAACCTGCCCCCATGGGAGAAACTGAAGGCCGGATGTGACCCTTGGCCAGACTCTCCTTGAGATAATCCCTCATGGACTGACGTTCAGGAGTAGAGAGATTATAAATGCGACCTTTGGGATATTTGGATCCCTCAATAAGGTCGATGGCGCAATCATATTGCCGGTGAGGAGGGAGGAACTCAGTCTCGGACATGGAAAAAACGTCCGAAAAATCGCCGATATACTTGGGCAAGGAAAGAGACTCAGTGGTACCTCCAAACAGCAATACTGATTTACAACATTTGTCACAATTCATTCCCCATTTTTCCAATTCACCTACCGACCAGTTGATCACAGGGTTGTGGTCCTGTAACCATGGCAGACCTAAAACAAGGTCGGCAGGTAAATCCTTTAATACAAGGAAGGAACAAGTCTCGGTATGGGTAATTCCTACAGTTAATACAACCTCAGGAGTACAAAACTCCACTCTCCCATTATTCAATGGAGTGGAATCCAGTGCGATAATTTCAATCACCTTCCTTAAAGGAACTAGCGGAATCCCCACAGATTGTATAAAATCAAAATCAATAAAATTAATGGCAGAACCAGAATCAACAAAAGCCTTACCGGACCCCCTGAGTTGGTTGTACGCAATGGAGATAGGTAATAATACTTTCCTCCTTACCACCGCTGGGGTTACCTTACTTCCGGCAGAAAGCTCTCTAGAGGGCAGAAGTTTCGGGCATTGCTGGAGCCAGTGGTTCGTCTCACCGCAGTAGAAACAGGTTCCATTCAAGCGTCTCTGATCTCTCAAAGTTCCTCCCCACTGTATGGACTCCTCCGGGACCCTGGTAGAAGGTGGACTCAGAAGAGGGGATTCAGGCAGGACGACACCCTGAGGAATATCTGAACGTTCCCTCCGTCTCTCCCTCACTCGACGATCCAGTTTAATGGCTAGTGTCATGGCTGCCTCTAGGGTGTCAGGAGTAGGGTAACTGACAAGTAAGTCCTTAAGATGGTCAGACAGCCCCACCCTAAACTGGCTTCTCAAAGCAGGGTCATTCCATCCAGAGGAAACACACCACTTTCTAAACTCAGCACAGTAATCCTCTACTGGACGGTTACCCTGCCGAATGTCTCTGAGCTGAGTCTCAGCTACAGAAGTCAAGTCAGGCTCCTCATATAATAGGCCTAAGGCCTGAAAAAATGCTTCCACAGACTGCAAGCTTGGGGAGTCAGGCGGTAAAGAAAAGGCCCATTCCTGCGGATCACCTTGCAGCAAGGAAATAATTATTCCTACCCGCTGCTGCTCGGCACCCGAGGAGTGAGGACGTAAGCGAAAATACAATTTTACGCTCTCCTTAAAGGAACGGAAAGTTTTCCGGTTCCCCAAAAACCGATCCGGCAATTTAACATGAGGTTCCACAATGGGGTTAGATGTGGAGGGAGCCGCTACTAGTGCAGGTTGTAGCTGCTCCTGATGTAGGAGCCTCTCGGCCAGGTCCTGGATCATCTGCGCCATACCCTGAACCTGGTCCGTGAGCACCCGCAATTGCTCCATATGATACGGCCTGTGATTCTGTCACGGGGGAGACAAGGGAAGGTGTGCCCTGTACTTGAAACCCCCCTTCTTTCCCTACCTACTTGCCTCAAACGGCCCTAGGCGGCCGCGGACAACCACGAAGACGTTCCCTATACTGGGTAAGTGCAGAGGGAGGGAAAGGGAACACAGGGAGAGACAAAACACAGACGGAACAAACACAATGATAGAGTAGTCAGCAAGCCGGGTCAAACACAGGAGATAGCGTAAATACCAGGGGTCAAGAGAAGAGAGGTCCAAGTCCAAGTCCAAAGTCAGAGTCCAAATAGCAAATCCAAAACACAAGGTCGCACAAGCACTGATCAAAAGTATAAACTAATCACAGGCATCTGAGTGAGGCAGTTGCCATCTTTAAATAGCCCACCCAGGATCATGTGATGTGGCCAGCATCACATGACCTGAGGCGGAGCAAGCTGTCCAAACAATATGCAAAGTAGCCATGTGGTGTGATCAGCACCACATGGCTAAACCCAAACAGAGAATTAACTCATGAAGTGCTGGCTGACAAGACCAGCACTTCAATTCCCTATTGCTCGTCTCTAGGGGGGCGGAGAGGTCCGGCGATGTCGTGCAGAGGGAGCGCGACGCTGACCTCGCGTGACATAAGGGTTATTAGATGACTGGCACAAAGTGCACTAAGTACCATTCAGACAGCTAGAAAAAGTTAATAACAGTTTATAACAGAATGGCTCAATATCTAATATATAAAGCTGAGTGTATGTGTGTATGTATGTCCACTAAAGGAATCCGCACCGTTACAGCTACAATCACGAAATTTGGCACACAGGTACATCAGGTGTCCGGGAAGGTTTTAGACCGGGTCTCAGTTCTCCACGATGTACAGTTCCTGAGATATTCCCAAAAATGCATTAGCCAATAGAAGCCTGGTCACATGACCCTTATCAGCCAATAGAAGCTCACAGGCTGTCTCCACACACACTGTTTCACACCAGGTTTCCATAATAACGCTGCCATTTTTCTTCACTGCTGTAGGTGCAGAGTGCTGTGGATGACACTGTTAAAGGGGTATTCTCATCTTAGACAATGGGGGCATATCGCTAGGATATGCCCCCATTGTCTTATAGGTGCGGGTCCCACCGCTCGGACCCGCACCTATATTAAGAACGGAGCGGGGAGCGCTGCGCCTGGAGGACCCCGGGTTTCCGGGGGTCCGGCCACCACCAGGCGCAGTTCCCCGCTGCGCTCATAGAAATGAATGGGAGCGCAGCGAGCAAGCGCGGCCGCCGCTCCCATTCATTTCTATGGAGCCGACGGAAGTAGCCGAGCCAGTGCTAGGCTATTTTCGGCGGCTCCATAGAAATGAATGGAGGGCGGCTGCGCGTGCACAGTGTGCCCTCATTCAGTTCTGGGGCTCCGTTCTGGATATAGGTGCGGGTCCCAGTGGTGGGACCCGCACCGATAAGACAATGGGGGCATATCCTAGCGATTGCCCCATTGTCTAAAATTTAAAGGGTTATTCTCATTTTAGACAATGGGGGCAATCGCTAGGATATACCCCCATTGTCTAAAATGAGAATAACCCTTTAAAGGGGTATTCCGGTTACCATCAATATAATGTTTTAGACTAATTCATCATCAGTCATTACCTAATATGTAAATGTCATATATTTACCGTTCAGTAGTAATAAAAGATGTTTTCTTCCACTGCTGCCTGCCCCAGGTCACACTAAGCCACGCCCTCGACCCTGTCAGGCCACGCCCCCTCCCACTCCGCAGCCCACGGGGATTGAAAAAAAATGAAGGTAAAAATCAACTTCTGTCAGCTGCAGGGGTGGGAGGGTGACTTTCTCCCTGCAGCTCATGCTCAGACTGCACAGTGCTGCTGTCTGAGTGAGCTGTTCAAAAAGACATCCCTGTGTCCATCCAGGCCCTGCGCCGGGAGTCAGAAAGGCGGACTGTCCAGCCTAAAACCGGACCTCTGACCACCCTAGGGGCAGGCTGCTGTTAGGGTGGCCAGACGTCCGGTTTTAGGCCAGACAGTCTGGTTTTCTGGATCCCTGTTCTCCGTCCAGCGCAGTGCCTGGACGGGCGCAGGGATGTCCACCTTTTCAGTAGCTCACGCTCAGACAGTAGCGTTGTGCTGTCTGAGCATGAGCTGCAGCAACTGACTGAGGCTTCTCTCACCCACAGTCAGTCACTAGAGCCTGCAGACATGGCTCCCTATGGCTGACTGAGGGGGAGAGAAGCATCGGGCTGTCCCTAGCTCACCTTCAGGTCAGCAACTGCTTCTTCTCCTCTGTGTCTTCACGGAGCTGGGGTGTGTGGCTTCATGGGGACCGGGGGCGTGGATTCACATTTGGGGGCATGGCCGGTGAGGTCCGACTTTCTGGGGTGAAGCCGGGGCCACTCTAGCTGCTGTGGAGGTCACTGTTAAGGGAGGAGGGGACTGTGGAGGCCACCATTAAAGGGACAGCGGGGTACTGTGAGCTTACTGTTAAGAGAGTGGGGTACTGTGACAGTCACTGTTAAAGGGGCAGTCGCTGTGGAGGTCTCTGTCAAGGGGGCCAGGAATGGTGGAGGTTAGTTAAGGGGACTGTAACCTATGGTCAGTGTTAAGGGGTGGGTGCTGTAGAGGTCACGGTCAAGGGGGCGGGCCCCTGTGGAGGTCACTGTCAAGGGGGTGAGGTGCTGTGGAACTCACTGTTAAAGGGGCAGGCTGCTGTGAAGGTCAAAGTTAAGAGGGTGGGCTGCTGTGGAGGTCCCATTTTAAGGAGACAGAGCATTGAGTCGTGGTGCTGTAGAGGTCACTCTCGATCTCTTTTAACGACACACACACAAACATTAAATAAAGACCAATTGAAAAGATGAGTTTTAGCCCAAAATTAGTAAAATGTAATCTTAAAAAATTGTCCCCGAAGGTGTACATGGCCTTTGAAGAAGTTGGTTGAAAATAAGGGAATAAATGTAAATTTAAAGTGAACAATGAAGCTAAAAGTTGCCTCTCACCACAGTGCGCAGCTTGCCCTCAGATGCCAGGTACAAACTGTTCTTGTAGCAGTTCATCAGCTCCTCCTTCTGGCTGGGACTTGGATGACCCTGTGCCACAGGACCCACGGTATGAATGACATCTATGGAGAATAATGCACAAAATTGCCTCTAGTATAAAAACAATGAAGTCTGTGTAGTGCATGATATATTGCTCCCCTAGGTCATGGCTTCACAATCCTGTGATACATAATATTCAGTGGGTACACGCCATGTCTCTAGGGGTCCTCACACTGTCATCAGACTGTGTTTTTAACAGGTGCAGCACAGTGTATGATCTTAGCCATGTGGGTAATTTGATGTAATTTATTTGAGTAGGGGGTACTCAGCTTAGAAATACTGCTTTAAACTGATATTTCAAAAAGAGAAAAACTAGTATTTTAAGTGTGCTTCTTGCTGAGATGACTCCAAAGGTGATTCAGTAACAATAGGTATACTTGCATGACACATAGTTATAGTCAAAGATAAATTACAATTTCATAGCCAGATACTGGGTAGGTAGTCAGAGTATCATTTCAGATGTACAGATGGTCACCCACAAGACCTACAATATGTAACATTATGAAAGAATAGTATATAATATAGTCCAGAGGAATAATCCAACAAGTATACACTCACACTTGGCAGGTAGACGGTAGCCACAGGTCATTTTGGCTTGTCCTGTCTCACAGCCTCCTAGAGAGCTGCATTCAAGCTTCAGGAGTGGGCCTGCTGCCTGATGTACACATCCATCCACTGAAAGAAGAAAAACAAAGTGTGTGAGTGATTCTGGAGACTAGAAATAGGAGTATAAAAAGAATGGTAGATGAGGAACAATACCAATCAGCATCAAGCCTGTATAAGTACTGAGAGAGAAGTGCAGCACCATGGAGAGCTACCAACACGCTCCATCTGTTGAAGGAGGTATAGTATACACATCTCTAAGGAGACTAGAAAAGCCAGGGTGTTTTTACAGGAATCCTCCTGTGTTCTCAGGATTTGCTTCATTAATATATGTCAGGCTGATAATCTACTGTATAAAACACTAGCTTAACATCACCCCATAATTCTTGTCCTTCTAACCTTTATAAATGTGCTTCTTGCTGTCAATATTATAAGTCGTCTATCTCTCACTGTTCTAATCTCCCCCCTACCCTCCCTCTCTGTGTGATGAATCCTCTCTCTCTCTTTTTCTCTGTCATGTTATAACTCCTCTTTCGCTCTCTCTGTTGAGTTCTCTCCCCCTGTGGGACACAATTAAATATCATCTCATGAATTGGTTCTAATCTGGTAACTTGTAATTTAGCTGGAAATCAAATCAACAACGTACACAGAGCAGCCAACCTCCACATATGCAGATTTAGAGGATCAGAATCAGAGCAAAATTATTATCCTCCATTTAAATGCAATAGTGAGGACTGTAATGAGTATAACAAAAGCTACACAAATGGTAATTTTGAATGAGAAAGCAAGAGCTCTAAACAGGGAAACTATCACAAGAACTGGATCATGAGAGTCTGTAACCAAGGTTTTTAGCACTGGTTATAATTACAATCCCATTGTGTAGCATACGGTATAAGAGCACTTAATGCTTTACAGTATCATCATATCATTGTGCAATACATGGTGAGTTTTACACACCCTGTGTTAATTTTACTGATCTACAATGTCATGTAATATTCCTGTGCTATACTTCTTCTATTAACCTAATAAAGATCGTGCCCCCCACCCTCCTGCCCATCCTCCATATGAATTGTAATCCGAGTATGGTGCAGATTGCTCAAGGTGTTTAATTTATCTACAAAGTGTAGTGGATAGTTACCCAAATTGTACAGAAAAAAACAAACTGTACACAGTTTTATTGTTAATAACTAGAGGCCTAACCAGAGGGAGGGCCTTTTGGACTTAATTTTGACCAACCGACCTGACAAAATAACAGAGGTGCAGGTTGGGGGACACCTAATAAATAGTGACCATAATATATTACATTTCCTTTTGTTTTTCAATAAGGCGTTATGTAGGTGATCCAAAAAAACACTGAATAATGGATTCAAAGTCGGCAACTGATGTAACAAATGGAATGGATGCACTATAGTAGCCAATCAAAATTGGGTTTATTTAGCCTAGAAAAATGTTGAGTGGTGACTTATTAACTACGTATAAATATATCAAACGTCAATACAGAGATCTCTTCTACACACAGGTAACTATAACAAGAGGACATCCTCTACAAGGGGATCTGTACTGTAATAGGAGTAAGATTATGGAACTCTCTGCCAGAGGAGGTTGTGATGTGCTCACTAAAAGGGGCCTTGATTGAAGGGTCAAACTTGTGCTGTAGTAACCATAGTGGCTGTTATGTGGCCCACAATATCAAGAAAGCATGAACAGGCCGTACTTTTCTCTTCAGTAGCTGAGACCATAACTGGCTGCAGTAAGGGGGCTGCTTGAACCTGCTCTACCTCAGGCTGTTTGAAAACTGATGATCTAAGCTTTCAAACAGGTGAAGTATGAGATCTGCAAGTAATACCTTGCTAGCCCCACAATCCTATTCTTGTTTTAAATCTTAGATATTTAGCTTTCAAATAAGACTTGGCTTATAGCTGTAGCTGCTACACAACCTGAGATCGATCAGGTTAAAGTAGCCCCCCGTCAGCTTGCTATGGTCTCCGCAAATGTGGGAGTGGAGAGGAGGGGTTGGCATTAGGAACATCCTGACAGGCTCCATGTGTAACTTCTGTACGTGACTCCAGATGAAGAGATAACATGGACAACTGTGCATATTATCCCCACCTACCCCCATCAAACACACAGCATATCTGCTCTGTGATTGTCACATATGGGGGGCTCTCTTTTCCCAGAAATGGGGTGAAAAGATGAGCATCTAATCATTCCTTCTGTGCTTAATTAGTCTGTTTATTGACAACATAACCCAGATCAGCACAGTAATATAGTAACATAATTTGTAAAGCTGAAAAAAGACCATCCAAGTCAGCCTGCTATCCAGCAAGTTGATCCAGAGGAAGGCAAAAAACCTATGTTTAAGCCAATTTTCCTAATTTTAGGTTTAAATATTACTTCCCAACTCTAATCTGGCAATATGAAAAACTCTCTGGATCAATGACCCTTCATAATTCTAGGAACTATAACCTGTAATATTATTACACTCTAGAAATACATCCAGACCCCTTAAACTCTTTTAGCGAGTTCACCATCATGACCTTCTCTGGCAGAGAGTTCCATAGTCGCACTGCTCTAACAGTAAGTCACAATCCTGAATATAAAAAGATCATGGGAGAAATATCTGTACTGACCCTTGATATATTTATGCATAGTTATTAGATTGACTCTCAGATGTCTTTTTTCTAAATTGAAGAACTCTAATTTTGGGTTGTACACAATATTCCATGTACGGTCTGGGTAGTGATTTGTAAAGTGGCAGGACTATGTTCTCATCACGGGCATCTATGCTCCTTTTCATGCACCCCGTGATCTTACTGGCCTTGGCAGCAGCTGCCTGACACTGGTCTCAGTGGACTACAACTTAGTTTGCAGTTAACTAAAATTCCTAAGTCCTTTTCCATGTCAGTGTTACCCAGTGTTTTACCATTTAGTGTGTACTGGTGACATGTATTTTTCCTTCCCATGTACATAACTTTACATTTGTCAGTGTTAAACCTCATCTGCCCAAGCCTCCAATCTATCCAGATCCATCTGTAGCACTATACTGTCCTCTTTCATGTTAATTACTTTACACAGTTTAGTATCAGCAAAAATTGATATTTTACTGTTTAAGCCTTCTACAAGATCATTAATAAATATATTCAAGGGCCCAAGTGACCCCTGTGGTACCCCACTAGTGACCCAATCTGCAGGGGCAGACTGAAAACTTAAAGTGGCCCTGGAAAAAAATACTAAAAGCGGCCCCCTTTGTAGTTGGGTCCAAATTGATGGAAGGCAGGGCCAGGAATACCATATTGTGGCACATTATACCACCCCAACAGAGCCAAATTCCACAGTCCAGCACAAACTACTGCCAGCAGCACAAAATACTTCCACTAGCAGGCAGTGAGGAGGGCTCAGGTAACCCTCTGGGCATCGGCCCACCGGGAAATTTCCCTGTAAGGTCTATGGCCAATCCGCCCCTGCCAATCTGAGTATGTACAGTTAATAACTACCCTCTGTTTTCTATCACTGAGCCAGTTACTTACCCACATACAAAAAAATTTCCGCAGTCCAGGCATTCTCATTTTATGTACAAACCTTTTGTGTAGCACATTAACAAATGCTTCGGATATGTCAAGATACATGGCATCCATTGACTCACTGCAGTCAAGTCTAGAACTTACCTCTTATAGAAACTGATTAAATTAGTTTGAAAGGACTGATCCCTCAAGAAACCATGCTGATACAGCATTATATACTTATTTTCATTGAGATACTCCAAAATAGCATCTCTTAGAAAACTTTCCATCGCTCATATGTAACTCCACTTACAGGCTATAGAATGTATTTACTTGAGACACCTAACTGCTGGTGTAAACGGGTACTGGAGGCAGGAGTTTACCACTGCATGTGGAAGTGTCCAATGATTCCAACTTTCTGGGACAAAATTTTAATCTTCACAACTATGCATCTTACCACATAGATCCCACATGACCCCGTTTTTAGATACGAGGACCTTACTCCTGTCAATGTACTAGACACTGAAATTGGCAAGACTAGAGTCATTGAGCTGATCGGTGATAGTGAGAGGCGCAGGATACAACCAGACGTAAGTATTACGATGAATTGGATTTTATTTTGGGTTAAGACAGCTTGTTTCGGGGTACGTGGGACTGCTTTATCAAGTCAAAAAAGAAGTATAAAATATTGAGGGAAATGGATTTCATATATATAAAATAGTGTACACACTTTTAGACTTGATAAAGGGGAACCCAAATTAAAACACAATTCATCGTAGTACTTATGTCTGGTTGTGTACTGTGCCTCTCACTATCAATGATCAGGCTCCGTTCTGCCACAGGTGCACGTGTGGGGCCGGAACTACGCTCCAGCCCCATTGACTGTAATGGGGGCGGGCCACAGATGCGGCCGCAGCACGGCAAACCCTGCCGAGAGGTGGCCAGAACAAAAGTACGACATGCAGGAGTCCAATACCGCAGGTGTGAAACTAGCCTAAGAGGTTCAACCCACAGCAAAAAAAAAAAAAAAAAACTTTTTATTCCTTACAAAAAGGAACAATGTTCTTACACCTGAGTGGGCCCCCTCAACCCCCTCCTTAGCAGCTGCTATGGCTATAGTCACACCAATGGTTTAAATAAAAAATATAACTTGCCACAACTGGTGAATTACTACTGAGCCTCTGAGGAGCTTTCTAGGACTTTGATATTGATGACCTATCCTCATCTCTATTGATGACATGAATATGTCATCAATAGAGATGAGTGAGCACTAAAATGCTCGGGTGCTCGTTATGCGAGTCAAATTTTTCCTGATGCTCGGGTGCTCGTTTCGAATAACGAACCCTATTGAAGTCAATGGGAGACTCAAGCAATTTTGCAGGGGACTAAAGCTCTGCACAGGGAGGGTTGCGTGAAAACCTGGAAACTTTAGAAAATGATGGAAACACCCCGGAAATGGACAGGAAACAACAGGAGCAGCATGCATGGATGCCTCTGAGGGTGCCTAATCGTACCATTACGCCAAATTCTGGGCAACAGCCTGGTGGTGACCCTCAAGACAATTGTGCTGACCCAGACCAAGATGAGCAGGGCACATGTGCTGGCACATGTTAGGAAAGCACCCAACTAGGTGCAACGAAGGTCCATCACCGCCTGCGGGTGACACCACTGCCCATGCTGGCACTGCTGTCCTATCCCCCGCCCCAGGACGCAGGCATAAGCCTGACACAGCATGGCGGTGACACCACCAAGTGACCAAGTTAGATGAGGTAGCAGGTGAGCCACCCAAAAATTTAGCCTGACACAGCATGGCGGTGACACCACCAAGTGACCAAGTTAGATGAGGTAGCAGGTGAGCCACCCAAAAATTTAGCCTGACACAGCATGGCGGTGACACCACCAAGTGACCAAGTTAGATGAGGTGGCAGGTGAGCCACCCAAAAATTTAGCCTGACACAGCATGGCGGTGACACCACCAAGTGACCAAGTTAGATGAGGTAGCAGGTGAGCCACCCAAACATGTAGCCTGACACAGCATGGCGGTGACACCACCAAGTGACCAAGTTAGATGAGGTAGCAGGTGAGCCACCCAAAAATTTAGCCTGACACAGCATGGTAGTGACACCACCAAGTGACCAAGATAGATGAGGTGGCAGGTGAGCCACCCAAAAATTTAGCCTGACACAGCATGGCAGTGACACCACCAAGTGACCAAGTTAGATGAGGTAGCAGGTGAGCCACCCAAACATGTAGCCTGACACAGGATGGCGGTGACACCACCAAGTGACCAAGTTAGATGAGGTAGCAGGTGAGCCTGACACAGCATGGCGGTGACACCACCAAGTGACCAAGTTAGATGAGGTGGCAGGTGAGTCACCCAAAAAATTAGCCTGACACAGCATGGCGGTGACATCACCAAGTGACCAAGTTAGATGAGATAGCAGGTGAGCCACCCAAACATGTAGCCTGACACAGCATGGCGGTGACACCACCAAGTGACCAAGTTAGATGAGGTAGCAGGTGAGCCACCCAAAAATTTAGCCTGACACAGCATGGTAGTGACACTACCAAGTGACCAAGTTAGATGAGGTGGCAGGTGAGCCACCCAAAAATTTAGCCTGACACAGCATGGCAGTGACACCACCAAGTGACCAAGTTAGATGAGGTAGCAGGTGAGCCACCCAAACATGTAGCCTGACACAGGATGGCGGTGACACCACCAAGTGACCAAGTTAGATGAGGTAGCAGGTGAGCCTGACACAGCATGGCGGTGACACCACCAAGTGACCAAGTTAGATGAGGTGGCAGGTGAGTCACCCAAAAAATTAGCCTGACACAGCATGGCGGTGACATCACCAAGTGACCAAGTTAGATGAGATAGCAGGTGAGCCACCCAAACATGTAGCCTGACACAGCATGGCGGTGACACCACCAAGTGACCAAGTTAGATGAGGTAGCAGGTGAGCCACCCAAAAAATTAGCCTGACACAGCATGGCGGTGACACCACCAAGTGACCAAGTTAGATGAGGTAGCAGGTGAGCCACCCAAAAATTTAGCCTGACACAGCATGGCGGTGAACCCAGAGTGACCAAGTTAGACTGAGGTAGTAGGTGAACCACATATAAATTTACCCTGACACAGCATAGCGGTGACAACAGAGTGACCAAGTTAGACTGAGGTAGCAGGTGAACCACATATAAATTTACCCTGACACAGCATGGCGGTGACAGCAGAGTGACCAAGTTCGACTGAGGTAGCAGGTGAACCACATATAAATTTACCCTGACACAGCATGGTGGTGACACCACCAATGCCTTGGTCAGACTGAGATTGCAGTCAAATGGCTGTAGGCGAGCCTCCCAAAAAATTGTTTTTGAGTGTCTGAAGTTGACCCTCCAGAAAAATTGTTTTTGAGTGTCTGTAGTTGACCCTCCTGAAAAATTGTTTTTGAGTGTCTGTAGTTGACCCTCCTAAAAAATTGATTGGAGAGAGGGCCTGTAGGTGGCCCTCCCTAAACATTGTTTGAAAAGAGAGCCAGTTGGCCCTCTGAAAAATTGCCTGTTGGCTCAGCGTTTGTGTAAGAAGAGAAGGAGGAGGAGGAGAGGATACATGAAGAATCTTCATGTTGAGCTGCTTTCCCCCGGTGGAGATTTGAATTCCGGTGAAATCCAGGCTTTATTCATTTTAATAAGTGTCAGCCTGTCAGGGCTGTCAGTTAACAGGCGTGTACGCTTATCAGTGATGATGCCACCAGCTGCACTAGACCCGCTCTGACAACACGCTAGTGGCAGGGCAGGCCAGCACCTCCAAGGCGTACAGCGCCAGTTCGGGCCACGTGTCCAGCTTTGCAACCCAGTAGTTTTATGGTACTCCCTCACCATCTTTCTGAACAGCTCCCCCCTACTCTGCCTAGACTGGGGACGGGTGACATAGTCTTGCTGGGGTGACATAAAACTGGCAAAGGCCTTGGAGAGTGTTCCCCTGCCAGTGCTTGACAAGCTGCCTTCTCGCCTCCTCTCCCCCGCTAGTTGGCCCACAGTACTACGTCCTCTGCCGCTAGCGGTGTCAGATGGGAAGGATGGTTTCAGCTTGTGCACCAAGGCCTGTTGATATTGATTCACTCTCATACTCCTTTCCTCTACAGGAATGAGAGTGGAAAAGTTCTGCTTGTACCGGGGGTCCAGGAGGGTGAACACCCAGTAATCAGTGTTGGCAAAAATGCTTCTAACGCGAGGATCACGGGAAAGGCACCTAACATGTCAGCCATGTGCGCAAGAGTCCCAACACGCAAGAATTCCCTTTCCTCAATAGGCTGACTCTTCATTTCCTCCTCCTCCAACTCCTCCTCTTCAGCCCATACACGCTCAACAGATAAGAAGGAATGAGCATTGGTACCCTCTTCAGTCTCGCCAACAGTCTCCTCCTCTTCCTCTTCATCCTCCTCCTCCTCCTCCTCCAATACGCACTGAGAAACAGACCTGAGGGTGGTCTGGCTACCAAGCAACGTATCTTCGTCCCCCATCTCCTGTGACAAGCGCAAAGCCTCTGACTTCATGCTGAGCAGTGAGTTTTTCAGCAGATAAAGCAGCTGGATGGTGACACTGATAATGGCGGCATCGCCGCTGACCATCTGTGTTGACTCCTCAAAGTTGCTTAACACCTGACAGATATCAGACATCCATGTCCACTCCTCATAGTAGACTTGAGGAAGCTGACTAACCTGACTACCAGTTCTCGTGGAAGTTGTCATCTGGCAGTGTACAATCGCTCTGCGGTGCTGGTAAACCCTGGCTAACATGTGTAAGGTGGAATTCCATCGCGTGGGCACGTCGCACTACAGTCGGTGAGCTGGCAGTTGTAAGCGCCGTTGCACTGCCCTGAGAGTGGCAGCATCTGTGGCTGACTTGCGGAAATGCGCACAGATGCGTCGCACCTTGGTGAGCAAATCAGACAAATTGGGGTAGGTCTTGAGGAACCGCTGAACCACAAGATTGAACACGTGGGCCAGGCATGGCACATGTGTGAGTCTGCCGAGTTGCAGAGCCGCCACCAGGTTACGCCCATTGTCACACACAACCATGCCTGGTTTGAGGTTCAGTGGCGCCAGCCAAAGATCGGTCTGCGCCGTGATGCCCTGTAATAGCTCTTGGGCGGTGTGCCTCTTGTCACCTAAGCTCAGCAGTTTCAGCACCGCCTGTTGGCGCTTACCCAGGGCAGTGCTGCTGCCGCTAGAGCTACCGACTGAAGGCGCCGTGCTCACGGATGGTAATTGAGAGTAGGAGGAGGAGGAGAAGGGGTTGGAGGAAGAGGCATAATAAGCCTGAGAAACCGTGACCGAGGTAGGCCCCGCAATCCACGGTGTGGGCAGCACATGAGCGGCCCCAGGGTCAGACTCGGTCCCAGCCTCCACCAAGTTAACCCAATGTGCCGTCAGGGAGATATAGTGTCCCTGCCCGCCAGCACTTGTCCACGTGTCCGTGGTTAGGTGGACCTTCTCAGTAACCACGTTGGTCAGGGCACGGATGATGTTCTCTGACACGTGTTGATGTAGGGTTGGGACGGCACATCGGGAAAAATAGTGGCAGCTGGGGACCAAGTACCGAGGGACAGCCACCGCCATCAGGTTGCAGAAAGCCTCAGTCTCTACCAGCCTATAGGGCAGCATCTTCAGGCTCAGCAGTTTGGAGATGTGGACGTTTAGGGCTTGTGCATGTGGGTGGGTGGAATTGTATTTGCGCTCAAATGTCTGATGTAAAGACATCTGAACGCTGCGCTGGGACACATTGGTGGAGGGTGTGGAGGAATGTGGAGGTGAAGGGGTGTTTTTAGGGCGGTCGGCGCTTGTGCCTGGGTCCTGGGCGGGGGGTTGACTCGCAGAGCCAGCATGTGACACAGGGGAAGGAGCAGTGGTGTGACCCGCAGGAGGTGAACGGCCTTGGTTACACTGAGTCGGGTGTTTAGCACTCATATGCCTGCGCATGCTGGTAGTGGTTAGGCTGGTAGTGGTGGCTCCCCTGCTGATCCTGGTGTGGCACAGGTTGCACACCACAGTCCATCGGTCATCCTCACTTTCTTTAAAGAACCTCCAGACATCTAGGCCTCGGCACAGGAGCTTCGCTCCATGAAACAGTTGCTGATCTACTTGCTCTGGCCCTGCTTCTCCCTCTGACCACCCCACTGCCTCTTCCAACCTGTTCTGGTGCTGCACTTGCCCCCCCCATCAGAAGCACTGTCTTGACTAGGCTTACCAACCCAGCTCGGGTCAGTCACCTCATCATCCACCAGCTCTTCCTCCGATTCCTTACTCTGCTCCCCCCTCGGACTTACTGCCCTGACAACAACGTCACTGTCTGACAACCGTGTCTCATCATCATCCGACACCTCTTGACACACTACTTGCACTAAGTCCACACTCTCATCACCCACAGACTGCGAAAGTTCTAAATTTTGGGCATCGGGACAGAGCAACTGCTCAGGTTGCTGCTGAGCAGTGGTTTGTGTCTCTGGGTAGGGTCCTGAAAAGAGTTCCTGTGAGTATGCCGGATCTGAATCCATATTTTCCATGGGGGGGCAGGCTGGGGGGAAGGAGGTTGAGCTGGAGGAGCCAGAGGTCTACTCCCTTGGCTAGCGTGGGTGGACTGCGTGGAAGACTGGGTGGCGGATAAATTACTGGACGCATTGTCCGCTATCCACGTCATCACCTGTTCGCACTGTTGTGGTTTCAATAGTGGTGTACCACGTGACCCTGTAAGTTGCGAGATGAAGCTAGGGAGCGAAACTCTGCGGCGTTCCACTGCTCCCTCATCAGTAGGTACTGTGTCACCCTGCCCAGGACCCCGGCCTCTGCCCCCTACATCACTTGGACGCCACGCCCACGTCCTCGACTCTTATCCGGCCACTGTACCGCACACGACAGAATTTTTCACTGCACTGTAGTATATATAACTGAGAGAAAGAATGTAGTCTTTAGACTCCGGCTACTGTACCGCACACGACAGAATTTTTTACTGCACTGTAGTATATATAACAGAGAAAAAATGTATTTTCTAGACTCCGGCTACTGTACCGCACACGACAGAATTGTTCACTGCACTGTAGTATATATAACTGAGAGAAAAAACGTAGTCTTTAGACTGCGGCTATTGTACCGCACACCACTCAATTTTTCACTGGACTGTAGTATATATAACCGAGAGAAAAAACATATTTTCTAGACTACGGCTACTGTACCGCACACGACAGAATTTTTCACTGCACTGTAGTATATATAACTGAGAGAAAAAACATAGTCTTTAGACTGCGGCTATTGTACCGCACACCACTCAATTTTTAACTGGACTATAGTATATATAACTGAGAGAAAAAACATATTTTCTAGACTGCGGCTACTGTACCGCACATGACAGAACTGTTCACTGCACTGTAGTATATATAACTGAGAGAAAAAACGTACTCTTTAGACTGCGGCTACTGTACCGCACACCACTCAATTTTTCACTGGACTGTAGTATATATAACAGAGAAAAAACGTATTTTCTAGACTGCAGCTACTGTACCGCACACAACATAATTTTTCACTGCACTGTAGTATATATAACTGAGAGAAAAACGTAGTCTTTAGACTGATGATACTGTACCGCACACAACAGAATTTTTCACTGCACTGTAGTATATATAACAGAGAAAAAAACGTAGTCTTTAGACTGCGGCTACTGTACCGCACTCTACAGAATTGTTCACTGCTCTGTAGTATATATAACTGAGAGAAAAAACGTACTCTTTAGACTGTGGCTACTGTACAGCACACTTCAGAATTGTTCACTGCACTGTAGTATATATAACTGAGAGAAAAAACGTACTCTTTAGACTGCGGCTACTGTACAGCACATTACAGAATTGTTCACTGCACTGTAGTACATATTACTGAGAGAAAAAACGTATTCCCTAGACTGCACTACAGATCCCAGCAAGCCAAGGTACAGCAGTAGCAAAAATGAGTACTGAGAGGACTTTGGGCAACTTCTTTGGGGTCTGTGTGGACCACATGCTGTCCCCTTTCTGCCACCAGTCGTTGTGCACAGTGTGAAGCCAAGATGGTGGTAGCTGCACTACAAGTCCCAGCCAGCAGCCAGGAGGAGACAAAAAAAAGGTGCTTGTAGCCCTTAAAAGGGCTGTTGGGTTCTTTGAGGATGATTCCTGCCTAACCAAAATCTAAATTGATGCCCTAACACTCTCCCTGACAGATAGCAGCTCTGTCCCTAAACTCATCCAGGCGGCGTCTGAGGCGAGCAGCGCGGGACCAGATTGTTATATTCCCAGGTCATCTGATCTGGCCAGCCAATCCCTGCTATTGACTTGTAGGGGTTCCACGTGATGCTAGGGGGTACCAAAGACTCTCCTGCATGTTGATTGGCTGAGAAAAAGGCACCTAACATGCAGGAAGAGGAAGATGCCATTTCCTCGAGTATCGCGAGATGCTCGTCCGAGTGTCGAGCATGTACAAATACCCTAATGCTCGAACAAGCACCAAGCTCGGATGAGCATGTTCGCTCATCTCTAGTCATCAATATTGAAATCCTGGAAAACTACTATAAATGTAGAGTTTTAAAAATATTACTTTCCAGTTTATATTTCTGAACAGGAGTTTTGCTTCATTTTAAATTCCATTCTACAAGATTATCTTTGAGATGATTCTCAAATATTTGGTTTGATACTTAAACTTTTAATGTACCAACTTGGTTGGCAAAGTAATAAATGTGTGGATTGGGGGCTATGAACTCCCCTCCTTCATATCTCCTTGTAAGTTTTTTAAAGCAAATCCTAAACTAAACAAATCTAATTTTCTAACGATTAATTATAAGAAAAAAAATCCAAATGTATTTATCTAGTAAATATGTAAATTATATAAATCTGACATATTTGCTTTTCTGAGACCTGGACTTTTCAGGTTCCCATATTAAAATCAAAACAGATGCTGCAACCATTTCTCGGTTGAAGAAAAGTTTCTGGTTTCGATGGCAGGCAAAAGCTATAAAGTATATGGGGTTCAGATTCCAGCAAATGTCTTGAAGCTCTATACACTAAATTATCTTCTCATTTAACAATGCACAATGCAGGATCTACATTCCTATGATCAATCACAATTGTCTCGGTTTGATTGCATAAATGTGGTAAAAATGGATCTCTTGCCTCAGTTTCTTTACCTATTCCATACCATATCTATTGTTCTACCAAACAATTTTTTTTCAAAAGCTTTCATGCCTCCATTAAGTAATGTCTCAAGGCCTCTTAAAAGGTCGAACATTGACTTAAAGAATAGCTGTCTTACATCTGGTAAGCAGTAGAGGCAGAACATGTTAAGTGCTCATTTGTATGCCTCCATTTCCAAACTTACTTGGGAAACTTTGAGGGATTGTCTAAATCGTGTTTCATTAACCAGACCAAAATCACAGATGGAGAAGTTCTTTCTCCTCATCATGCTTCTCTACTGTTGAAAATAGTAGATTCGTAGATAAATAATAGGTGAGAATTAATAATTCCTTGATCTCTTTATCTGTGAGGTCAATCCCCTGGATACTACAAGAACACATAACTGTATCTGCTAGTGTTCATACTCTGACTTTACATCTGCTTAATTTCTGAGACTTACCCCACAGACCTAGGCAAATGAGTGCACTATTTGGCAATGTCGCTTTCTCTCTGGAGTCTGGCGGGCATGCAGCACTATGTGGCTATGCCGGCACCAAAGAACTCTAGCAGGCTGGTCACTGCTGGAATAGCCTGCCAGATTTCCTTGACTCATGTGTGAAACTAACCTTAACCCCTTAAGCCCCGGGTCTGTTTTCACCTTCATGCCCAGGCCATTTTTTGCAAATCTGACATGTGTCACTTTATGTGGTAATAACTTTGGAACGCTTTTACTTATCCAGGCCATTCTGAGATTGTTTTCTCGTCACATATTGTGCTTCATGAGTAGTAAATTTTTGGCAAAATATTTCATTTTTATTTTTTTAAAAATACCAAATTTACCAAAAATTTGGAAAAATTTCCAAATTTCCAAATTTCAATTTCTCTACTTTCAAAATACATAGTAATACCTCCAAAAATAGTTATTATTTTACATTCCCCATATGTCTACTTTATGTTGGCATCATTTTATAAATGTCATTTTACTTTTTTAGGACGTTAGAGGGCTTAGAAGTTTAGAAGCCATTTTTCAAATTTTCACCAAATTTTCCAAAACCATTTTTTTAAGCACCAATTCAGATATAAAGTGATTTTGAGGGGCTTACATAATGAAACCCCCCATAAATGACCCCATTTTAGAAACTACACCCCTCAAATTATAAAAAACTGCTGTTACAAACTTTGTTAACCCTTGAGGTGTTCCACAAGAATTAAAGGAAAATGGAGGTGAAATTTCAAAATTTCACTTTTTTGGTAGATTATTCATGTTAATAATTTTTTTCTTGCAACACAGTAAGGCTTAACAGCAAACTAAACCTCAATATACATTGCTCTGATTCTGCAGTTTACATAAATACCCCATATGTGGTGGTAAACGTCTCTATGGGTTTGTGGCAGTGGTCAGAAGGAAAGGAGCGCCATATGGATTTTGGAGGCAGATTTTGCTAGAATAGTTTTTAGGCACCATTTTGTAATTGAGAGACCCTGACGTACCCCTAGAGTGGAAACCCTCAAAAAGTGACCCCATTTTGGAAACTACACCCTTCAACAAATATATTAAGGGGGGTACTGGCCACTTTGACCCCCTAAGTGTTTTACGGAATTTGGAAACACTTGGCTGTGAAAATGAAAAATTTAATTTCTTCCAATAAAATGTTGCTTTAGCCCCAAACTTTTTGTATTTTCATAAGGGGTAACAGGAGAAAAACACCCCATAATTTGTTAACCATTTTCTCCTGAATACGGCAACACCCCATATGTTGTGGTAAACTGATGTGGGGGCACATGGCAGGACTCAAAACAGAAGGAGCGCCATATGGATTTTACAACACAGATTTTGATGGAATGGTTTGCGGGAGCCACTGATTTTTATTTTTTTGAGTTATTGTCTTATGTGGGGGCTCGTTTTTTGCGGGATGAGCTGATGTTTTCATTGGTACCATTTTGGGGTACATAAGACTTTTTGATCGCTTGGTATTACACTTTTTGTGAGTCAAGGTGAAAAAAATAGCTGTTTTGGCATAGTTTTTAAAAAAAATTTTTTTACAGCATTCACCAGAGAGGGCAAATCATGTGATATTTTTATAGATCAGGTTGTTACGGATGCGGCGGTACCCAATATATACCCAATATATATTATTGGGTATATTATTATATATTATTTTTAGAAAGCTTTACACATTAGATGCATTTTTGAACAGAATAAAATCTTTATTTTGTGTTGCCATTTTCAGAGAGCCATATTTTTTTCAGTTTTCGGGCGATTGTCTCAGGTATGGTATCATTTTTGCAGGACAAGATGACGGTTTAATTGGTACCATTTTGGGTCAAATACGCCTTTTTGATCGCCTGATATTACACTTTTTGTGAGGCAAGAGGGAAAAAAAATGGTTGTTTTGGCATAGTTTTTTTTTTTTTTTTGCAGCATTCACCTGGGGGGCCATCTCATGTGATATTTTTATAGAGCAGGTTGTTACGGACGTGGCAAAACCAAATATGTCTAACTTTTTTATTTTTGGAAAGTTTTACACGTTAGATGCATTTTTGAACAGAATAAAATCTTTATTTTGTGTTGCCATTTTCAGTGAGCCATATTTTTTTCAGTTTTCGGGCGATTGTCTCAGGTAGGGTATCATTTTTGCAGGACAAGATGACGGTTTGATTGGTACCATTTTGGGTCAAATACGCCTTTTTGATCGCCTGCTATTACACTTTTTGTGAGGCAAGAGGGAAAAAAATGGCTATTTTGGCATAGTTTTTTTAACAATTTTTTTACAGCATTCGTCTGGGGGGCCATCTCATGTAATATTTTTATAGAGCAGGTTGTTACGGACGCGGCAATACCCAATATGTACATCCAATATTTATTTTGTGTTGCCATTTTCTGAGCCATATTTTTTTATTTTTTGGGCGATTGTCTTAGGTAGGGTATCATTTTTTGCGGGACGAGATGACGATTTTGTTAGTACCATTTTGGGATAAATACGCCTTTTTGATCGCGTAGTATTACACTTTTTGTGGGGGAAGGTGACCAAAAAATGGCTGTTTTGGCACTGTTTTTATTTTTTATTTTTTACTGTGTTCACCTGGCGGGATGGATTATGTGATATTTTTATAGAGCCGGTCGATACGGACGCGGCGATACCTAATATGCCTACTTTTTCTTTTTTTTTGCTTTTTTTAACATTTTTTTTTTACTTTATTGGGGGGAAAATGGCGTTTTTCTTTTTTTTACTTGAAACTTTTATTATTATTATTTTTTTAACTTTATTTTTTAACTTTTTTTTCACATTTTTTTCAACTTTTGGGGGTCTGATCCCCTTTACAATGCATTACAATACTGTTGTATTGTAATGCATTGGCTGTAAGTGTATTACTCACAGTAATACACTTACAGCCTGCTTCCTGTGCGATCGAGGGGGCTGGATCGCACAGGCTCGCAGGGATGGAAGCCACGATGCATAAGGAAGGCATCGGGCTGCCATCCAAGCCATCGGGTCCCCGTCACAGCAGCGCGGGGACCCGATGGCCCCCCGCTCGCCATCCTGAATATGCGCACACCTCATGTGCCGCGGTCAGCGCTGACCGCGGCACATGAAGGGTTAATGTGCCGGCATCGGTGTTTTCACCGATGCTGGCGCATTCCCCAGGGGTCCGGCACCTGGGCACTGCCGGACCCCCGCCGCTGATCGGGCGGGCGCAGCTCCTGCACCCGCCCGATCAGCGCGCCGTACATGTACGGCGCTGGGCGTTAAGTCACGTCCCGCTGCGCCGTACGGCGCTGGGCGTTAAGGGGTTAATGTGTCTTTTCTATGCATTTTGTAATTCTTATTTGAAAATTTTGAAAACAATAAAAATGAGATTTGTAAAAAATAAGAACAAGTGAAAAACTTTCCATCATTGACCACCATCTTAGTCATTTATAGTTATTCCATTACCAAATCATGCCTTTTCAACCTCTTAATATAATGCTCATTTTAGTCTCACTTATATTAGGAGAGTCGTGAAAAATTGTGATTGACTTTACTACTATGTATATTACTTTATTTCATTAGATAAAAAGCACCTAGAAATGTATTTCTGCACCGAACTGTAAAGCTTTATCTGGACAGGAATTATTTTGACAGTCATATATTTAGTAACATAGTAACATAGTAACAGTAACAACTAGTTTGTAAGGCCGAAAAAAGACATCTGTCCATCCAGTTCAGCCTGTTTTCCTACAAGTTGATCCAGGGGAAGGTAAAAAAAAACCCCTGTGAGGTAGAAGCCAATTTTCCTCACTTTAGGGGGAAGAATTCCTTCCCGACTCCAGTCAGGCAATCAGAATAACTCCCTGGATCAACGACCCATCTCTAGTAACTATAACCTGTAATATTATTACCCTCCAGAAATACATCCAGGCCCTTCTTGAACTCTATTAGTGAACTTACCATCACCACCTCCTCAGGCAGAGAGTTCCATAGTCTCACTGCTCTTACCGTAAAGAATCCTCTTCTATGTTTATGTACAAACCTTCTTTCCTCTAGACACAGAGGATGTCCCCTCGTCACAGTCACAGTCCTCGGGATAAATAGATGATGGGAGAGATCTCTGTACTGACCTCTGATATATTTATACATAGTTATTAGATCTCCCCTCAGTCGTCTTTTTTCTAAAGTGAATAACCCTAATTTTGATAATCTTTCTGGGTACTGTAGTCCACCCATTCCAGTTATTACTTTAGTTGCCCTCCTCTGAACCCTCTCCAGCTCTGCTATGTCTGCCTTGTTCACAGGAGCCCAGAACTGTACACAGTACTCCATATGTGGTCTGACTAGTGATTTGTAAAGTGGCAGGACTATGTTCTCATCACGGGCATCTATGCCTCTTTTGATGCAACCCATTATCTTATTGGCCTTGGCAGCAGCTGTCTGACACTGGTTTCTGCAGCTTAGTTTGCTGTTCACTAAAATTCCTAGGTCCTTTTCCATGTCAGAGTTACCCAATGCTTTACCATTTAGTATGTACTGGTGACTTGCATTATTCCTTCCCATATGCATAACCTTACATTTGTCAGTGTTAAACCTCATCTGCCACTTTTCTGCCCAAGCCTCCAGTCTATCCAGATCCTGCTGTAGCAGTGCACTGTCCTCCTCTGTGTTAATTACTTTACACAGTTTAGTGTCATCTGCAAAAATTGATATTTTACTGTGCAAGCTTTCTACAAGATCATTAATAAATATATTGAAGAGAATAGGACCCAATACAGACCCCTGTGGTACCCCACTAGTGACAGTGACCCAATCTGAGTATGTACTGTTAATAACCACCCTCTGTTTTCTATCACTAAGCCAGTTACTTACCCACATACAGACATTTTCTCCCAGGCCAAGCATTCTCATTTTGTATACTAACCTTTTATGTGGTACCGTGTCAAACGCTTTGGAGAAGTCCAAATATACGACATCCATTGAGTCGCCGCGGTCAAGTCTAGAACTTACCTCCTCATAGAAACTGATTAAATTGGTTTGACATGACCGATCCCTTATGAAGCCATGCTGATATGGAGTTATTTGCTTATTTTCATTGAGGTACTCCAAGATAGCATCTCTCAGAAAACCTTCAAACAGTTTACCCACAACAGAAGTTAAACTTACCGGCCTATAGTTTCCAGGCTCTGTTTTTGGACCCTTTTTGAATATTGGCACCACATTTGCTATGCGCCAATCCTGTGGAACACTCCCCGTCAGTATAGAGTCCTTAAATATCAGAAATAAGGGTCTGTCGATTACATTACTTAATTCTCTTAGGATACGGGGGTGTATGCCATCCAGTCCTGGTGATTTGTCTATTTTAATATTTTTAAGACGTTGCTGCACCTCTTCCTGGGTCAGAGAGGACACTTTTAAAGGGGAATTTACTTTTATACTCTGCATTTCATCTGACATTTTATTTTCCTCAGTGAATACAGTGGAGAAAAAGTTATTTAGTAGCTTCGCTTTCTCCTCATCGCTCTCTGCTACTCCCCCCTCATTACTCTGTAAGGGGCCGACACCTTCAGGTTTATACTTTTTAGTATTTATATAATTGAAGAACATTTTAGGGTTAGTTTTACTCTCTTTGGCGATTAATCTCTCGGTCTCTAGTTTGGCTGTTTTTATGTGTCTTTTACATATTCTATTTTTTTCCTTATAGTTTTTCAATGTTTCCTCACTCCCCTCCTGTTTTAGTGATTTAAATGCTTTCTTTTTGTCATTTATTGCTTTCTTTACAGTTCTATTTATCCACATTGGTTTTTTCTTGTTTCTTATTATTTTATTCCTATATGGTATGTACCTCTCACAATTAGATATTAGGATGCTTTTAAAAATATCCCATTTTGTGGCTGTATTTTTATTTTTGAGGACTTTGTCCCAGTTAGTTAGGCCTATGGCCTCTCTTAGTTGGCTAAATTTTGCTTTTTTGAAGTTTGGTATTTTTGTTCCTCCCTGAAGAAACGCTCTTTTGAATGACAATTGGAAGGTTATTATGTTATGGTCACTGTTTCCCAGGTGTCCCCCAACCTGCACACCTGTTGTTCTGTCAGGTCTATTGGTTAATACTAAGTCCAGTATGGCCGTCCCTCTAGTGGGGTCCTGAACCAGTTGGGAAAGGTAATTGTCTTTGGTTATTTCCAAGAACCTGTTTCCTTTATGAGATGTACAGGTTTCAGTTTCCCAGTCTATATCTGGGTAGTTAAAGTCCCCCATAATAACGACCTCATTATGATTTGACGCCTCGTCTATTTCATTTAGAAGTAGATTTTCTGTGGTCTCTGATATATTGGGTGGTTTATAATAAACCCCTATTAGTATTTTATTATTGTTTTTGGCTCCATTTATTTCTACCCACAGTGACTCCACATCTTTATGTCCCTCACTTATATCTTCCCGGAGTGTGGGCTTTAGGCATGACTTTACATAAAGGCAGACCCCTCTCCGGTTTTGACGATCCTTTCTAAAAAGATTGTAACCCTGTACATTAACTGCCCAGTCATAGCTATCATCCAGCCATGTCTCAGTTACTCCCACTATGTCATAGTCCTCCTCACACATCACTAATTCCAGTTCACCAGTTTTATTAGCTAGGCTTCTGGCATTAGTGTACATACAAAGAGGTTGATGTATATTTCTTACCCTACACCTTTCCTTCTGATCTGTTCTAGTTCCTCCTTCCATTCCTCCCCCAGTTCCATTACCTTGCCCCAGGTCTCTATCTGCACTATCTTCCCCTCCTATAATGTAGTTACCCTCCCCCCCAGTCCCTAGTTCAAACACTCCTCCAGCCTTCTAGCCATCTTCTCCCCCAAAACAGCTGCCCCTTCCCCATTGAGGTGCAGCCCATCCCTACGGTAGAGCCTGTAGCTGACAGAGAAGTCGGCCCAGTTCTCCAGGAACCCAAACCCCTCCTTCCTACACCAGTTCTTGAGCCACTTGTTTACCTCCCTAATCTCCCGCTGCCTTTCTTGTGTGGCTCGTGGTACAGGCAGTATTTCGGAAAACACTACCTTGGAGGTCCTTGCCCTAAGCTTATGCCCTAGATCCCTAAAATCATTTTTAAGGACACTCCCCCTACCTCTAACTTTGTCATTGGTACCGATATGGACCATGACTGCTGGATCTTCTCCAGCCCCTCCCAGTAATCTGTCAACCCGATCCACGATGTGCCGAACTCGAGCGCCTGGAAGGCAGCACACCATCCGACGATCCCGGTCTTTGTGACAGATTGCCCTCTCTGTACCCCTAATAATGGAGTCGCCCACTAACAGCACCTGTCTTGCCTGCCCTGCTCTCCTGGCCCCCTGCTTACTGGAGCTGACATTCCCCTGACTGGCAGAGGAAGTGTCCGGCTGCAGCAGTGCTCTCCCTGAAGTAACATCCCCCTCATCTGCCAAACTTGCAAACTTGTTGGGGTGTGTCAGATCAGGGCTAGCCTCCCTGGCACTTTTCCCTCTAACCCGCTTTCTAACTGTTACCCAGCTAGCTGCCTCACTTTCCTGGGCCTCCTCACTACCACCCTCCTCCACATCTACCTCATAGAGTGCTTTCTCACTGAGCAGCAAACTCTTTTCCAAATTGTCAGTGCTTCTCAGCGTTGAAATTCGCCCGCTTAGATACACGATGTGCGATTCCAAGCGGACAATTTGCTCACATTTTGAACAAATATATGCACCCTTAAACGGCTGTTCCAGGACTGCATACATCAGACAAGATGTGCACTGGACTGCGCTGTCAATTTAGCATTAAAAAGAGGGTCAGAATCCATCCCATGAAAGGATTCCTCATAAAGGTTTTTCTACATTACCCTTAGAGGATCCAATACCTTGGATGTTGAGGGATGTGACAGAAAAGGCAATCACAAAGGTACCAGACAGCACTCCTATAAATTCTAGTTGGTGAACACAGAGAAAATACTCTTGGCTCATACATTAAATCATATATACAAAATTAGTACAGAAGGTGTGGCTAAACATATATCTTTATACAACAAAACAAGCTAGCAAGCAACTCACAAGTAGGGGACTTCTCTAAAATTTAGCTATTAATCTGAACTACCATTAAAATTGGCGCCATGATAATAAAATGCATCAAAAAATCTACTGGGCAACACTATACCACATCATATGAGAATGTGCTTTCATACACCAGTGCTCATAATAAAAACAGTCTTACCAGTATTGTAGAACGGTTCTGCAGGGTCTATACATCTAGGAGAGTGAATAGGACGGGAGAATTTCCCTGTTATATCCCTGTAGCCCTACGCTGGTTCTCCATGTGGGTCTTCAGTACACCCTAACAAGGGTGATCCCACTGGAATGATTACCCTGGAATTATTGACTCTAGTAATCCCTGATGGAATCGTATGTTTCCCATCCAGAGAGGTAAGGGTGTTCTGGTTATAAGTCCATACAAAAAAGAGGTCTACCACTCTGTAGCGTGTGGTCTCATTAGGGGTATAAGAAGGAAGTATTTTGGATCATGATGATGATTCCATAATGATGATGTATACTCACGCCAGACGGACTGCCCACAGTGGTGCTTCTTTTTACCCCAGCAGCCCTGGGTGCGCAGTCCCTCTGGCATATGGAACTATTACATATCTACGTGTCCACTACGCTTTGTGGTGTTTTTTCTAAACGTATTTTTTGGCAAATGAACTAAAACACTGTACCACATGGAAAATCTTAATGTGAATCGCTTCAACATCATATACATTTTGTACTGAAGGTAGCCTTGCCCACAGTGATTAGCAGTCTGTAGGTTCCTGAAACAAACAGTCTTCTAGAAATACTACAGGGAACACAATATTGTACAATTTTCTACTTATATACTAATAGATAAGGGGACAGGGCCTAATGCAGCAACCAGGGGCATGTATGTGAGTGTTGTAGTGTTGTCACATTGATGATGGTGCTGGTGGATATGTTACTCACAGTTTGAGGATTATTGCTCCCTGGGCCGGCATGCAGGTGTGTGGAAGAGAGACACCAATCCCTTTGGGACACTCTCTGGTTTTCAGGAGCTCTGCCGGATGGTAAGGTGAGGTGCCCTTGGTGGTATTGTATTAGGGTGTAGGTTGGCAGGGTCCCTGATGATTCTCGTGATGCCAGCACCTTGCGGTGCAAAATAAAGATAATGGAATAAAGAGGAGGCAGCTTTTATCCAAAACGATTGAACTTTACTTTTGCCTTGGAGTAAGTCCTTCTTAACTCACAATTCACAGTTGCTTCACTTGGCAATAAATATAAGGATACTGCAAGAATTTCCTTATTAGGCTGGATGTTCAATAGCAGTATAAATATAGGTGCTTTCTTCTAATAATCACGTAATCAATCTTCATGCTTAGTTTCTAGTTCCTTTAATCCACCTTAGCTAGACCTGGCTCTAGATATTATACAGAATATATCTCTTACTTTAGATTAGCATCCCACAGGGCGGTATTCCTGGACGGCAGGCATTAATCCTTCTGCTCCATTAATTGACTACTCGGTGCTCTTCAATCATATATAGGTCCACAGTCCCCGGAGGAGTAGGTGCAGATACAAACAACTTAGTAGCTTAGTTGCTGAAAACGTGTTTAGGCGCCGGAGGCTACTCCTATAACACTGGTGTTGGAAGAGTCCATAAAACTTCAGGTAGTCGTCACCTCAACCAGTCTCGCACTATCCAGTTTGGCTCAGGTTCTAGGTGCTTAGACTTGGTAAGGGCCACAGGATACCTGGCTTGGCCAGAGCCAGACTGACATGGCAGCTCCAGGGTGGTTAAACATATTGCACTCCTCCAGACTACTACTCTCCTGCACTAACTTGAACTGAACTTTCTCTCTGGACTTAACTGGTTCTAACCTGTTGCAGGGCTATTTATATAAAGTGCTATAGCACCACCTAGTGGTGTAACAATAAAATGTCAGCTACTCAGCCTAAAAAGGTTCTCGCAACATGTAGTTATAAATAGCATAGAAATACAGTTGACATGGCTAATACCAAAACATTTTAGGTGTCCCTTTCTCACAATATGTGGGATACTGCACTAGCAAAGGAGCAGGGCTTAAAGAACTGGTCCCAACGCAGCTCACTTATATGAGACTTCAAAAAATAGTCAAGTGTGCCTGGCTATGTTTAGAAGTCCTACAGTGAGAGCTGTGCGTGCACTCACAGAGACACAAGATGGTTCCATTCTCAAGTCAGGAGTGGGACTCACACCTATGAGACATTAATAGCATATCTTGTGGATATACCATAAATGTGCAGATGGTACAACTCCTTTATTGATCTTTATGTCCTACTATAGGCAGAGATAGGAGGCTACTGCAGTATGCAATATTCTATTGGCCAGGCATAACATCGAGCACTAGAAAGGGAGTAATGGCTGATCTACTGAGAATCACTTATATTTTCTCTGTTTTAATTCCAATAAGGGAAAAATAGGACCAAATGAAAGAAGAATATGAATAAATATATATAATTTATATGCTGTGATATTTTTGTGAATTTTCTATGTTTAATGGTTCTTTCATACATCTTTATAGTAATTAGAACTTTAGAACATTTTTCTGATGTAGAGCACAAAATGCTAGTCACACATCTGGACAAGCCTTTTGAATCCAGAGAAAACAATCTGCACTGTTAGCCACTGATTGGGAGTAGCAGCTTTATAAGCAGACTCAGAGGCGTGTTTGCGAGCGTGCAAGTGTGTTTTGGTCCTAAGTGTGTGCTTTGTATTAAGTGTGTGACTTGAGAATATATTAGTTTAGATTCAGGGATTATAGGAAGGTACTGCATTTATTCATTTTTATCAGTTTAATTGCATTGCGAATTGCAATTTACTTTGTTTTTTTCTGGGTGTAATTACCCATTAGCAAGTATGTGCTCCTTGATTGACAATGCAATCTAGTGTACATCTTGTGCATTGTAAGCCATCCTGGAACAGCTGTTTTAGGGTGCATATTGCTTTGTAAAATGTGAACAATATGCACCTTTGGAAGCTCAGATCCTGTATTGAAATGAGCAAACTACAACACTGAGATACCATGGCAATATAGAAAGAAATTTGCTGCCCAATGTGCAGACACTCAATGGGGTTGATGAGGGTGGTGATGGTAGTCCATAGAGACAGAGAAGTCTGTCCAGTCCTCCAGAAACTCAAACCCTACTTCCTACACCAGTTCTTGTGCCACTTGATTACTTCCCTAATCTCCCGCCGCTTTTCTGGTCTCAGAAAATACTACCTTTGAGGTCCTTGCCCTGAGCTTGCAACATACGTTCCTGAAATAATTTTAATGACCTTCCACCTACTTCAAAGTTTGTCATTGGTGCCAATGTGCATCATGACTGCTAGGTCTTCTCCAGCCTCTTCCAGTAATCTATCAACCCGATCTGTGATATGTTAAACTCGAGCACCAGGAAAACAACACACCGTTCAACAATCATGCTCATTGTGACAGATTGCCCTCTCTGTGCCCCTAATAACAGAATCTCCGACTACCACCACCTGTCTGGCCTGCCATGCACCTCCCGTTCCCTCTTTGTTGGAGATGACATTCTCCTGATGGCGGAGGATGTGTCTGGCTGCAGCAGTGCTATCCCTGCAGTGACACCCCCTCATTTGCCAACTTTGCAAACTAACTGGAGTGTGTCAATTCAGGGCTAACCTCCCTAGCATTCTTTCCTCTACCCTGCCTTCTGTTACCCAGCCAGCTACCTCACTTTCCTGCTCCTCCATACTACCACCCTCCACCACATCTATCCCATTGCCTGTCTTCACAGTGTGCAGCAAACTCTTTTCCATATTGCCATAAATTCACTCATTTACAGGACGTAGGCTTCCAAACATGCAATTGCTGACATTTTGCACACTAATATGGATCCTCAAAAAGCTGTTCCAGGACTGCATACATTCACAAGATGTACACAAGATGGACTGCATTGTCAATCATTGAGCATATACCTGCTAATGTGGAAAGAGAAAAAAAGTAGATTATACACTGCAATGGAAGTGATAAAAATGAATAAGTGCAGTTCCCTCCTAAAGTCACGTAATCTCAAGTCACACACTGAGTCTGCTTATAAAGCTGCTATTCTCAGTCTCACTGCAAACATTGCATTTTTTCCCTCTGGATTCAAATATATACTGATTCTAAAGTAAACTATATATGAATCTGCTCAGTTCCTCCTGCTCTATAACATGCTGTCTGCAGATTGCACTTTATTTTCATGGTGACAGGCTCCCTTTAAAACAGCATTCTAATAATATAATTTGTGAACACTGGGTTCTGAAGGTATTTATAAAGTGATGGAAGAGCTTAGTCACCGGTAAAATGGCTGAAGTTGACAGCACTTGATCTCTCTTAGTGGCCCTGGTAGGTGTATGTTGTATTGCAGCATGCAGAGAAACGTGACCTTGCGGTGATTAGATCCAAAGCTCTTTCGTGTGAAATAAACTGTACTGTAGCTCAGTTGGCTTCTTCATTTAAAATAATATTGTGGCTGGAAGGGAGGTTTGAAAGTCTAGGATCAAACCCAATAATAAATCTAAGAAATATTTCTGAATGAGACTAGCATAGGCCGCTGGCAATTTTTTTTTGTACAGTTTATTCACAGCAGATACATATTTTTTGTCTTGGTTGGCAGATGTGTTTCTGAATGGGCTCCTCTTGTACCGAGGGCATTAACTAAATACTGTACAAGCTATTAAAAATAAAGTTGTGTAAAATCACTAATCTTTGGGAATGTGTTTATGTTCTGGATTTGCATTAATAACATCTAACTACACAACGGGGGAGATTTATAAAGACTGGCATTCCCAAATTTCTAAATTAGTTGCGACTATGGTACACTGTGTGCCAGAAACTCAAATCTACGGCAGCCAGAGGATGGTGCAGACTGGAGCTATAACGTACCCCAGTTTCTGGTGTAAGTTTAGTTAATCCGGCGGAGTCATGATAGACTCTGCCCCACCCACTACACCCCTGGCACAATTGGGGGAGTGGCTGACTCCATTTGGACCGTGCACTCCTGCCTATCTGTCCAAGTGTTTTAATTAGAGCATAGTGTAGTTGGATCCTAAATAGCCCTAAAATTTGTCGGCCCAAGAGAGGCAAGTCTGATAGTGTAGGTTGCCGTCTGCAGAAGCTACCTTGCCATTAGTAGATGGGTACGGCACAATTTTGATCAAAAATGTGCACAAAGAGCTTCTAATTTTGTGTATATTAAGTATAGCAGTAATACACTCCAGATTAACTGATGTTTCCAGTGTTTTCATGTGTCTTTGTGAGAAGTTTATTTCATGTGTCTTTTGTTCTTTGGAGAAGTTTATTGCTGCATTTTGTGTTTGCACTGTAATAGGATACCACCATTGCAAAAAATCAGTTTGTGAAATTTCTTCCCTTCTAGATATTCCACAATTAAATTTGAGCACTATTATTGCAAATTATGGTGCATTCCAAATTTGCGCCTTTTGACCTTCTTGAACCTTTCCATTGGAAGCACCTACGAACCACACCACATAAAGTTACGGTATAGGGTCGCCAAGTGCTAAGGTACATTGTGCATAAAAGTCGCAACGTTCTGCTGACTGTAGAGTTTCAACCCTCCTCTGGCATTAACATTAGCACAAAAACTGTGCCCCAGGAGCTTCATGTCATGAGTTTTCATGGCCGATAAGCTGCATGCAAGACTTACATCACCAAGCACAATGCCAAGTATTGGATAGGGTGGTGTAAAGTACGCCACCACTGGAAGCAGATTAAACGTGTTCTGTAGAGTAATAAATCACTCTTCTCTATCTGGGGGAAGAGTCTGTTTTTGGCAAATGCCAGGAGAATGTTACCTGTCTGACTGCATTGTGCCAGCTGTAAAGTTTGGTTGAGGAGGAATAATGCTTCAGCATAACAAGACATTTTGGAAAATTGTTTGCTTCAAACTTTGTGGGACACTTTAGGGATGGCCCTTTCTGTTCCAGCATTACTATGCCCCAATGACAAAGAAAAGTCTATAAAGCATGCTTTCGGTGTGGAGAAATTTGACTGGTCCACACAAAGCCCTGACCTAAGCCCTACTGAACACCTTGGGTTGAACAACAGTGGAAATTGCGAATCAGGCCCTCAAGTCTGATCTCACAAATGCTCTTCTGAATGAGTGGGCGAGAATTCCCACATACACACTCCAATATCGTGTAGAAAGCCTCCCCAGAAGAGTGGAAAGGGTTTTGGCTCTGAAGCTATATTAAATGCCTATAGAATGAAATGTCATAAGAACTCCTGTCAGCTGTGGCAAAACTAGAACTGACTGGGCCCCAAAGCAAATTTTTGAATGGGCCCCTCCCCAGCAACCCTCCCCCCCTTCAGTGCAACCCTCACTCCTCTGGCTTGTCAAGATAGCTCTCTCAGAGCAGGCTAGACAGCCACTCCATCCATTTTCTGCACATATATGCTGTATGTCACATGACTGTATATTATGTTATTGTACGATACTGTTGAGAGGGCCCTGACAGGGGCAGGCCCCTTCTGAGTTCAGGCTTCCTGTATAGCTACGCTCCTGCCTGTAGGTCTAATGTGTAGGTGTCCCAATACTTTTGTCCATATAGTATGACATATAATGTGTTTATGATATCATCTATATGTTCATGAATGACAACTTTGTTTAGGATGCAGTTATTTAGGACATGCAAATATATTGTAGAGAATGATGGTCCTCAGAATAATTTTCTTTTGTGGGCCCAAAGCGTCCCAAGTCCGGCACTGAAAATTCATATTCAACATATTCCACTTATGTTTGGGAAGTATCTAGAAATTAAAAATAGATATTTATCATGTTGGACCCCTTTATCAATAATAGGAAATATAATAAAAACACTTCTAGGCTGCTCTCACACCTGCGCTGTAGGCTCCATTCGGGCTTCCACCACAAAATTCTTTTTAAAAAAATAGCGGAGAGAAAAGTCCTGCATACAGGACTTTTTTCTCCACTGATAAACGTTCTCCTTAATAGAAACCTAATGGATCCCATTATAGTCTATGGGTCTGTTATCTCCGTTTGCTCCACTTATGTGCTGAATCTGGCACTTCCGTTATTTTCGTTCTTAACCAAGCAGAAGAGCGGAAATAATAAGTTTAGATGTGAAAGCGACCTTAAAATTAAACAATGAGTCACTTTAGGTATCCAACCAATATATATATATGATCTTTCGCTATGTAACTGGTATTTCTTTTTCATACTAAGTAAATATACTCTGTGTATGATATAGGATGCATGAATTATAGCTTTATTGAAACATGATATTTAACAAAGTCTTCAAATCCAAGAAAATTAATATTACCATGGAGTCATGGTTTCTGATCTCAGAATCCAGGTACTTTTCATCATCAGACTACACTACAAATTAACCACATCATACTCAAGATGGGTAATGTGCACTGATTGTGGCCATTGTATTTCTTTTCTCATTCATTGATCTACTGTTATCAAGGAGCCCATCATTTTCTTTATCACTTACATCTACTAAATGCTTTTCTTGAATTCAAGAGCATGCCCACCGGAGAACAAAAAGGCTGGAAGATTTTATTTCAGTTTTGACAGCACAGTCAGTATTACCTGAAGACTTTGATTAAAGGATTGTTGAGTTTTCCAAAAACTTTTGTAATGTCATAGAGACATATCAAAAGTTTTGATTAGTGGGGGGCTGAGATTCCCCATGATCTCTAGAACGACGAGAGGTATGCTATCGCAGACCGTGCCCTCTCTCATCTCGGCAGAGGATAGAATCAAGTCTCCTGCAACAAGGAGAGAGAGCGCAATACGCAAGTGCTTCTCTCTCCTCGTTCTAGGGATTTTTGCGGTTCGCAGCACTCTGATCACCACCAATTAAAGCTTTGGATATGTCTCTATGACATATCAAAAGTTTTTTTTTAAATGAGTGACCCTTTAATTTCCCACTAGATTGAGCATATTTTTCATTTTTTTTCACACTCCTTAAAAATGCAGACCACACCGCCAATGCAAAAGGAAAATTGAAGAGGACAAAACAGCTACCATACTTGTATTCACTTACAAAAAAAATCCAGATTTTGTTTTTGAATTTTTCTTTTTTTCATTTTGACTTATTTTTAACCCTTAATGGACCCTGAGATTTTCCATTTTTGTGTTTTTGTTTTTCACTCCCCACCTTCCCATAGTCCTAACTTTTTTATTTTTCCATTCAAAAAGGCTTATTTTTTGCAGGACAAGTTGTACTTTCTAATGGCATTATTTGCGGTTGCATACCATGTAGTGGGAAGTGGAAAGAAATTCCAAATGGGGTAGAATTGGGAAAAAACGCAATACTGACAAAGGTATTTTTTTTTTACAATGTACTCTATGCGGTAAAATTGACCTGTTATCTTCATTCTCCAGTTACAACGATACCACACTTGTATAGTTTTTCTTGCGTTTTAAAACCTTTGAGAAAAAAATATTCATTTTATCACCATATTCTGACCCCTTTTTTGTGAGGCAGAATGGTGTTCCCCAACATCGCCTCATATGCAATGTTTCCATGCGTTGGAACTCCATCCTCCGCATGTTGAACCGACTGTATTTCTTGATGAAGCAGATGTTAGACAGTGGCAGCTCATGCATGATACCTGACATTTGCTCTGGCCCTTTGAAGTTTATTTGTCAGTCGACGGGATTATGTAATTCCACTCCTTCACATCCCAGGGAGGATGCTGTTAAATCTGACTAGCAAGGGGACAGCCTAAATCTCACAGCCACCTTAGACTTCTGGAGTCTGAACTGGCACAGGATAAGGAGGATGAAGAGGAGGAGATAAAAACCCAGGTATTCTATACAGAGCCAAGCGTCAAGAGAGGAGAATATGGAGCTACAGGGTGCTGACCAAGATGACACAGATGATTCCAACAGACCGTGGCAGAATGCAGTGAAGATGCAGGCAGGGAGTCCATCCGAGTTCCTTGAGCAAATGGCCAGATGCATGCTGAGTTGCTTATGTAGTGAAAAACCGCATTATCACCATTCGGCAGAGAGGTGACTACTGGCTCTCCACAATGTTAGAACCTTGCTACTGGTTCAAAATGTGGGCCTTTTTTACACCTTCTGAGAGGAATGAAAAACTCAACATCTATCAAGACATCCTTTGTAGCCTACGTGCCCCATCACCCATCCTGAAGAAGGTCTAACCAGTGGGACCCTCTGAGCTCACGCTCCAATGCCATGACTGCTGGAGGAGGGGCAGGAGCAGCACCAGCTCCATCAGCAGAAACTTAAGTCGTGAATCTCTGCTGAGCACTTTTCTTCACCTACCTACTGGAGAAACCACCCAGCAGCAGGACATGGAACAGAACCTGAACCAGCAGGTGGTGGCACACTTGGACTGTACTCTGTCACTTTAGATCCAAGATCCCCTACTGGGCAGCCAAACTTGAATTGTGGTCATAACTGGCCGAGTTTACCCTGGGCTTTTCTGCCCATCCAGTAGTGTGTCATCATAGCCAGTGTTTAGTGGCATAGTTACCCCAAAGAGAACTCGCCTTTCAACACAAAATGTTCAGAGACTAACCTTTATGAATATGATTCAGGCCTGGATCAACCAGGTATTCCAGACAACGATGCCTGTTACAACAGACTATATTATTCTGGCAGTAAGGATCTGACTTTAGTGTGCTGCCAGTCCAGAACATTTAGACAAATTGCCCTTTACTTTTGCCACTATTCTGATGCTGTCACCCAACTGATGCTACACGCCTGCTGCCTCTACTACCGTCTGCCCCTACTATCATCTCCCAACATCTTGTGCTGTTGCTGCCACTGATGTTGTCCCCCCTCCCCACTTCATGACTCTTCATGCTATTACCAACCTCACCAGTCTGTTAAGGGGCCATTAGTGTCCCTGTTTGGTGTTGACATTTTTATTTTTACATCCAGAAGGCCTCTATCACATTGTCAGTATTTTGCATCAGGATTTATAAACTATGTTGTATGTTACTTGGAAGCCAAAAGCTTTAATCACGTTATCTGTTTTGGACCCACACCTGTTTTTGCCTTACCAATACTGATCAAATTGTGATGCACAAAAACTCACTAAATACTGACGATGTGATAGAGGCCAATAAAGTCCTGCATGCAGGACTTCTTTTCCATCTGAATAAAGCCAATTACAGAGGCAAATGGCCAAAACTCACAAATTGAGCATGAGGCCTCTATTAAACGGTCAGTATTTTGCATCAGGATTTGATCTTAATATGTAAGCAAAAAGCAGTAGTGTGCCCAAAACAGAAAAAAACATGCAAATATTTCCATCAAATGGCATCTCTGTTTTGGACTCACTCCTGTTTTTGCCTTACCAATACTGATCAAATGCTGATGGTGTGAAGGCGGATGCTCAAACTACAGGACCCGCTTTTTTTGGACTGTTCTTCTGAAGGGTCAGAAGAATGGAAAAATAAACTGTGATGTGAACACAGCCTTACTGCTGACAACCTCCATACTGTCATGGGGCCACTCCTTGAATTTTGGGCCTCTGCATGGTTAAGTCCACGCTGATAAATTACAGCTGACATTAACATTAACCTGTAAGTTATTTCCATCACTTATTGTGAGGCAAATTCACGAGCCATGCCTACTCTCAGATTAAGTATCATTAGTAGATCTGCACCTGTTCTGTGGGTTTGACTTGCACCTGCTTTGGATGGACAATTACTGACCAAAAAAGTGAAGTGTGAACTAAGCCTAATAGAGACGCACAGTCATTCTACATCTAACAGAAGGGATTCAAACGCAAGTTTTTAAACATGGATTAAAAGAACCTTTTTTTTCTCCACTACTTTATTGGTGCTGCCTTCATGTCCCTATTTTGTTCCACTAAAAAATAATTGGGACTTCTGCAGGGGCATGCAAGGTTTTTTTTTTTTTGCTTTACTGAAGGATGCTGTATGCTTTTTTTTTGTTTAGCTAGGGGTTAGCTAGGAATGTTGGTGGCCTGCATGATGATGTGCACTACCATATACACTCACCGGCCACTTTATTAGGTACACCTGTCCAACTGCTCGTTAACACTTAATTTCTAATCAGCCAATCACATGGCGGCAACTCAGTGCATTTAGGCATGTAGACATGGTCAAGACAATCTCCTGCAGTTCAAACCGAGCATCAGTATGGGGAAGAAAGGTGATTTGAGTGCCTTTGAACGTGGCATGGTTGTTGGTGCCAGAAGGGCTGGTCTGAGTATTTCTGAAACTGCTGATCTACTGGGATTTTCACGCACAACCATCTCTAGGATTTACAGAGAATGGTCCGAAAAAGAAAAAACATCCAGTGAGCGGCAGTTCTGTGGGTGGAAATGCCTTTTTGATGCCAGAGGTCAGAGGAGAATGGGCAGACTGGTTCGAGCTGATAGAAAGGCAACAGTGACTCAAATTGCCACCCGTTACAACCAAGGTAGGCAGAAGAGCATCTCTGAACGCACAGTACGTCGAACTTTGAGGCAGATGGGCTACAGCAGCAGAAGACCACACCGGGTGCCACTCCTTTCAGCTAAGAACAGGAAACTGAGGCTACAATTTGCACAAGCTCATCGAAATTGGACAGTAGAAGATTGGAAAAACGTTGCCTGGTCTGATGAGTCTCGATTTCTGCTGCGACATTCGGATGGTAGGGTCAGAATTTGGCGTCAACAACATGAAAGCATGGATCCATCCTGCCTTGTATCAACGGTTCAAGCTGGTGGTGGTGGTGTCATGGTGTGGGGAATATTTTCTTGGCACTCTTTGGGCCCCTTGGTACCAATTGAGCATCGTTGCAACGCCACAGCCTACCTGAGTATTGTTGCTGACCATGTCCATCCCTTTATGACCACAATGTACCCAACATCTGATGGCTACTTTCAGCAGGATAATGCGCCATGTCATAAAGCTGGAATCATCTCAGACTGGTTTCTTAAACATGACAATGAGTTCACTGTACTCAAATGGCCTCCACAGTCACCAGATCTCAATCCAATAGAGCATCTTTGGGATGTGGTGGAACGGGAGATTCGCATCATGGATGTGCAGCCGACAAATCTGCGGCAACTGTGTGATGCCATCATGTCAATATGGACCAAAATCTCTGAGGAATGCTTCCAGCACCTTGTTGAATCTATGCCACGAAGAATTGAGGCAGTTCTGAAGGCAAAAGGGGGTCCAACCCGTTACTAGCATGGTGTACCTAATAAAGTGGCCGGTGAGTGTATGTGGCCTGCCTGACATTCAGATGTACAATATCGGTTTCGCTACCAGAAAGCACTAACTATGCATGTTACTGCACTGGATAGTGATATACACCAGGATACATTCGACATAAAGTTTAACTGCAGTTTGGGATAGACCTGATGTAAAGTGGTTTGTGATAAATTAATTCGTATAGAAGCGATTTTTTTTTTTTAATTCGGCAAAGCGACTGAAAACATTTTTTTAAAACTTCGCTCATCTCTAGTCATAGTAACAGTTTATAAGGCTGAAAAAAAACATCTGTCCATCCAGTTCAGCCTGTTATCCTGCAAGCTTATCCAAAGGAAGGCAAAAAAAACCCTGTGGGGTAGAAGCCAATTTTCCTCACTTTAGGGGGTGAAAAATTTCCTTCCTGACTCCAATTAGAATAACTCCCTGGATCAACAACCCATCTCTAGTAACTATAACCTGTAATATTATTACACTCCAGAAATACATCCAGGCCCCTCTTAGTTTCACTGCTTTTACCGTAAAAATTCCTCTTCTATGTTTGTGTACAAACCTTCTTTCCTCCAGATGCAGAGGATGTCCCCTCGTCACAGTCCTGGGATAAATAGATGATGGGAGAGATCTCTGTACTGACCCCTGATATATTTATATATACAGTAGTTATTAGATCTCCCCTTAGTCATCTTTTTTCTAAAGTGAATAACCCTAATTTTGATAATCTTTCAGGGTACTGTATTCCATCCACTCCATTATTACTTTAGTTGCCCTCCTATGAACTCTCTCAAGCTCTGCTATGTCTGCCTTGTTCACAGGAGCCCAGAACTGTACAGAGCACTCCTAGTGATTTGTAAAGTGGCAGGTCTGTGTTCTCATCATGGGCATCTCTTCCCCTTTTAATGCAACCCATTATCTTATCGGCCTTGGCAGCAGCTGCCTGACATTGATTTCTACAGCTTAGTTTTTGGTTCACTAAAATTCTTAAGTCCTTTTCCATGTCAGTGTTAACCAGTGTTTTACCATTTAGTATGTACTGGTGACTTGCATTATTCCTTCCCATATGCATAACCTTACGTTTATCAGTGTTAGACCTCAGCTTCTCTGCCCAATCCTCCAATCTATCCAGATCCATCTGTAGCAGTGTACTGTCCTCTTCTGTGTTAATTACTTTACACAGTTTAGTGTCATCTGCAGATTGATATTTTACTGTGCAAGCCTTCTACAAGATCATTAATAAATATTTTGAAGATAATAGGGCCCAATACTTACCCCTGTGGTACCCCACTAGTGACAATGACCCAATCTGATTGTGCACTGTTAATAACCACCCTCTGTTTTCTATCACTGACCCAGTTACTGACCCACTTACAGACATTTTCTCCCAGTCTAAGCATTCTCATTTTATAAACTAACCTTATATGTTATACAGTAGCAAATGCTTTGGAGAAGTCAAGATAGAGAAGTCTAGAACTTACCTCCTCATAGAAACTGATTAAATTAGTCTGACATGACCAATCCCTCATGAAGCCATGCTGATACGGCATTATGTGCTTATTTTCATTGAGGTACTCCAAGATAGCATCTCATAGAAAACCTTCAAACAGTTTACCCATGACCGATGTTAGATGGCCTATAGTTTCTGGGCTTTGTTTTTGGACCCGTTTTGAATATTGGCACCACATTTGCTAAGCGCCTATCCTGTGGAACACTCCCTGTCAGTATAGAGTCCTTAAAAGGGCACTATCGCTAAAAAATAAAAAACATATGTTATAAAACATTAAAAATAGTTTTTATATGTATAATTAAGTTTATTATATGTGTATTGTGTTTTGTGTATTTAACATTTTTTTTACTTTATGGGGGCTGCCATTTTCATAGTCACGTGTCTATGTGTCACTGAACGACACATAGACAAATGACTTACGGTCGTATGCTCCATTCCCAGTGCGGGCGGAGCCGACCCTATTTAAAAATCATGGGAGCGCTGAGTATGTGTAAAGCGCAGGCACTTTACACATAGATAGCCTGCCCCCTCCGGCGCCATGTTATTGATGACTTCAGTAACATGACACCGGAGGGGACACCCATCACAGCCCCGGAGTCTCCGCTCTCCCGGAGAGCAGAGACCTCGGGGAAGCCGGCAAGGGACCAATCAGCAGACTAACCAATCGGAGCGCTTCAGTGCTAAAATGCCGGTTTCAGGCTGCGATCTCCACTCTGGAGATCGCAACCTGAAACCAGGTAAGCTGTCTGTGCCCCCCCTTGTAGTGCCCCCCTCGTGTCTCCGTTGCCCCCCCGTCCTGCCCCCTCCTGCGCTGTATTATATGATGGCAGCGGCTCAGGATCGGAGCCGCTGCCATCAGCAGAGAGTGTGAGCTGTAATTACAGCTCACACTCTGCTGCTACAGCTGAAATCGGTGCTGGCACCGCTTTCAGCTGTTTAACCCGATGGATGCTGCGGTCAGAAGCCGCCTGCAGCATCCATGGGGTTAAGAGGGAGGGAGCTTCCTCTCTCTTCCATCGGGCCGCCGCTGCTGCAGTGGCAGCGGCCCGATGGTTACCATGGCAAACGGACACTTTACAAAAGCGTCCTGGCTGCCATGTACCTAAGGCTGATCAGACCCTCAGGGTCTGATCAGCCTTAGTGTAGCACTGATACAGTGCATTGCAATATATTACTATTGCAATGCACTTTATAGCCATCAAGCCCACTGGATCTTCAAGATCCAAATGGTTCTTGATAAGTTAAAAAAAATGTAAAAAGAAAGTAAAAAAAAGTGTAAAAATAAAGTTAAAAAAAGTGTTAAAAAAAAACACATACAGTACACATATTAGGTATCGCTGCGTCCGTATCGACCGGCTCTATAAAAGCATCACATGGTCCACCCCGCCAGGTGTACGCAAATTTTTTTTTAAAAAACTATACCAAAACAGCCATTTTTTATCACCTTGCCTCACAAAAAATGTAATAGCAGGCGATCAAAAAGGCGTATTTACCCAAAAATGGTACCAATCAAACCATCATCTCGTCCCGCAAAAACTGAGACCCTACCTGAGACAATTGCCCTAAAAATAAAAATACTACAGCTCTTTGACTATGGAGACACTAAAACATTTTTTTTTTCAAAAATGATATTATTGTGTAAAACTTAAATAAATACAAAAAACTATACATGTTAGGTATCTCCACGTCCGTAACAACCTGCTCTATAAAAATATTACATGAGTTAACCCCTCAGGTGAACACAGTAAAAAAAATTAAATAAAAACAGGGTCAAAACAGCAATTTTTTGTCACTTTACATCACAAAAAGTGTGATACCAAGCGGTCAAAAAGGCTTATGCCCCTAAAAATAGTATCAATCTAACTGTTACCTCTTCCCGCAAAAAATGAGCCCCTACCTGAGCGAATCGCCCAAAAAATAAAAAAACTACAGCTCTCAGACAATGGAGACACTAAAACATAATTTTTTTTGTTTCAAAAATGATATTATTGTGTAAACTTAAATAAATAAAAAAATATGTCATGTCATGAAGGGGTTAAGACTGCACTGTGTTTATTTTCCCTGTACTGTGACATCACTGTGTTTATTATCCCTGTACTGTGACGTCACTGTGTTTATTTTCCATGTACTGTTACATCACTGTGTTTATTATCCCTGTACTGTGACATCACGGTGTTTATTATCCCTGTACAGTGACATCGTTGTGTGTATTATCCCAGTGCAGGAAGAGGTAAGTGGTCTGTGTTTGTGTGTTTGTTTTCTATTTTTCAGGGTCGTGAATGCAGAGGACTACGTCGGATTCGGTGGACTACGTCGGACTAGCTTTTTTTTTTTTTTAATAAAATGGTCAAACAGGGATCTGGGGGAGTGTTTATTTCAATAAAATGTTTTATACTTGTGTGTGTGTATTTTTTTTTTTTTACAATACTACAGTTTTAGTAATTACAGCTATCTACAGACGGCCCTGATTACTAATACTGGGCTTAGTGCTTGCCGGTATGGCAGGCCAGCACTAACCCCAACATCTATTACCTCGGCACCCACCGCCACCAGGGGTGCCGGGAAGAGCCGGGTACCCGCAGGACCGGACCTTCTAAATTCAGGGTCTGGCTCTGGGGCGGCTGCAGGCTGGTACCATTAGGCTGGGAAGGGCCAATAACCGTGTCCCTTCCCACCCTGGTAGTGCCAGGCTGCTGCTGCTGGTTGTATCTGGCTGGCGAAGGAAAAAAGGGGGGGACCCCATGCCATTTTTTAAAGAAATTATTTAATTATTTTTGTAAAAAAATGGCGTCCCTACACTCAACTTTTCAGTTGTGCTCCCCCTGCTGGTCAACATAGGAAGTTCTACACAATTATTATGAATTTTTTCAATATTTCCTTTAATGGTAAAAAAAAAATATAAGCACAAACAATTCTAAAACTTACATAGCATGTTTTAACATTTTAGATATATTTCTCATTTTTGACGACAGTTTTCCTTTAAATATCAGAAATAAGAGTCTGGCTATAATGTTACCTAATTATCTTCGGATACTGGGGTGTATGCCATCTGGTCCCAGCGATTTGTCTATTTTAATATTTTTAAGACAGTGCTCTTCTTCTTCCGGTGTCAGACATGGAACTTTTAATGGGAAATTTACTTTTACATTCTGAATTTTCCTCAGTGAATACAGTGGAGAAAAATATTTAATAGCTTTTCTTTCTCCTGATCGCTATCTGCAACTCCCCCCTCATCACGCTGTAAAGGTTCGACACCTTCAGATTTATATTTTTTTACCATTTATATAATTGAATAATTGACAGTTTAGGGTTAGTTTTACTCTCTTTGGCAATGAATCCCTCTGTCTCTAGTTAGGATGCTTTTAGTTGTCTTTTACATATTCTACTTTTTTCCTTACAGTTTTTCAATGCCTCCTCGCCATCCTCCTTTTTTAGCGATTTAAATGCTTTCATTTTGTCCTTTATCACTTTCTCTACAATTCTATTTATCCACATTGTTTTTTTCTTGTTCCTTACCCTTTTATTCCCATAAAGTATATACCTCTAACAATTAGAGTTTAGGGTTGATTCTAAAAATATCCCATTTTGTGGCAGCATTTTTATTTTTGAGGACTTTGTCCCAGTTAGTTAGGCCAATGGCCTCTCTTAGGCTACTTTCACACTAGCGTTTTTAAATTCCGGTACTGAGTTCCGTCATAGGGGCTCAATACCGGAAAAAAACGCTTCAGTTTTGTCCCCATTCATTGTCAATAGGGACAAAACTGAACTGAAGACAACGGAATGCTCCTGAAAGCATTCCGTTCCGTCTGCAGACCGGAGAACAAACCGCAGCATGCTGCGGTTTGCTCTCCGGTCCAGGCATCCGCACCAAGATGGAACCGGAATGACCCCCAATGCAAGTCAATGGGGACGGATCCGTTTGGTGTGACACACCAGTAATCCGGATCTGTCCTCCATTGACTTGCAATGGGGGGTCATTCCGGATCTGGCTACAGAGATACATACAGACATACATACATACATACACACATACATACTCACATACTCCAGCCAGGGACGCCGGCAGCATGTCTTCACGCGCCTCCTGCGCGCAGCTATGACGTTTCCCCACTGTGCCCAGCAGAGGGCGCTGTGGGGAATCGTCATCACTGCGCGCAGGAGGCGCGTGAAGATGTGCTGCCGGCGTCCCTGGCTGGAGTATGTAAGTATGTATGTGTTTGTGTGTATGTGTGTGTATGTATGTATGTTCTCTGTGTCTGTGTAAACATGTGTGGGGCGTGAGCGCTGCTCCTGCTCCACACATGTATCAGCGGCAGTACGGATCCGTCGGCACCCTTTAGGTGCCGGATCCGTGCTGCCGCTAGTGTGAAAGTAGCCTTAGTTGGCTAAATTTTGCTTTTTTTTTGCCTCCCTGAAGAAACACTCTGTTGAATGATAATTGAGAGGTTATTATTTTATGGTCACTATTTCCCAGGTGTCACCAAACCTGCACATCTGTTGTTCTGTCAGGTCTATTGGTTAATACTAAGTCCAGTATGGCCATCCCTCTAGTCGGGTCCTAAACCAGTTGAGAAAGGCAATTGTCTTTGGCTATTGCTACGAACCTGTTTCATTTATGAGATTTACAGGTTTCAGTTTCCCAGTCTATATCTGGGTAGTTGACATCCCTCATAATAACGACCTCATGATTTGCCGCCTCATCTGTCTCGTTTAGTAGTAGATTTTCTGTGGACTCTAGTAGATTAGATTGCTTATAATAAACTCCTATTAGTATTTTATTATTGTTTTTTCCTCCATACAGTGACTCCACATGTTCATGTCCCTCACTTATATCTTCCCGGAGTGTGGGCTTTAGACAGAACTTTACATAAAGGGAAACCACCACCCCCTCTTCGGTTTTGACAATCCTTTCTAAACAGACTGTAACCTCTATCTGCATGAAAATCTGATCTGTGGGGATCCGACACCCAGCATCCCCGCTGATCAGCTGTTTGACCAAGAGGCAGCACTCCATGTGAGCGCTGTTTCCTGGTCTTTACTCTACTCGCTGTCTCCTGTGTAGTGTAATTACACCACTTATCATTACAAGCGCTATTCATTATACTGCACTTCCTAGACTCTTCAAACAGCTGATCGTGGGGGTGCTCGGTGTCGGACCCCCACAGATAAGGTATTGATGATCTATCTTGAGGCTAGGTGATCTATATAAATCGCTGCACAACCCTTGGCCAGTTTTCGATTTTGCGTTTTCCATTTTTTACTCCCCGCCTACCCAGAGCCATCCCATATTTTTTGTAGGACAAGTTGTATTTTTTAGTGGCACCATTTAATTGACCAGAGCTCGCAGTGCAAAACGGGAACAAAATTCTTTTTGGGGCAGCATGGTGGCTCAGTGGTTGGGACTGGTGCCTTCCAGTACTAAGGTTCTGGGTTCACATCCAGGAACAACATCTGAATGGATTTTGTATGTTCTCCCCATGTTTGTATGAGTTTCTTCTGGTTTCCTCCCACACTCCAAAAATATAGTAACATAGTAACATAGTTTATAAGGCCAAAAAAAGACATCTGTCCATCCAGTTCAGCCTGCTATCCTACAAGTTGATCCAGAGGAAGTCAAAAAACCCCTGTGAGGTAGAAGCCAATTTTCCCCACTTTAGGGAAAAAATTCCTTCCCGACTCCAATCAGACAATTAGAATAACTCCCTGCATCAATGACCCATCTCTAGTAACTATAACCTGTAATATTGTTACCCTCCAGAAATACGTCCAGGCCACCCTTGAACTCTTTTAGTGAACTTACCATCACCACCTTCTCAGGCAGAGAGTTCCATAGTCTCACTGCTCTTTAAGTAAAGAATCCTCTTCTATGTTTGTGTACAAACCTTCTTTCCTCCAGAAGCAGAGGATGTCCCCTCGTCAGTCACAGTCCTGGGGATAAATATTAAATCTCCCCTCAGCCATCTTTTTTCTAAAGTAAATAACCCTAATTTTGATAATCTTTCTGGGTACTGTAGTGCACCCATTCCAGTTATTACTTTAGTTGCCCTCCTCTGAATCCTCTCCAGGTCTGCTATGTCTGCCTTGTTCACAAGAGCCCAGAACTGTACACAGTACTCCATGTGTGGTCTGCCTATGTTATCATCATGGGAATCTATTCCTCTTTTGATGCAACCCATTATCTTATTGGCCTTGGCAGCAGCTGTCTGACACTGGTTTCTGCAGCTTAGTTTGCTGTCTACTAAAATTCCTAGGTCCTTTTCCATTTCCGTTTTACTATTTAGTATGTACTGGTGACTTGCATTATTCCTTCCCATGTGCATAACCTTACATTTGTCAGTTTTAAACCTTATCTGCCACTTCTCTGCCCAAGCCTCCAATCTATCCAGATCCATCTGTAACAGTGTACTGTCCTCTTCTGTGTTAATTACTTTACACAGTTTAGTGTCTTCTGCAAAAATTGATATTTTACTGTGCAAGCCTTCTACAAGAGCATTGATAAATATATTGAAGAGAATAGGGCTCAATACTGACCCTTGTGGTTCCCCACTAGTGACAGTGACCCAATCTGAGTATGTGCCGTTAATAACCACCCTCTGTTTTCTATCACTGAGCCAGTTAATTACCCACATAGAGACATTTTCTCCCAGGCCAAGCATTCTCATTTTATATACTAACCTTTTATGTGGTACCGTGTCAAATGCTTTGGAGAAGTCCAGATATACGACATCCATTGATTTGACGCAGTCAAGTCTAGAACTTACCTCCTCATAGAAACTGATTAAATTGGTTTGACATGACCGATCCCTCATGAAGCCATGCCGATATGTAGTTATTTACTTATTTTTATTGAGGTACTCCAAGATAGCATCTCTTAGAAAACCTTCAAACAGTTTACCCACAACAGATGTTAAACTTACCGGCCTATAGTTTCTGGGCTCTGTTTTTGGACCCTTTTTGAATATTGGGACCACATTTGCTATGCGCCAATCCTGTGGAGCACTCCCTGTCAGTATAGAGTCTCCGCAACTCCCCCCTCATTACTCTGTAAGGGGCCGACACCTTCAGATTGATACTTTTTACCATTTATATAATTGAAGAACATTTTAAGGTTAGTTTTACTCTCTTTGGCCTTCGGTCTCTAGTTTGGCTGATTTTATTTGTCTTTTACATATTCTATTTTTTTCCTTATAGTTTTTCAATGCTTCCTTGCTCCCCTCCTGTTTTAGTGATTTAAATGCTTTCTTTTTGTCATTTATTGCTTTCTTTACAGTTCTATTTATCCACATTGTTTTTTCTTGTTTCTTAACCTTTTATTTCCATAAGGTATGTACCTCTCGCAATTAGATATTAGGATGCTTTTAAAAATATCCCAATTTGTGGCTGTATTTTTATTTTTGAGGACTTTTTCCCAGTTAGTTAGGCCTATGGCCTCTCTTAGTTGGCTAAATTTTGCTTTTTTGAAGTTTGGTATTTTTGCCTCCCTGAAGAAACACTGACATGAATGACAATTGGAAGGTTATTATTTTTATTGAGGTACTCCAAGATAGCATCTCTTAGAAAACCTTCAAACAGTTTACCCACAACAGATGTTAAACTTACCGGCCTATAGTTTATGGGCTCTGTTTTTGGACCCTTTTTGAATATTGGGACCACATTTGCTATGCGCCAATCTTGTGGAGCACTCCCTGTCAGTATAGAGTCTCCGCAACTCCCCCCTCATTACTCTGTAAGGGGCCGACACCTTCAGATTGATACTTTTTACCATTTATATAATTGAAGAACATTTTAAGGTTAGTTTTACTCTCTTTGGCCTTCGGTCTCTAGTTTGGCTGATTTTATTTGTCTTTTACATATTCTATTTTTTTCCTTATAGTTTTTCAATGCTTCATTGCTCCCCTCCTGTTTTAGTGATTTAAATGCTTTCTTTTTGTCATTTATTGCTTTCTTTACAGTTCTATTTATCCACATTGTTTTTTCTTGTTTCTTAACCTTTTATTTCCATAAGGTATGTACCTCTCGCAATTAGATATTAGGATGCTTTTAAAAATATCCCAATTTGTGGCTGTATTTTTATTTTTGAGGACTTTTTCCCAGTTAGTTAGGCCTATGGCCTCTCTTAGTTGGCTAAAGTTTGCTTTTTTGAAGTTTGGTATTTTTGCCTCCCTGAAGAAACACTGACATGAATGACAATTGGAAGGTTATTATTTTATGGTCACTATTTCCCAGGTGTCCTCAACCTGCACATCTGTTATTCTGTCAGGTCTATTGTTTAATACTAAGTCCAGTATGGCTATCCCTCTAGTCGGGTCCTGAACCAGTTCGGAAAGGTAATTGTCTTTGGTTATTGCCAAGAACCTGTTTCCTTTATGAGATATACATTTTTCAGTTTCCTAATAACGATCTCATTATGATTTGCCACCTCATCTATTTCATTTAGAAGTAGATTTTCTGCGGACTCTGGTATATTAGGTGGTTTATAATAAACTCCTATTAGTATTTTTTTTACTGTTGCCTCCATGTATTTCTACCCACAGTGACTCCACATCCTTATGTCCCTCACTTGTATCTTCCCGGAGTGTGGGCTTTAGACAGGACTTTACATAAAGGCAAACCCCTCCCCCTCTCCGGTTTTGGCGATCCTTTCTAAACAGACTGTAACCCTGTACGTTGACTGCCCAGTCATAGGTATCATCCAGCCATGTCTCAGTTACTTCCACTATGTCATAGTCCTCCTCACACATCACTAATTCCAGTTCACCATTTTTATTAGTTAGGCTTCTAGCATTCGTGTACATACAATTAAGAGGTTGATGTATATTTTTTACCCTACACCTTTCCTTCTGAACTGTTCTAGTTCCTCCTTCCATTCCTCCCCCAGTTCCATTACCTTGCCCCAGGTCTCTATCTGCACTATCTTCCCCTCCTATAATGTAGTTACCCTCCCCCCAGCCCCTAGTTTAAACACTCCTCCAGCCTTCTAGCCATCTTCTCCCCCAAAACAGCTGCCCCAATACGGCAGCCACTGACTTCCCACGGTGTTGCCCCAGCCACAAAACTATCTTTGGGCTTTGAGTCCCTGTGAGAAAAAGCGCATTACAAATGTTTGTCAAGTCAATTAAATAAAAAGAAATGCAATTCTGACATGTTTTTTTTTTTTTGGGGGGGGGGGGGTTCTATTTACAGTGCACTAAATACAGAAAATGATGTCCTTATTCTGCAGGTCAGTATGATTATGGTGATACCAAATGTATATACTTTCTGTCATGTTTTACTACTTGAAAAAAAATTTAAAAAAACTTTCAAATATTTTTTTTTCTTTGCACCACTGTATTTTGACAGCCATGACTTTTTTATTTTTCCGCTTACAGAACTGTGCGACAGCTTATTTTTTTGTGGGGCGAGCTGTAGTTTATACTGGTATTTTGTGTACATATGACTTTTTGATCACTTTTTAGTCATTTTTTTAAGGGCAACATGACCAAAAACTAGAAAATCAGCTATTTTTTTCTGCTACAGCAATTATTATTATTATATTTCTATAGTTCGGGCATTTTCAAATACAGTGATAGATGTTACAGAATGTTTATAGGTAAAATTGGGAAAGTGGTTGATTTATATTTTTAATATTTTTGTGGGTTTTTATTTTTAAAAACTTTATTTTTTTTACTGTAATTTTTAGTTCTTTTATGGGACTTGAACATGGAATCTTCTGATTGTCTCATAGACTGTGATAGAATACTATTACAGTCTATGAGGTTTTCACTGCCTGCCTGGGATGTCGTGCCTCAGTGGTCAGCCATGACAGGCCTGGGAACCTTTACAAAGCCCTAGGTCAGGGGTGGGCAACCTCCAGCACTCCAGCTGTTGTGAAACTACAACTCCCAGCATACATATTTGCTCTACTCTTCTCAGAACTCTCATAGAAATGAATGGAGCATGCTGGGAATTGTAATTTGACAACAGCTGGAGTGCCGAAGGTTGTTGATCCCTGCCCTACGCTGTCATGGCAACTGATAGGAGACATACGATTTCACCAACTGGAAGGTAGAGGTAGCCCTCTCCCCCTGTCTAACCCCACAGATGCCACAGTTACTATTGACTGTGGCATCTGAGGGTTAAATGACTGAGATTGCCGTAATCGCAGCTGCCTGTCACTGCGAGCAGTATGTGAGCTCACTCCATACATCCCCTTAACCCTCAAGACTTACACGTATGTCATGGTGGTTTATTGGTGAAGAGGGCAGTTGTCCCACTTGCGCTCCTAAATCTGCCACTTGATTTTAGGACCATATATGTGCCTCGAGGACAAACACAGTTATTGAGCCAAATAGCAAAAAAAAACATGCTTATAATAATCAATATGCACATGAAAAACAATGCATATACAAGACACTTACAGAAACAGTAACACTGCTACTATGTGTCAACAATAATGCATTATACATGGAAAAGAAATATAGAAAGAAAAATGTTGAGTAGTTTGTTACCAAAAATGGAAAAATATAATGTGATGAACAATTGATCATGAAATGGCCAGTTGTTAAAAGTGTGCAAGTCCACCTTGCCTCTGTTAGAGCTACACTACTTTCTATTCATCAGCTGTAGCACAGAACAAAATGTAGCTTAAAGGAAATTTAAAAGGGGGTCACTGAATTTTATAAGGATCACCAGGGACGGTCTTATGCCCACCGAAAGGCAATGCAAGGGGAATGCTCAATGGAGCATGGTCACACTTTATGGTATTTTTTCTGCCTGTGCCCATTATATATACATTCTGCACATCTATGAGTAGTTGTGAGAATGTCCCTTGTGATCCACATAAGAAAAAAAAAGATCTGTGTGCAAAGTCAGTTTAGAACTCTATTTTGTTTTGTTTAATGGTCACTGAACAGAATATAGCTTTAGCAGAGATGCAACCTGGCTAGATGTGCCCTTAGAGAGGAGAAAAGGCACATCTAATCTTACAGAATATAGATTTACAGAGTTGTCAACGATCTGTAAACTCACTACCAGTCTATAGAAATTTTGGTGGGAGGGTTTCTAATAGTTTGGTAACCATGATGCTTAGCTGAATGCTCATTCCCAATAACTGGTCCAGGTAAATGTGTTGGCCATCCATTGACAACAATGTTGAGTTTGCATTAGCACTCAATACGATCTATACAAAACAAACCTATCAGAGTTCTAGAAAAAACTTTCAGAAATTCAAAATCGACAATTTGGTACATTCTTGTGAGCTCAATAACACCAAAAGGTCTGAAAAAAACATGGAAGAAGACCAAAGTGGATGAGTGCAGAATTCTTTCCTTCCTACAGATAAACCGCCTTCACCACATCAAGAACACCTTTAGGCTACATGCACACGACCGTATGTGTTTTTCGGATCCGCAAAAAAAACGGATGACATTCCGTATGGCATCCGTGTTTCCATTTTTTTTGCGGATCCATTGTAACAATGCCTATCCTTGTCCGCAAAACGGACAGGAATAGGACATGTTCTATTTTTTTTGCGGGGCTACGGAACGGACATACTGATGCGGATAGCACATGGTGTGCTGTCCGCATTTTTTGCTGACCCATTGAAATGAATGGGTCCGCATCCTATCCGCAAAAAAAACGGAATGGTCGCGGAAACAAAATACGTTCGTGTGCATGAGGCCTTAAAGGGAGTCTTTCACCTGTTTTTCACCAATATAACTAAGAGCACTGCCACATAGAAAATTGCAAACACATCCCAGACATACCTGTGTGCACTTTGTGCCTTTATTCTATGTCCAGGAAAAGCACTTTTAGGCTCCATTCACACATCCTGTTTTTCTTTCCTGATTCGATCCTGATCCTGATCTGGATCCATTCATTTCAATGTGTCCTGAAAAAATCAGGATCGCATCAGGAAAGAAAAAATATGATGTGTGAATGGAGCCTTATTCTGCTAGAAAACAGCCCCCAAGTGCCCAGCTCTGCTGCTGCAAGTGCCCAAAGCAAACCAGACTGAAAAGGGGAGGGCTGCTTTAGCTGCTCATATCACAGTATTATCCATTATATCAGAAGATATAGCTGTTAAAAATCGAGTCGGGAGAGAAAGCTGTTTTTAGTTTCACTTTCAGCTGGGCACTTGGGAGCTGTTTTCCAGCAGAATAAAAGTGCTTTTTCTGAACATGGAATCAAGGCACAGAGTGCACACAGATATATCTGGGATGTGTTTGCAATCTTCTGTGGGGCAATGCTGTTAGTTATATAGGTGAAAAACAGGTGAAAGACTCCCTTTAAGAAAGTGGACGTATCATTCTCAAAAGTCTACAGTAAAGAATCAAATCAATAGGATTTTCCTACAGATGCAACCCACATGTAGAACTCATGAGACAGACCAGATTAGACTTGGACTGATGTTGCTATGGGTTACCTTTGACCCAGTTGCAGTGACAAAACCACCAAGTTGAACTGCATGCCATATTACTGAGAAGTATGTCAGTAATGCATACACTAAACTATGTTTATTGCATGCTGTTATATCACCCTACCCTAAAGGTTGTAAGTTGAATAAAAAGCCTGGCAGTAACAGCAAATTTTCCCATGGCGCTTCCTGCGTTGCTCTCTGATACGCCCCACTGGTGTTTATTTTCGATTGTGCAGTAATGACATCCTATACTGTATTATATACTATGCAATGTGATGTTATGTGCCTTTAAGCTGTTTTAACCCCTTCATGACATAAGGCAATGAATATGTGTATGTTTTAAACAGCACTGTGTTTATGCTGCCAAATAGTGGTAATTGTGTTATTGCTATTTAATGATATTGTTGCATTGTACTCATTAAACATTTTGAGCCATTTCCTTTGTATAGCACTGAGATTCTCTAGTAGTCTGCTGGGTGTTTTCACTCTGTTCCATCAGGCAGCTCAGCTGAGGGCTTCTTATCTCTGACCTCCTAAACATTCATTATAGCTCAATTCTTATCTTAATGATAAGAATGTGGCTTCATTGTTTATGATCTTTTATTAATTTAGAGATAAGGTTTAATAGATGATCGGCACAACGTTAAAGTACAATTCACATAGCTAGACAAACGGAGACAGAACTCCTAAATATTATTTCTGAACTGCTGAATAATTTTAATGAAGACCAATTGGAAAATGATTTTTACCACAAAATAAGTAAAATGCAACCATAAAGAAATTGCCCCGGAAGGTGTACATAGCCTTTTAAAGGAAAGCACATGCCTACGGGAAGAAAAATAGCAGTACCATGCAGACCTTGTGTCATTAGTACACAGTCAGAGAAAAAGTGTGTGCTGGGGAGGAGCTGCTGCTAGAGTGTAGGTGTGAGGAAGTAGTCAAAATGATACAGTACACCATCTTAGAGTATAGCCAAGACCACAAAGCAGCTGAGCACAGCAGTGAGAGGGTTAATCCAGTAGCAGGGGTAGCCAATTTGCACTTCCTAGATCCCAAACCCTGAAGCTGCTAGAGACCTGAGAAGAAACCAGGTTGAGACTACAGTCCAGACAGTGTCAAAGCATAAATTGCAATTTGTTGTGTCACAAAGAAAATTAATTTTAAGTAATTGTGCAGAGTGAGTATAAGTGTGTTGCTAGTAAAGAGATACTGAGACATGAAGAAAGGCCAGTGCAGAATTTTAGGGTTCATTAGCAGTTAGTGTAAGTGCCCCTAAACTACTTGCAATTTAATTAGTTTCTTCCCTCAGTCTAATTTTGCTGAGTGATGAAGTAGCTCCCTGGATTTGGTCGTATTGATTAACAGGGCAGAGTTGGCTTTTCATAGGCTAGGTTAGGATTAGGCTCCATTCACACGTCCTGTTTTTCTTTCCTGATTCGATCCTGATTTTTTCAGGACCCATTGAAATGAATGGATCCAGATCAGGATCAGGATCGAATCAGGAAAGAAAAACAGGACGTGTGAATGGAGCCTTAGTTAATGGCTGGAGGTATAAAAGGGTGTTTAGGGAAGGGTCTGAGCAGTCAGCATGTTTTCGAGCTTACCTCGCTGGCCTCCCTTCAGCCTTTCCTCTTCAGCATGGGGAGCAGGGCAGAGGCATCTCCTCCCCTTTCAGAGCCCGATGTTGTACTGAGGCACACTGCTGCAGCAGCCGCACAGGTACTCGGCACTTCCCCTGCCCTGTATACTGCCTGCTCCTTGTTAGTCTGAAAAAGTCAGAGCTCCTGTTCTGGGTCATTTAGCTTGGGCGGCCAATCTAGGCAAAGACTTCATTTATGCAGATCGCAGAGGGCATGAGCTTGAGTAGATCTTCTACAGCCAACACAGCTCCCTCTGCGCCCCTTTTTTGCCTTTCTCTGAATCAACTTGCAGGATAACAGGCTGAACTGGATGGGGGTATGTGTTTTTTCATCCTTATAAACTATGTTACTATGTCTCTGGCTCCCCCAACTGTTGTGGAGTCTCTATCTATAGCTGACACATTCGCTGCTAGGTCAGACAAGGTCAGGCTCGCTGTTGGTCAGGCCTTGGGGGATGCTCAGGGTTCTATTGGAGGGGGATTTTCTTTCTGTTGGGCAGGGGTAGTGGGTAGGCTTGAAAACCTTGCAGCAGCTATTTCCGCATTGCGGTGGTGATGGTTGAAGGTGGTACGTCAACCTCTACTACACCGAACCCAGCAGTTCTGGGAGACCTATTGTTGGAAAACATGAGAGAAGATCTCTTTGTGGATATTTGGTCCCTGGTGTCCACAGATTTAGTAATGGCAGATAAGGAACAAAAGTTTGAGAATTGAGTAGACCTTTAACAATTGTATTCGGGCCTATGTTATTCTAGAGTGTCTCATTTGTCAGAAGTTAATGGAGAAGTCTCTACAGTTATATGTGTACCTGGATACAATATTCAGTACGTATCGTAGCCAAGGCGGATTTGCATGGTGGTGATACGGTATGGAGTTTAGGTAGTAGTTGGCACTGTGTATGGAGGTGGGTTGGGACACTAAGGTGACAGATGTCTGGCTGTGTCTTATGATGTCACAGCCTAGTCTCTTTCCAGCGGTCCCCTACGATTCTTCATCATCTGCCCCAGTGGGGGCAAGTTAAAGTGGTGCCACAGATGCCTGCTGCCTTTTCAAATAATGGCGACTGTAGGTGCTACGGGACTTGTACATTTTTGAACCAGTGCTCCTCCTGCCTATGTGCATCCTAGAGATGCTGCCTTAGCTCAACTGGTATCCCAGGAAAAGGGAAGCTGGCCTGCTTAGGTTGGGTTTGAGTTTTGGCTTCTTTATTCCGTTTTGGTATTTCCCCTTCTGAACTTTATACACACACTTGATATTGGTTGCACAGTTCCCTGAGGCTGTGCATGCAAAAAAAAGGTGTCTGAGGGGGTGGAGCTGTGGGACTTTGCGACTTTGAATCTTTGCCTTTCTCTAAAGCTACATTCCCATGAAAAGTCAGTTTTTCATGGCCATTTTTCAACCATTTGTGCATCATTTGTGCATCATGAGGCTTGGTCAGAAAAGTGGCAGATGAGGTTTAACACTGACAAATGTAAGGTTATGCATATGGGAAGGAACAATGCAAGTCACCAGTACATACTAAATGGTAAAGCACTGGGTAACTCTGACATGGAAAAGGACCTAGGAATTTTAGTGAACAGCAAACTAAGCTGTAGAAGCCAGTGCCAGACAGCTGCTGCCAAGGCCAATAAGATAATGGGTTGCATCAAAAGGGGCGTTGATGCCCGTGATGAGAACATAGTCCTGCCACTTTACAAATCACTAGTCAGACCACATATGGAGTACTGTGTACAGTTCTGGGCTCCTGTGAACAAGGCAGACATAGCAGAGCTGGAGAGGGTTCAGAGGAGGGAAACTAAAGTCATAACTGGAATGGGTGGACTACAGTACCCAGAAAGATTATCAAAATTAGGGTTATTCACTTTAGAAAAAAGATGACTGAGAGGAGATCTAATAACTATGTATAACTATATCAGAGGTCAGTACAGAGATCTCTCCCATCATCTATTTATCCCGAGGACTGTGACTGTGACGAGGGGACATCCTCTGCGTCTGGAGGAAAGAAGGTTTGTACATAAACATAGAAGAGGATTCTTTACGGTAAGAGCAGTAAGACTATGGAACTCTTTGCCTGAGGAGGTGGTGATGGTAAGTTCACTAAAAGAGTTAGAGAGGGGCCTGGATGTATTTCTGGAGGGTATTACAGGTTATAGTTACTAGAGAGGGGTCGTTGATCCAGGGAGTTATACTGATTGCCTGATTGGAGTCGGGAAGGAATTTTTCCCCCTAAAGTGAGGGAAAATTGGCTTCTACCTCACAGAGGTTTTTTTTGCCTTCCTCTGGATCAACTTGTAGGAAAGCAGGCTGAACTGGATGGACAGATGTCTTTTTTCGGCCTTACAAACTATGTTACTATGTTACTATGTATGCAAATGGAACACATTTTTATTCCGTTAGTGTTTGTTTTAAATGTGTGCCTACAGCTAGATATAGATGCAGCAGCTTCACCCGGATTTGCTGCATTGCAGGGTAACTCTTGGTCAGCCAGAGTGTAGCCTGCTGAGTGGGCGGAGAGGGTCTAATGTCACAACTTGTTACTTATGTTGTTTTCTATAGTGGTTGCAGTGGTACTAAGGGGTGAGTCTTTGGCCAATACCAAGGCCATTTTTTGGATAATGCGTCCATGGTTCAACTGGTGAATAGGCAGTCTTCTTCACTTCCTGTGCTGGCACTTCTGAGGTAGTTGGAGCTCTGTTGTTTGGAATTCGATATTTGATTTCGGGCTAGGTATGTTTCCGGGATGCTGGGGATTTGAAAGGAAATCCTTGCCGCAGGTTAATTAACATGGTCCCTATAGGGCTTCTCTGGTGAAATCCACCTGGACAGCCCACAGTAAGACATGAGGGTATTGGTTGGGTGGTTGGTAGTCAAGCTTGTTGCCTCAAGTGTGGTCAGTGTGCAGCCTGTGCCCATATTGCGGCCCGCTAACAGCGGGCCTGCAATATATGGGCACCAGCCGCATGCTCTCCATATCACGGATGCGGATCCATTCACTTGAAGCGGAGGCACAAAGTGGATGTTCTATTTTTTTTTGCGGTGTTGCAGAATGTTGCAGATCACGAACCCATTCAAGTGAATTGGTCCGCATCCGCAAACAGCCGGCACACGGCTGGTGCCCGTGCATTGTGGACTACGATTTGCAGTCCACAGCACAGGCATGGGCCACACTCACTCGTGTGCATGAGCCCTAAGAGACATTGTTGCTGTTACAACTGTGTCTTCCGCTTCCTTGCACCATCACTGAGTATGAGGCTAAGAAGATACTCAGTATTCAGGGGCTTAAAAAGATCCATTTTAGTAAGAGCCCCTAACCGCCTGCAGGCATGTATGTCTGACAACTGAATTGCATCACTGGTATTAATTAATGATGGGACTGAGGACAGAAGCAGGATGAATTCCGAAGAGGTATCTTTTCCGCTCAGATTCAGTCAAATGCTGCAAAAGTCACAGGATGCTGATTCACAGTATAGGGGGATAAAAACCAAATCACACAGCGAAGCAACCCAAAAGCTTCTTGTCACAAAGAAATGGAACATTAATCAGTGACTATCATTCACCTGACAGTGTGATTAAGCAGACTTTTCACTTACCAAGGGCCCAACTAGAGGCAGAAAGACCCACAAACAAGCAGCAACTAAACGCAACTTTTTTTTTAGCTGTAATGTACTGACATGTCCCTGTAGTAATATACATATGAATCTGTTATGATACAGCTGTAGTCATTATCATAAGATAGGCTAGGGGCCTTTTTTATTTTTTATTTTTTTATAAGGAAATGGAAACTGTGATCAATATTAATTGGCTGCCAATCAACATGTTGTTGCTGTGCTTGTGTGATCGATAGCACATGAAGTAGAAATCCGTAACAATCCAGAATTCAGATTTTTTGCAAAGCTAGGTAATAACCTATGGCCCTTGGGGCTCTAATGGACATGATAGTTTTAGAAATCCATACATTTTGTATGATGTTTCCTTTTTTGTATTTAAAGATATAGGTGGTCATTTATTATCTAGAAATACACCTATATGTATTTCTGGCGCATATTGTAGTGCAAAGGTTAATTGCACCGTAATCAACAACTTTTCCCCGCTCACGGCAGGTCTAAAAAAGGGACGTGGCGTGGGTGGGGAAGGGGGCGGGCTGGGAGGCCCATCTCATTCATCATTGTCTATGCCTGTTTTAGGTGTAGAAAAAGGTCTAAATGTAAGACAGCTAGGAAGTTGTCTTACATTTAGAACTGGTGTTGGATGGGTCGAAGTTATGTAGAGGCCGGCGCTAGATATAGGGTTTATTAAGACTAATGTCTAAAACACCTATTTTAATGAATTACCCCCATAGCCTTGTACTATACTGGTACAAGCAATTAGCTAATAAGGCTAGGGCTACACTTTCAGTCACTTGGGAATCACAGTAAAATTGTTATTGTGATACAAAGTTTATTTCTCCCTATGAGACATAAGTGACTAAAATTTTCAACAAGGTTTGGTCCCTGCCACTAAGTATAGGGGCCGCAGTTGTAACTGGGCCCACAAGCCAGGGCCAAACCCATAGGCTCCCCTCACCACACTAAAGCCTCATTCACACGTCTGTGTCTGTGCTTAAATCTGTGAAAAGGTGGTGAGTGATGAATCCATGAAGCTGCCAGTGAAGGATCCATCATGTCCGTGTGCACGTTTTTCGCTGGTCATTCGTGTTTCACTGACTAATTTTCAAAGCATCAAGATGCTATCCATGTTGCATAAGTGGTTTTCACAGACCCATAGACTATAATGGGCTTGATCGATCCGTGAACACAGAAAAAATAGAGCAGGCTAAAAACACAGACCCACGGAGCGTGGAAAAACTGATCTGTGAAAATACACATATTAAAATGAATGGGTACGTGTGCTTTCCGTGGAGAACATGTACAGCACACCTACATGGACCACTGATGTGAGAATGAGGCTTAAGGCTGATTATACCTCTTTGATCTACTTTGATGTCTGTCTGCCTGTTTATCATACATTTTTTGGTGCAGTGAAATGCTGGAGTGGAAGAGACATGGGAATAAGTTTTATGGATGCATGGACATCACCCACATTCCCTCTTAGGTACTTTTCCAGCTGCAGGGCATACTTTCTATGAGCTGGTGCCCAGAACTGAACTGCATATTCCAGATGAGACCGCACCAATAATTTATGAAGTGGTAATATTATATCCCTGTCCCACAAGTTAATGCCTAATTTAATACATGACAATATCCTCAGAGTTGTCAACCATCCAGAAATTTCTGGATAGTCCGTAAAAATAGGCAACTTTATTTCCTGTGTCCGTGAAAAAAAATAGATGTTTCCGTGATTTTGTTTGAGGCTGGTGGTACTTGACTAGATTACTTTGTGTGGTAATTAGCATCATTTTACAGCTCACAGTAAATACTGGTAAAGAGTTCTGATCTGTATATTGAGCTATAGACGTGTTACTTATAATCTTTATCATTCATTATGGTTTTCTAAAAAATGTTCGCTTTCCATGATTTTTGGATAAGTTGTCCAGAAAAAAACAAAAATTCTGGTTTGTAACCCTGAATATCCTGCTTAAAGGGAACCTGTCATCTCCGAAACACCCCCTGAACTAGAGTACGTGTTGTATGGTGTAAGTGATGCTGAATCCGAATATGTGAGTTTTATCTTCATACTCGCTTCCATTCTGACGCTGTGCTCCTACAAACTGGCAGTAAAATGCATTGAGAGGACTCTTCTTTGAGTCCTCTCCATTATGTGAGTGAGCACTGGAGTCCAGTGAGTGCATTTTACTGCTGGTTTGTGGGAGCACAGCGTTGGAATGGAAGTGAGTATGAAGATAAAAGTTACATATTCGGATTCAGCATCACTTACACTATACACCGCTTACTCTAGTTCAGGGGGTGTTTTGGAGATGACAGGTTCCCTTTAAGGCTACTTTCACAATTGGGCTAGCAGGAAGTCCACTGCAGCCCCATTCACTATAATGGGGTCAGGCAGGAGGTCCAGCCACAGCACAGCACACATGCCAAGAGGCGGCCAGACAAAAACTACAGTATGTTGCAGTTTTTGTCCAGCTGCCTCTCAGCATGTTCGCTGTGCTGCGGCCGGACCCCCGGCCCGTTCCCATTACAGTGAATGGGGCCGAAGGGGACTTCCGGAGGCACACATGAGCTAGCATCAGTATGGATCTGGCAGGCTGTTCCCCTACTGGAACAGCCTGCCAGACCTTGCTTGTGTAAGTGTGAAAGTAGCCTAACTTAGAAGCCACTGATGCATGCTATTTAGTCAATGATCTACAAGCACATGCAAATCTTACATGGGTTAAGCATATGAAAGCTACCGTAGATATGGCAGTCTGTTTTCATATGACATGCATGGGCACTGAGGAACTCCTACAAGTGCACAGCGGTAAGCAATGGGTCCGTCATAAAAGGTAAGGAACAATGCAGCCCTGTACTCCTCCTGCACCACTCTCCCTACCTATTTGCATGATCCGCCTCTAAATGGCGACCCACGTCTTGGCAATGGTCCCTGACTTAACTAGGTGCAGAGGCCTTAACCTAGTAGGGTAAAAAAGTAGTCAGAGAGAAAGAGCTCAAAACCAAACAGGAGAAACCAGGACCGGATCAATGTGAAATAACAAGCAAAGCCAAATATCATGAGGTCAGGTCAGAGGAAAAATCAGTAATCAGTGGCAATGTCAGAGAAACAGGCAAAAGTTCAGGGATGCAGAGTAGCAAACATAAAACTAGCTAGTGAGACAGGAATACCAGCAGCTGCCTGTTTAAATAGCCTGAGCTCATAAATCATGTAAAGCCAGCTCCAAGCCTGATTTATCTATCAGGGAGAAGAGACACCAAACTAATCAGTGGGGCTGGTTGCTGTAGCTGGTGGCATAGCCATAGCGTGGTTGGACTCGCTGCAGGAGTGCAGACGGGTAAATATGTGACAGGGTCATTTATGTCCTGGGAGAACCGAAGGATTGGGTGATAAACACAATCTGTCGGGGAGAGTTAGGAGTTCCCTATAACCTTAGAGTGTCAGCCAAAACTACCAGTCTGCATGGGGATAACAATACACTAATGTGTATGGGGCCTTAAAAGATAGCTTATTGTTATATTGCTGAGATCTACAGAAGGCGGACCTTTATATTTCTTAATTAATGCATTTACAAAAACTTTAATAAAATAAAGCAATTTAATAATTTTGGGCCAAATCCAAACATAGCAGGTTCCCCTTAAAAGCTTGAAGCTAAGCAGTCCATTTTTAGAACACTCTGCCTGTCATCACCCATCGACAGATCGGCAGAATGTTAGCACATCTACTTTTTAATATCCAACTGATATGTAGATTCATTACATACAGAGTGATCTATTTCAAGTGTTTATTTATTTTAATGTTCATGATTATGGCTTACAGCTAATGAAAGCCCAAAAGTCAATATCTCAGAAAATTAGAATATTGTAGACCCATGGTGTCACAGTCTAATCAGCTAATCAACACAATACACCTGCAAAGGTTTCATATGCCTTGAAATAGTCCCTCAATCATGGAAAGTTGAGTGGAAAGAAACAGTGTGGTAGAAAAAGGTGCAAAAGGAACAAGGATAACCACAACCTTGAAAGGATTGTCAAGAAAAGGCCATTCAAGAATTTGGAAGGGATTCACAAGGAGTGGACTGTGGCTGGAGTCAGCGCTTCAAGAGCCACCACAAAGAGACGTATCCAGGACATGGACTACAAGTGTCGCATTCCTTGTGTCAACCCACTCATGATCCAGGGACAATGTCAGAAGCGTCTTACTGGACTAAGGAGGAAAAGGACTGGACTGTTGCTCAGTGATTCAGATCTGTTTTCAGATGGAAGTAAATGTTGCATTTTATTTGGTAATCAAGGTACCAGAGTCTGGAGGAAGAGTGGAGAGACACAAAATCCAAGTTGCTTGAGGTCCAGTGTGAAGTTTCCACAGTCAGTGATGGTTTGGGGAGCCATGTCATCTGCAAATGTTGGCTCACTGTGTTATATCAAATCATTAAGGAAATTTTAGAGCACTTCATGCTTCCCTTTGATGACAATGGAGATACTGATTTTATTTTCCAGCAGGACTTGGCACCTGCTCACACTGCCAAAAGTACCAATACCTGGTTTAATAACCACACTAGCACTGTGCTTAATTGGCCTGCAAACTCACCGGACCTAAACTCCATATATGGGGCATTGTCAAGAGGAAGATGAGAGACCGTGGGCTTCCTAACACTTCAGCTCCACAGGCTGATTGCATTCATGCCATGCTGCACTGATGCAGTAATTCATGCAAAAGGAACCCCAAACAAGTATTGAGTGAATTTACTGCACATACTTTTCAGTAAGGAACACCAAAGAAGAAAAATGCACTTTGCAAACACTATATAGTTAAAAATATCAGCTGTATTATACATTATAAGTGTCATCAATACGGATACATCATACAATGCAGGTAGCATAAGTAACAAGGCCACAATGGAGGGATACAGATATACAGACCCTGTAGGCGCCACAGACACCAGCCCCAACACGTGTTTCGCTTTGCTTCCGAAACACATGTTGGGGCTGGTGTCTGCAGAGCTATTTAGTATTCGCAGAGTGCATTTTTCTTCTTTGGTGTTTTCATATCTTCCCTCCTGTACCTGCAAGGATTGTTAGAGGCCCCGTTCTTTATAGGTGTTTTCTGTAGGCCAACATTTCTGTATTAAAAATCATTTATTTAATATTTTCTGGGATACTAACTTTTGGGTTTTCATTCATTGTAAATATGTATTCCAGTGTGAGGGTTGATATCACCATTTAGTGCTAACTATAGATGAGCGAGCACTAAAATGCTCGGGTGCTCGTTATTCGAGACAAACTTTTCCCGATGCTCCGGTGCTCGTTTCGAGTAACGAACCCATTGAAGTCAATGGGAGACTCGAGCATTTTTGCAGGGGACCAAGGCTCTGCCTAGGGAAGGCTGGGTGAAAACCTGAAAACCTCAGAAAGTGATGGAAACACCACTGAACTGTACAGGAAACAGCAGGGGCAGCATGCATGGATGCCTCTGACGCTGCCTAATCCCACCATTACCCCAAATTCTCGGGCAACAGCCTGGTGGTGACCCTCAAGGCAATTGTGCTCACCCAGACCAAGAAGGGCGAGGCACATGCCCATCACATGTTAGGGAAGCACCCAACTAGGTGCAACGAAGGTCCATCACCCATGCCCATGCTGGCACTGCTGTCCTATCCCCCGCCCCACGACGCAGGCATAAGCCTGACACAGCATGGCGGTGACACCAACAAGTGACCAAGTTAGATGAGGTAGCAGGTGAGCCACCCAAAAATTTAGCCTGACGCAGCATGGCGGTGACAACAGAGTGAACGAGTTAGACTGAGGTAGCAGGAGGTGAAGCACGGATGGTAATTCGAAGGAAGAGGAGGTGGGGTTGGAGGAAGAGGCATAGTAAGTCTGAGAAACCGTGACCGAGGTAGACCCCGCAATCCTCCAAGTGGGCAGTACATGAGCGGCCCCAGGGTCAGACTCGGTCAGAGTGACCGAGCTACACGACGGTAGCAGGCAGAGCACATAAAAAATTTAGCATGGCCCTGTATGTAGACGTTGAGGGCTTGTGCATGTAGGTGGGCTGAACTTTTTTTCTGCTTGCGCTCCAACGTCTGCTGTAATGACAGCTGATCATTGCGCAGGTTCACATTGGTGGACAGTGTGGAGGATCATGGAGACGAAGGGGTGGTTTTCCGGCGGGAGGTGCTCGTGCCGGGGTCCTGGGCTGGGGGTTGACTCGCAGAGGCAGCGAGTGACACAGGGGAAGGAGCAGTGGTGGGACCCGCATGAGGGGAACGGACGGCCTTGGTTCCATAGTGTTTAGCACTCGTATACCTGCACATGCTGGTGGTGGTTAGGCTGGTAGTGGTGGAACCCCCCACTTAAAAATTTGGCATCAACTGGTACGGCTGTCAACATTGAGCTTGAACTAGTGGGGCATGTGTGGTATTGATTCTTCTCAGTTTAAAATCGTATACTATCTTGGGACCATATATTTCATGGATTTTTCGAACACGGAAAAGGAAAAAGAGCTTGCTCTGGCCAGGGGAGTGTCTTTTCTACTGCAGCTAAGGGGACATGTCCATGCTCTGCCTATCACAGGTCAGGAGCCAATTAAAAGAAGAACCAAAAAAAATCTGTTCTTCTTATCAGTTCAAAATCTAATACGTCCCCTATCCGGGTAAATTGTTTGGAGAGAGGGCCTGTAGGTGGGGGGCAGGCTGAGGGGAAGGAGGTTGAGCTGAAAGAGCCAGAGGAGTGCCCCCTTGTCTAGCGTGTGTGGTGGTGACAACAGCCGGATGGAGTTCGAATGACGACGCAGGACCCCAACTTAAAAATTTAGCATCAACCAGTATGGTTGTCAACTCTGAAATTTGTCAAGTGGGGCATGTGTTGTATGCATTCTTCTCAGTTTAATACCGTATACGGCACCTATCCAGAAAAATAGTTTGGAGAGAGAGAAAGAGAGGAAAAAGACGTATTTTTAAAAGTGACGTTCAGTATAGATCAGTTAAAGAGAAAGAAAGGATTTTATGAAATGGATTTGTATCACTGAGAGCAAAAGAATGTATTTTTTTACGTGACGTGCAGTATAGATCACTTGGAGATAAAAAGGGGAATGTGCAAACTTGGGCTGCTATAGTGCAAACCACTATGGTGGTGACAACAGAGTGAGCGAGTGACACTGCGGGAGCAGGCGAACCACATAAACATTTTTTTCGTGGCCCTGAATGGCGGTGGTGACAACAGAGTGACTGAGTTAGTATGCGGTAGCTGGTGAAGCACCCAAAAATTTAGCCTGACACAGCATGGCGGTTACACCACCAATGACTTTGTCCGACTGAGAATGCAGTGAAATGGCTTTTGTTGAGCCTCCAAAAATTTTTTTCTTTTCGGAGTACATAAAGTCGACCCTCAGCAAAAAAAAAATGTTTTAAATTTCAGTACTTGCGCCTCCTGAAAAATTGTTTTGGACTGTCTGTATGACGCTCCTGAAACATTGTTTTACAGTGTCTGTAGTTGACACTGCGGAAAAATTGTTTAGAGAGAGGGCCGGTAGGTGGACCTCCGGAAAAATTGTTTGGAGAGAGGTCCTGTAGGGGGCCCTCCGGAAAAAATTGTTTAGAGAAAGGGCCTGTAGGTGGCCCTCCGGAAAAATTGTTTAGAGAGAGGGCCTGTAGGTGGCCCTCCGGAAAAAATTGTTTGGAGAGAGGGCCTGTAGGGGGCCCTCCGGAAAAATTGTGGTAAAAGAGTGCCAGTTGGCCCTCTAAAAAATTGCGTTTTGGGTCAGCGTTAGGCAAAGACGACAAGGAGGAGGAGGAGTAGAGAAGAGGAATCGGATAGTAATAGTAATAGTAATGTTAATCTTTAGCTGCTTTCCCCCGGAGGAGATTTGAATTCCGGTGAAATCCAGGCTTTGTTCATTTTAATAAGCGTCAGCCTGTCAGCACTGTCAGTTGACAGGCGTGTACGCTTATCGGTGATGACGCCACCAGCTGCACTGAATACCCGCTCTGACAACACGCTAGCGGCAGGGCAGGCCAGCACCTCCAAGGCATACAGCGCCAGTTCAGGCCACGTGTCCAGCTTTGAAACCCAGTAGTTGTATGGAGCAGAGTGATCGCTACGGACGTTGGTATGGTCAGCTAGGTACTCCCTCACCATCTTTCTGTACAGCTCCCCCCTACTCTGCCTAGACTGGGGACAGGTGACAGTGTCTTGCTGGGGTGACATAAAACTGGCAAAGGCCTTGGAGAGCATTCCCCTGCCAGTGCTGGACAAGCTGCCTGCTCGCCTCCTCTCCCCCGCTACTTGGCCCACAGAACCACGCCCTCTGCCGCTAGCGGCGTCAGATGGGAAGGATTGTTTCAGCTTGTGCACCAGGGCCTGTTGATATTGATTCACTCTCATACTCCTTTCCTCTACAGGGATGAGAGTGGAAAGGTTCTGCTTGTACCGTGGGTCCAGGAGAGTGAACACCCAGTAATAGGTGTTTGAAAAAAATGCTTCTAACGCGAGGGTCACGGATAGGCAGCCTAACATGAAGTCTGCCAAGTGCGCCAGAGTCCCAACACGCAAGAATTCCCTCTCCTCACTGGCTTGACTCTCCATTTCCTCCTCCTCCTCTTCAGCCCATACACGCTCAAGAGTTAAGAAGGACTGAGCATTGGTACCCTCTTCTGTCTTGCCGACATTCTCCTCCTCTTCCTCCTCATCCCCCTCCTTGGATACGCGCTGAGAAACAGACCGGAGGGTGCTCTGGCTATCAAGCGACGTATCTTCCTCCACCGTCTCTTGTGACCAGCAACGGTGGTCGACTTGCGGAAATGCGCACAGATGTGGTGCACCTTGGTGAGCAAATCAGACAGATTGGGGTATGTCTTGAGGAACCGCTGAACTATGAGATTGAACACGTGGGCCAGGCATGGCACATGTGTCAGTCTGCCGAGTTGCAGAGCCGCCACCAGGTTACGCCCGTTGTCACACACAACCATGCCTGGCTTGAGGTTCAGCGGTGCCAGCCACAGATCGGTCTGCGCTGTGATTCCCTGTAATAGTTCTTGGGCGGTGTGCCTTTTGTCACCTAAGCTCAGCAGTTTGAGCACCGCCTGCTGGCGCTTAGCCACGGCTCTGCTGCGCCTAGAGCTACCGACTGAAGGCGCCGTGCCCACGGATGGTAATTCGGAGGAGGAGGTGGAGGAGGAGGCATAGTACGTCTGAGAGATTGTGACCGAGGTAGGCCCCACAATCCTCGGTGTGGGCAGTACATGAGCGGCCCCAGGGTCAGACTCGGTCCTAGCCTCCACCAAGTTAACCCAATGTGCCGTCAGTGAGATATAGTGTCCCTGCCCGGCAGCACTTGTCCATGTGTCCGTGGTTAGGTGGACCTTCTCAGAAACAGCGTTGGTCAGGGCACAGATGATGTTCTGTGACACGTGCTGGTGTAGGGCTGGGATGGCACATCGGGAAAAATAGTGGCGGCTGGGGACCGAATACGAGGGGCCACCGCCATATGGTTGCGAAAGGCCTCGGTCTCTACCAGCCTATAGGGCAGCATCTCCAGGCTCAGCAATTTGGAGATGTGGACGTTGAGGGCTTGGGCATGTGGGTGGGTGGAACTGTATTTCCTCTTGCGCTCCAGCGTCTACTGTAAAGACAGCTGAACGCTGCGCAGGGACACATTGGTGGACGCTGTGGAGGATCGTGTAGACGAAGGTGTGGTTTTCCAGCGGGAGGCGCTCGTGCCAGGGTCCTGGGCAGGGGGTTGACTAGCAGAGGCAGCGAGTGACACAGAGGAAGGAGCAGTGGTGTGACCCGCAGGAGGTGAACGGCCTTGGTTCCATTGAGTGGGGTGTTTAGCACTCATATGCCTGCGCATGCTGGTGGTGGTTAGGCTAGTAGTGGTAGCACCCCTGCTGATCCTGGTGTGGCACAGGTTGCACACCACAGTCCGTCGGTCATCTGGCTCTGCTTCTCCCTCTGGCCACACCACTGCCTCTTCCAACCTGTTCTGGTGCAGCACTCGCCTCCGCCTCAGAAGCACTGTCTTCACTCGGCTTATCAACACAGCTTGGGTCAGTCACCTCGTCATCCTCTGATTCCTCAGTCTGCTCCCCCCTCGGACTTCCTGCCCTGACAACAACTTCACCACTGTCTGACAACCGTGTCTCCTCATCGTCCGACACCTCTTTACACACTTCTTCCACTAAGTCAACAATGTCATCACCCTCAGACTGCGACAGTTGGAAAAATTGGGCATCGGGAAAGAGGTCAGCAGCAACCTGAGAAGTGGTTTGTGACTCTGGGAAGGGTCCAGAAAACAGTTCCTCAGAGTATGCCAGATAGCATTCCAAATTTTCCTGGGAGGGGGCAGACTGGGGGGAAGGAGGTTGAGGTGGAGGAGCCAGAGGAGTGCTCCCTTGAGTAACGTGGGTGGACTGCGTGGAAGACTGACTGGTGGACAAATTACTTGAAGCATTGTCCGCAATCCACGACATCACCTGTTCGCACTGTTGTGGTTTCAACAGTCCTCTACCACGTGTCCCTGTAAGTTGAGACATGAAGCTAGGGAGTGTAGCTCTGCGGCGTTCCCCTGCTCCCTCATCAGCAGGTACTGTCTCACCCTGCCCAGGACCACGGCATCTGCCCCCTGCAGTAATTGAATACCCACGCCCTCGTCCTCGACCCTTAGCCCTGGGGTTCAACATTTTCTGTATATAAATGTATTATATATACCAAAAAAAAAAATGGGCCTGCTGTACTGAAACCCACAAACTTGTTCAATCTGAACAAGTTAATATATAGGTGGATAAGTTAGAGCAATATTACGTATTTTATTACGTACCGTGCAGTATGGAGCAATTACACTGAAACTATTAGATTAGGGAGACTTGGTCTGCTTAAGTGCAACCCAGACAAATGTCGCACTCAGATTTTTCTAATGTAGCTGTATCAGTGAGAGCAAATGACCGTATTGGATTACGTGACGAAACAGTATGGGTCACCTGGACAGAAAATACGGATTGTGGTTTGTGGTGACTGGACAGCTGAACTGTGACACACAGAATGGTTCCACACAGCTGTATGAAATGGATTTGTATCACTGAGATAAAACAACAAAAAAAACAAAGTTTGTTATATATGGCGATAGCTGCACTACTAGTGCCAGCCAGCCCAGCCAGGAGACAAAAAAAAAGTGTCTTGTAGCCCTTAGAAGGGCTGTTGGGTTCTTTTGAGATCACTCCTGCCTAACAGAGAACTAAATCCAGGCCCTAACACTCTCCCTGTATCACACTGCAGATCTGTCCCTAACGACATCCAGACAGCCTCTGATCCTAGCACGGCCGGACATCACTAGTATATTCCAGGGTCACCTGATCTGGCCAGCCAACCCCTGCTATCGACATGTAAGGGCCCCAGGTGATGCTGGGTGTACCGCAGAGTCTCCTGGCTTGTGATTGGCTGAGTTATAGGCGCCAAAAATTCAAAATGCGGGAGATGCCATTTCCTCGAGCATGGCGAGATACTCGTCCGAGCAGCGAGCACTTACGAGTACCCTAATACTTGAATGAGCACCAAGCTCGGACGAGCATGCTCGCTCATCTCTAGTGCTAACATATACTAAAATCACATTTTATACCATATACTATAATCACACATTATATGATCACAGTGTGGAGAAAGAAAATGCGTCTCTTTTAGAGAGACACTGTCAGTCTCTGAACTGAGGGGTTTGACTTGCGCTCACTGTGCTCCTGGATGAATGCTTTACCTTCACTCCCTGGATGTGTTAATGAGCCATTTGCTGCTTCAGTTGTATTGTATTGGAGAATGTGCACTCTATTTTGCTTCAATTTTTCAGTATATATATCTGACATCCACACTATTCACTAATAAGAATGCCTTCTTTCTTGCATACCCACCATGAAACCCTAACTGTATAGCTTCAATAGATCATATAAAAGGATTAATCAGAGTCTATTGCCTTTTATATGGCACTGGTCTGGGCAGATTGATACAGTTAAGTAAAACAGGTTATCTATCCTCTCTGATTTACTTTTAGATTAGCTTTTTATGTTCTGAAGTTCTCACTTCGCCATATTAGGTATAGTAGTGAAAAAAAAAATATATATATATATATATATATATATATATATATATATATAAATATATATATATATATATATATAGATAGATATATAGATATATTAGAACAAATGCTTACAGGTGATGTCAGAGTTAAATAAAAACTTGTTTGTTTGCTGCAGCAGTGACTTTTTGTGCACACAGGTTACTGCTGCAGCCATTTCCTAGCCTCAGTAATGACATTCCTTGTGCTGCTACAAAAAGACGGCAGCATCACCTTCAGGCTTTATTCTTTATTCCAGTGGGTTCCTCAAGTAATACATCAATCGGTCATAAAGTGCCAATGCAACGTTTCGGCTACAACATAGCCTTTCTCAAGCATAATACAAAGTGTGTCTAACAATCTTAAATAGTGCACATAATCCCTCCTGCTGTGTATTCAGCCAATCATCACAATCACTTAATTATGTTAAAATACGGTTTGAACCTGCACCAATCCAGTGAACTCACCTCCCAACAGGTGCTTGTGTTCACCTATCACATTTCATTACGTCACCATCATACCTGTAAGAGATTGCCGGCAGACCTATATCCAGCGTGCACGTCCCCCATTGGCGTTGTCTACCTTCCATCCACATGCCGTACCGCGCCGCTTACTCTGCGCCGCGCCTCATTCTGACATCATTGGGTCACGCACTCGCATGATCCAAATGATACCCGGCCCCATTCTGACATCATCGGGTCACGTGATCGCTCCCGACCACATGATCCAGATGATTCCCGGCCATAGACGGCAGGCAGTAGCGTCCCTATCCCCATGGAAACCGCTCCCAATTTATTCCCATTAACTATCGCAAATACATTTCCAATATCACAAGTACATCACTATATAGAATTATTATAGGGACATAATAGGGACTTATAAGTTGGCCATGTGTCGCATTATATCTATCGCCCCAATACTGGGATCTTTCATCTCACTAAGGCCAACATACAATCAGACCATATATATATTTTCTTAATCCACTGATATTTATAAGTCCCTTCCATACTCAAAATGTGGAAAAAATGGGAGCGAAAAAATAGAACTAGGGGAGACTATACAATGTTGAATGTTAAAGTCCTAGAACGCGCACGCTGAATAATGGTCAATGATGGTCAATCCGCAATCCCAGCAGCAACATGATATAATACACAATATATAGGGTTAAAAAACTTTTTTTAAAAACACTTTAAGACATCCCAAATGACCTAAAGACAGAAGACATCAATATTTCAATTCAAGTTACTCACATTAAATTCAATATTCATACCATATGGTTGCAGGGCTCTCAATGTAAAAATCCACCTCAATTCTTTTTTCCTCAGACTTTGTTCCCTATCACCTCCCCTTCTCAAAATTCCCACTGAATCAATAACTCGGAATCGTAATTGATTCACCGAGTGTCCAAAATCAATAAAATGTTTTGCCACTGGTTTATCCATCATTTTTTTACGAATTGTGCTTTTATGTTTATTAATCCTCTCTCTAATCTCCATCGTCGTCTCCCCCACATAGATCTTACCGCAAGGACAAACAATCATGTAGATAACATACTGAGATCTACATGTAAAAAAAACCCTGATGTTATATATTTGTCCTGTATATGGATGAGCAAATGTATCACCCTTGATTAGGTTGCCGCAATTGCAGCAACCCAAGCAAGGGAAATTCCCCATCTTTTTCGGGGCCAAAAGTTTCTGTCTATCCACCTGTGTCCCACCAATATCAGATTTCACCAATCTATCTTGCAGATTGGCACTCCTCTTATATGACATTAATGGCTGTATTTGAAATTCTTTCACTTCTGGTAATCCTTTCTGTAATATATGCCATTCTTTATTCAAAATCTGAGTTATAGCACCACTGTGCTTACCATAGGTGGACACAAATGGTATCCTATCAGCCCTCTTCTGTCCATTTCCCCTCTTTAACAATGATTAATGGGAATAAATTGGGAGCGGTTTCCATGGGGATAGGGACGCTACTGAAGCCTGCCGTCTATGGCCGGGAATCATCTGGATCATGTGGTCGGGAGCGATCACGTGACCCGATGATGTCAGAATGGGGCCGGGTATCATTTGGATCATGCGAGTGCGTGACCCAATGATGTCAGAATGAGGCACGGCGCAGAGTAAGCGGCGCGGTACGGCATGTGGATGGAAGGTAGACAACGCCAATGGGGGACGTGCATGCTGGATATAGGTCTGCCGGCAATCTCTTACAGGTATGATGGTGACGTAATGAAATGTGATAGGTGAACACAAGCACCTGTTGGGAGGTGAGTTCACTGGATTGGTGCAGGTTCAAACCGTATTTTAACATAATTAAGTGATTGTGATGATTGGCTGAATACACAGCAGGAGGGATTATGTGCACTATTTAAGATTGTTAGACACACTTTGTATTATGCTTGAGAAAGGCTATGTTGTAGCCGAAACGTTGCATTGGCACTTTATGACCGATTGATGTATTACTTGTGGAACCCACTGGAATAAAGAATAAAGCCTGAAGGTGATGCTGCCGTCTTTTTGTGGATATTGCTTGTTCGGTGGACTGTAAGGATCTGAAGTCCAGGACGTGCTATTGCATCACGGAGGCAGTCTGAGGCCAGATTGGTGCTGTTCTCACATTTGATTTATTCCTTGTGCTGCTGAGACCAGTGATTGGCTGCAGCAGTAACCTGAGTGCAGGGAACATCACCACTGCAGGTTGGGAAAAAAGGGCTGAGTATAACTTCTTTTATTTTAATATACTTATAGGGGCTGCCTGGGTTTATGTTTTGGAAAATCCCTGTTATATGTTTAAATCACACTGATACTTCAAAATAAGTATATAATTGGTACCTTATTGATATAAGTGTAGTTACATTTACCCTTTATTTTCTCACAGATGCAAATATGTACATATAGGTTACCAAAAGAAAGAATATCTGGTCATTTAACACTAAAGTTATTGAGTTGTCAGACCCCACACACTGTCTTGAACAAGACATTTACCACTGTCACCCAAGAAAATTAAAGAAGAAAGCTGTTGGAAAGAATATCTCCTGCCATAGCCGATTTAGAGCTACCTCGTTTTACATGGTCAGCTATGAAATGTGTGGCTGGCTGCAGCTTTCTCTAGTGATAAGTTTTGATAGAGAATCACTTCATAAATATGCGAATGAGGATTAAAACACCACTTGAAAACTAGGCATTAAAGCGACCCTTCAGTTCAAGAGCAGAAAATTCACATTTGTCATTCAAGATGGCCACATAACTTTTCAGGCTACTTGATGCACATTGTGAATCAGTAGTCCAAGACACTTCCTACCTATCCAGCCCTGCTCTTGGATTGGCCTAGACTGCAAATGTGAGCAGTTCTGGCCAATCCAAGGGCAGCAGGAAAAGTTTTTGGCTACCAAACACAGGATGCAGTATCCAGGTAGTCTGAGAAGTGATGTAGCCATCATGGATGGCAGAAGTGGAGCCCGAAACTGGCATCTAC